>CM053410.1:1252691-1282859 GCA_028644305.1 Xerus rutilus | reverse complement strand
TGAAATGACCTTCTTTATCCCTTTTCACTAACTTTGGTTTGAAGTGTCTGTTCATCATCAGTCTGTTCTGACAAATACATGAGCTGTTTTGTTCACTACTATATTCCAAGAGCCTAGACAATTGTTAACAGTACTTAAGTGCCTTAAGCATTATTGCTCAAGGCAAAAAAAGTTAAATATATAAAAGTATTATAGCCCAGCAGCTCAGGAGGCTGAGGCAGGAGGATCATGAGTTCAAAGCCAGCCTCAACAATGGTGAGGCAGTAAGCAACTCAGTGACACCCTGTCTCTTAAAAAAAATAATAACACTATGGTAGGTATTGGTTGCTACATCAAATAATGTTGGGGTCTTCTCTTTTTCTCTGGACAAAGACATTAGCTTTAGACCTTTCCTTGTCCTGTGTTTTTCAACAGTGTACTTAGGGAGTTTTGAGGAAAAATGAGTAGCAACTTCTACTTTCTAGAGAGTTTTACATCTGGTGAGGCAACAGAATAAATATGTTTATTGACATAAAAAAATAAAATAAAAAAATATGTGCGTGCCGCTCTTGTTGAATGTAGAATTTCTTAACGTGTTTGAGGGTCTCCCATTTGAAGAGTTTTGAGGTTTCTAAGGAAGTTTCGGGTGTATGCATGCACGCTGGGGATAAGAACGCACGCGGCGGAAGCACGATCCACAGGGCCTGTCGCTTATCTATCCCCGAGCCATCTCCCTGTAGCTCCCGGGACACTCTCTGGGCGTTCTTGGGAGTTTCCACACAGCGGGAAACGTTCCACATGAAAGTCAGTGGTTTTCACTGACCGAGTGACTCAAAGGCCAGGCCCACCTGAGAGCCCCTCAGGCTGCCCCAGTGAGGCAGAGGCAGGACATCCATCCTTGGGCTGGAAGAACGCTAAGGTTTCTCAGAGGCACGTGCAGCCCGGAAGCACTTATGAAAATACACAAGACAAAATAAACGCAGAGATGACCCAGTATCGCAGCCCTCCCCTCGTGCAAAGGAGATGGAGAGCAGCGTGCACACCACCCCGGGCCCCCGGCCTGCGGCTCTGTGACATTCGTTCCTGCCGTGCCTGTGAGGACCTCCGTGATTTTTTGTCTGGATTCAATGCTTTGCCTGTATTTGTTTTCATTAAAAATCATGAGTAAGAAGAAAACAGTGGTGAGAGGCACTGCTTACAGCTGCGACATGAAGAGTCTACACGTACAGCAAAGGCTTACTAATCAGCAAAAGCACACAGAAGGTCTGCAGGTCTGAGGATCCAAACATCACGCGTTTCTCATTTTGTTCTACAAAACTAAAATTAGAAATTATTTGTGAATCTTGAATATGAAAATCTAGATATCTGGAAAACTAACTTTCATTATTATGTAGGCTTATTTCAAGATCCAGCAGAAAGCCAGGTTTATCAAAATGCACCCATTTCTACAAGGTATGAAGCTAGAAAAAAAATTCCAAATCATTTTTTCCAAATTGCAATCTCAAGATGAGTTTTGCCAAATTTGCCTGCGGACTCGTCTCCCTTCGTGTCCGTCCTGCTAGACTTAAAATCACCTTCGAGAGGTGAGACCCCCCTGTGAGCACCAGGGCTGCGACCACTTCCGGAGCCCAGCAGGCTGAGGGCCGTGGTGTCACTGTGGAGCCCTGTGCAGCTATTGTGCAGCTGCAGGGCCGCCTCCTGGCCAGGGTGCCCGCAGGAACACAGCTGTTGCAAGATGTCTTAGGGCTGCAGCTTTCACCCCCAAAGCCCTCGCCCGTCCACCAGCAGGAAACAGCACAGCATTTCAGCGTAGCTGTGGTTCTGTTGCGGTTCCACGACTTACCTGTGGAGGATCCATCCATGGAGCAAAAACAGAGGCAGTCGGTCGGCAGGAGGGAGAGGATAGAAAAATGACTAATGACACCTGACAAAATGCTGCACGTCACCAGGAATCAAGGACATGCAAAGAAAACGTGAGATGCTTTCACCTGTTGCACTGGAGATGTTTCGGAGCATGAGATTTTGATACTGTTAGTGTAGTGAGTTGGACTCCTTTTCTGCTGGGCAAGGAGTGAGCATTTATGATGATCCTTTCAGAAAGCAACTGGCAACCTTCCGAAACCTCTGAACATGTTTACCCTTGACATCCACTTGACTGCATAATATATGGGGCCATTTGTCCTGAGGAAATAACCCAAAATGTAGCAAGAGATTGGTTGACAGAGCCCACATACTACGCCTCCTGTGACAGCAGACAGGAAACAGATGGACCCTTGGCACTCCAGACTCCCCCCAGCCAGAGCCTCACCTTCCTCTCACCTCTGTGTTCTCTCAGAACTCGGTACTGCAGAAGCCCAGCCTGTGCTGGCTGGTACACCAACCCACCAGAATTATTTGGTCGTTTCTTCTCTGCAGCTCTGCGGATCCTTCTAGGCAGTGAGCAATCTGAAGGCAGGATCTTGCACCCCAGGAGATCTGGCACAGAGTCGTGAGGTCTGTGGAGCCGGGCACTTCCGGTCTCCTCTCTCATCATGGCGGCCCATCCGCAGCAGCAGAGCTACTCAGCAGGAGCACGGTGCTGCCTTGGGGGTGGCGCAGGGTTGCACTTCAGGACTCCATGCACAGGGGTGGTTCCCTGAGACACAGTGGGCCCTGGCTGGGCCTCCAGAGGTGACCAGGTGCCACTCCTCCCCATCCTTGGAGCACAGTAATGTACCACAGCCCCACTCCTGCCGTCCCAGCTGGGCTGTGGCCGTTTTACCAACACTGGTGTCAGAGTTTGGACCCACAACGTCTCTCAAGGCTCACGTGTGGAATGCCTGGTCCACATGCAACTCTCAGAAGTGGGACTTCGGAAGTGACTGGTCAGTCAGGGCTCTGACTTCATCAGTGGAAGATCACACAGGAAGCTGAATGGACCCCAGGGAGGAGGTAGAACTGTAGGCAGAGGCACGTGGTGTGAGGAAGTAGGTGCCTGGTGTGTGCCCGAGACTCTCGTCCTGGCCCCGTCCTTGTTCTGCTCCCTGCTCCACGAGCTGACAGGCCTTCCTCCACATGTCCTTGCATCAGGGTGTCCTGCCTCACCTCAGGCCCTGGTCCAGGCAGCAGGCCAGCTAACACCTCGACACGTGAGCTCAACAAGTCTCCTCCTCTCAGTTGCCTTTCTAAGGCATCTGTCACAGTCACGAAAGGCTTGCTGACAGTGTCCGCGGTCTTCCAGGGCAGACGAATCACACCCATGTCAAGGGCTTGCTTGTGTCTGCCTTCTGGTCACTCTGCACGCTGAACCTTGAGGGCAGGAGCTGACTCCTCATCTCTGTAGCTCCAGTACATACAGCAGCGTGGCCCACACTGGCAGCTGGAAATTATTCAGCAGAGGAGACCAGAGCAGGCAGGGGCAGCAGAGGCCACCAGACACTTAGGCATGAGATGGAGAGAAGGAAGAGAGAGGAGAGGGGAAGGAGCTGTTGCCAAACCTGCTGTCCTGAGGCTGGTGAGGAAAGACGCACTCCGAGCATGTGCAACCCTAGGAACCAGGTGGGCACCATCACAGGGCCCCGAGGAGTCCTCTGAAGAGAAGCAGGATGAAGGGGCAGAGGAGGGGTGCTCGTGCCGGGTGAGCAGGCAGGGAGAAGAGACCACTCCAGCCACCCTGGCCCAAAGCTGAAGTTCACAAAAAGCAAACAAACAGAACCCCAAACCTCCACCCTAATAAAGCAAAAGAAACATGAACCACATTTTTAAAAATTCAGTTATTTTAAGCAACGCTCTCTAGAATGTGCAGGTCGTGGAGTTTTATCAGGAATGTGACAGACTGAGATCAGGACACAGTCAATGAGCGACTGTCCCTGATGAGCTGCAGTTGGATTCCTGACCTCCTGCAGCGGCTCCACGCTGGAAATCACTGACCCTACGGTGAAATGTGGCCACCCCAGCGGGTCCCAAGCCAGACAAAGGCCCACCTCCCTCATGCCTGGGGAGCTGCGGCAGCAGGAAGAACACGTCACCACGACAGGCTTGTTGAGAGCCGTTCCATGTCCTTGCTCGCCTTGCTGAATCCCCACCAGCCATGCTCCTCCAGAGCCAATGTGAGCAGAACACAGCAGTGGGGAAAAGAGAAGTGGCAGGAGACATCAGAAGCTCCTAGGAACTGAGTTTGTGGCTAGTGGAGAGCTGGGCGCGCGCCCCTACCGGCGAGTGCTGCCCACCACCTGCTTTTGTAACCGAAGTTTTATTGGCACACAGCTGTGTTCACTCATCTCCAGGCTGTCTAGGCTGCTTTCTCACTGTGGTGGCAAAGTTCACTAGTCACAATAGAGACTATGGGGCCTGAAAGGTGAACACTTTTACTAGCCGGCCCCATAGGAAGGGTGCTCCTGGAGTCACAGACGCAGTGCTGGTAAGGGCACAGCCGGCCTCCTCTCCTGGTCAGAGCCGAGCACTGGTGGTGAGATCCAGGTGCTCTGCTGGACCAGGTACGCCGTGGGGCTGAGGAGTCTTTAAGGAGCATGAAAGGAGGCCCTGCCTATCACAGACGAACACAGGGACTTGGAAAAGTAAACCCATTTGAGGTTTGTACCTGCCCTCCCACTCTTCCCTCCAGGAGCTTAGACTAGGAACTAAACCAGCTTTGGTCTTGTTGAATGCTATTTTATACATTCTTATGTTTCCTTTACTAGTATTTTTGTTTTCTTATTAGGTTAAAATAAATTGCTTTTATTTATAAACCCCAAATTTTCTGCTCTGCATACCTAACCTAATTTTTAGTTTGTAGTTGCCAAATACCTGGTACCTAGGGAGTCGACCAGCTGAGCAAAGTCTAAGCTTCGATTTCACAAGCTAAGATGAAAATAAAGAAAGCTTCAAAACAAAAACAGCAAGTCCCTCGCGGCTAACTGCTGCCACACAGGATGCCGGGGGCGCCTGCTCCTGCCCAGCTCTCGGAACAGGCCTTGGGGATTTGGTTCCTTCACATTAGTGTCTAGGGGCGGAAGGCAATGGACTGCAGCCATTATTTTTTATTATTGAACATCAAATTCAAGGAAATTTACTGCCTTCTCAGAAGGCACGCATTTAAACCAGTACAGGAAAGACATTGGAGGAAGGTCGTTTTGCATTGAGCTTCTTAAAATGGACTTTCAAACCATGAGGCAAGCTAGGGCACGCTGACCTTTGTTCCAGATGGTTCACTGCGTCCCGGCCAGATTTCCCAACACTATGATGATGTACCTCTGACACAGAAGAAAGGCTGTGGCATTGGGACACAAGGAGCCTCCTAAAGGCTCGGGCCTTTCAGGTTCTAGAGGGCACCGAGGTCCCAGGGCTGACATGTGTGACCGTGAGGGAAGGTACCTCTCATACTCTACTCAACCTCCAAAGCTAGATAAAGAGAAGGACTGTCTTCTAACCTGAGATATTTCCCCGTGGTTAATTTCCAACATTTCCTAAAAGTGTGCATGCCTCCTGGACTCCTCCTGAGCAAGGCCTCCAAAGCTGTCCTCAGATGTGAGCAGACCTCCTAGCCAGGGTGGCTGTGGTCCCTCCCCTTTACAATATGCCTTTCCCGAAACACCTCTCCTTACCAGAGGCCGACTCACTTTTTATTTACGGCTCCTCTGGTACTTGAATGAATCCACTCTTTTGGGTTTGGAAAACATGGGGCCCTTCTTAGTGTGGAGTCTCTGGGTCTGAAGACAGAGCCACTTGTCCATATCACAACCACCTACCTTACTGTCCGTCTCCCAGTGCAAACGTGGTGACCGCAGCAGCTCTCACGGGATGGAGGAGTCCCCGCTCCGCACAGGCCACCAAAAGGAGCAATTACTAGAAACATCAAGGCAAGCTGCCAAGTCTAGAGATAGCTGCATTGGTCTAAACTTGCAGTTTACCCACACTGCCAAGTAAATCAACACAGATAAAAAAAAATTTTGACCTGGTTATTTGACCATCTCTGTCCCCACGCCCTTTTTATAGTGGTGCTGGGGATCAAACCCATGTTAGGCAAGCACCTACCACTGAGCTGAGCTACATCCTCAGCCACCATGTATCTCCTCTGCCCTTTCAGTAAGAAGAGCCTCATGTTCAAAATAGGATATTTGTATTGCCGGTATCTAGGTTTAGTTTTCATTCTGAAGGGTTCTTTACTAAGCATGACATGTTGCAAAATAACAGTCTTTTAAGGCACTGGGTTCAGTTGCTTGCACCATGAAAATAAATAGATAAGTTAATTAATCAAAAGTCCTCCAGCCAAAGGGACCTCAGCACTAGAAAAACATTAGGAAAAAAAAATTTTTTTTTTTGGTAACTGGGATTGAACTCAGGGGCACTCGACCACTGAGCCACATCCCCAGCCCTATTTTGTGTTTTATGTAGAGACAGGGTCTCACTGAGTTGCTTAGCGCCTCGCCGTTGCTGAGGCTGGCTTTGAACTCGCGATTCTCCTGTCTCAGCCTCCCAAAGTGCTAGGATTACAGGCTTGCACCACTGTGCCTGGTAGAAAAAAAAAATTTAAGGAAACTTCCTAGACATCATGCTGAGAAAATCTGATTGCCAGAAAAGCCTCTCCTCATTGGGCAGAAGTGCACTGAACCAGAAGTCGCTCCATTCAGCAACTCCAGTTTTCAAAGCAGGTACAGGAAGAAACTCTGGGGGGGAGCCCGTGGATCCACGGCAATGAGCCTCAGCGGTGATGGGATTGGACAACCTGCTCTTGGACCAGCCCGAGGTGAAGACTGGTGGACAGAAAAGGATACAGAGGCAACAGGACATGAATCGATTCTTTTACTGGCCCAAGAGACAGACGGAGAAATAAATCTGTCATGAACTACCCGTCACAATGAGAAAGATATGAACACTTTCAAAACTATGAATGTGTTTAAAGGAGCTCAATGGCCTGGCTATGACACTCGACCTAGGGAAAGCCTGTGAGGTGGATGGTTTGAAAACAGCTCAAGTTGTTCTTTCCTCCTGTCCATACCACTCTGCAAGGTGAGTCTGTCCATCCTGCACCCAGCTGGGGTTCTTTCTCCAGCCTCGGGTCTCAGCTGGCCCAGGACCTGCTGGGTCAAGCAGCAGGTGGACGAGAGGCCTTGCTGCCCACCAGGTCAGGAGGCTCCGTGCCTTCTGCTCCTTCCCTGGGAACTTGCCTCTCCCTGGGAACCAGCACGGGCTTCCCTGCTGGTGCACCTGGACGGCAGCCAAGGCAAAGGCAGCCAGTCACCTGCAGGGAGCCCACCAGCACCGCAGCAGCCCAGCTGGCACCTGGCAGCTCCATCAGGAACTCATTAATGCCCGCCCCTTTTCTAGGTGGTTTCTTACAGCAACAAAAACTGACTGTTTACCCATAAAAAAAAGCTCCATCCATTAGTTATAAAACAAATTCAAACTGAAGTGGTGAGATAGGACCATTGCCACCTATAAGGTGGGTACAGTTGTCAAGGATGCTCCTCCACAGGCGCCTGATTCCATGCAGAGCCCAAGCTCAGGCTTTGGAAGGCCGTTGGGAGTGTGGCACCATGGTTCAACCTACAAGCTGCTCCCCTCCTTGGACTGTATTCTTAAGAACAATAAAAATGTCAGGATTATTGTCTACATTTTAATACGCACCCACATTAAGGGATTGATCTGAATGTCCTTTACCTTGTGATGAGCTCTTAAAAAAATATTTGGGTACATATAGAATACTGATCAGTTGCTAAAAGTGATGGTATTCACATATTTTAACATGGAAAGTCTTCTACACTCTTATTGTTAAATGAAAATACAGAGAGTGGTTTCCATTTACATAGCAGAATCATTTAATTTTAAGCAAAAGTATTTGTCACATTTAATTTTTTTTTTTTTTGGGATTGAGCCCAGAGCACTCAGCCACTGAGGCACATATCCAGCCCTTTTTATTTTTATTTTGAGACAGGATCTCACTAAGTTTCTTAGGGCTTGGCTAAATGGCTGAGGTTGGCTAAATGGCTTGAACTTGCTATTCTCCTGCCTCAGTCGCATTTAAATTCTGAGAAATGTATTATACCTTTTAAATAGTTTTAAATTCCTTAATTAGGTACAGTATTAAACTAAATTGACCCGTTTGGTTGCAAATGTAGTTGTTGACAAAAACAAAGAAATGTTTTCTTCAGAATAAATAAGTGCATTCTAATTTTAAATCAGTGCAAATCTCAGAGATTCACTTATTTTTCAGAAGGTCAGAGGGAAAGTTTCCAAGACAGCAGGAATGGCCTGGAAATAGTAATAATTAATAAGTAAACTTCGGTTTTTTGAACAGAATTGCGTGGCCCAGAGCATTGAGGAACCTTCATTCTGGCAGGGATTTGTGTACCCACCCATTCCAATCAAGGAAGCCTTCCAGCTCTTTTAGGAGACCTCCAGACGAAGGCCAAAATGATGGAAATCAAGTGCTTACTGTATTCAAGAATTATTTTGTTTCCATTGTGAGACCCTGAATCCCAACAGTCTTATTATTTCAAAAGTGGATTTCTCACTTATGTAATTTACCAGTCTAAGAACTGACCCTTTTGGATGCACTGCCCAGACCCAGGCGTGGGCCAGACCCAGTGTCCTTGTCCTCTGTGGCTCGGCCCCTCTCCAGGTAGATGCTCAGATCATGGTGCAGGAGGCTTCACCCAGGGCAAACTCACAGCAGCTCCGCCGGCGGGAGCACGTGCCCATCTTCGAGTACCGTTCGCTGGGAGAGGAGGGGTGTTGTTTCAAATGAGAAGTGGGATTAGGCGCATCTAGTCGCAGAGCTGGAGAAGTAGGGACTGAGAGTCTTCCTTCGAGGAAACTCAGGATGAACTGTTTTTCCAAACACCATGGACTTTGGTGGCAAGATTCACAGATGCTCACTAGAAGATTTAGACCAGGAAAGGAAGCTTCAAACACATCCCTAGCCACAGAAGTCATCACACAGCTGTGAGCAATTGACCAGGCGCCTGAAAAATCATTGCGACTGAAGACTGAGAATGCTGCATGGCGGGTGGTGTACAGAGTACAGAAGCATCTCAAGCGGGAGACGGGCCATCTGAGTTGGGGTGACCAGCCAGCATCGTCCCTTCACTTCATGGATCTCCCCAGAGCAGGGGACTGGGAACGGTCCTGCTCAAGCCGAGCTGTTTGGAATTCTTGAGTTTTAACCACATCATTCAGGGATTAGTCTTCAGGCCTCAGACCAAAGATCTGAGGCTTTGAAATGATTTCCCGGGATTGCAGTAGTCACTTGATTAGTGTTTGAAATGTTTTTCCATTGGGTTTTCATACCGATCTTTCTTTTTCCTTTTTTTCCTTCTTGAGCATGTATAATGGAAAACATTGTTGTAATTATTCCCAAGTGCTGCAGCTCTAATCTCCCCTGTGTAATTGAAACTTCCTTGCAGCTAAGTGGTTTTTCTGGATCCTCAGCAGGCTAAGGACATTTAAATGTTGAGTGTTCCCTGGGGTAGGGGATAGATACACATGTGTACATATGTAAAATTGTCTCCTCAGGTTCATTGCCATTTCTTGTGAACCTTTTAAGAAAGCACTAGTGTTGATTTCTCCCCCACCCGAATATTTAAGCCTCTGAGCATCGAACAAATCTTCATTGAATGTAAGCAATCGCACGTCGATTTATGCCAACAATAGGAACTGCGTCACAGCTGGACATACACAGTGGTGGGCAAGACCGTCCTTGCCATGGAGACTTATAGACTAGCGAAGAAGACAAAAAATCAATAAGGGAGGAGTGGAAACGAGCATAAAAACTATTGATATGCATGGCTATACGTGGGAGGAGACGATAGGAGTCGACCAGGTGCAATGACAGAAAACAGTGGGGTGGGGGAAGGTGGGTGCGGAAGCCCTAGCTGACGGGACTGTCCTAAGGCCTCTCTGAGAGGTGACAAGAAGGAACACAAAGAAGCAGAGTGTGCAGTGCTGGGGGGTGTTGCAGGGCAGCGTGGGCAGACGTCAGCAGGGATGGCTGGAGTGAGGGGAAGTCCCCGCAGACGAGCAGAGGTCCCAGCCCAGGCCTGGGGGCCTGTGGGAAGGAATCTGGATTTTACTCTAAAAGCCACTAATGAGTTTTAAGCAGAGAAAGAATGTGGCCTGATTTATATTTTCAAGTGATTCCTGAGCCGCGCAGTGAGTGGACTCCACGAGTCAGGCCAGTAAGGGCGGGAGGGCAAGGAGACAAGCAGCTCTGTGCTGACTCTAGGAAGAGGCATCAACAGGGTGGACAGGATGTGCAGGGGGCAGAGGGGGGTGCTGCCTCCTCAGCCTGAGCAAGACCAGTGCTGGTGCTGAGCCTGGGGAGATGTGTCAGCCAGGATCCAGGCGAGCAGGTGCACTCCACATTGAGGGAACTCTATGAAGGGGCGCGCAGGGTTGCGGGAGACCCATCAGGACGGCACTGGACTGAAGGACAAGCATCCTAGGTGCCAAGGGGTGAAGGGTGGTCAGTTCTGAGAGCCAAGGCTGTAGTAGTGACCACAGCTATAAAAGACACAAAAGCAGTGGCTGTCTCTGTAAGGATGTGGCCATGACCTACCCAAGGCTGACAGCTGGAGGGGGCCAGGGACTCCTCCACTTCCCCGTCCTCCTCCTCCACCTTCCTCCAGTGCCTCCCGCCTGGCCAAGTAGAAGCCAGAATCCACACTTGGCTATGGTGCCGTCCACAGAGGTCACCCCCAACCACAGAGGAGGTGGAGAGAGGTGGAGGTGACTGGGCAGGGGGCGCAAAAGGAGAGCCCTCGGCTCAGGAAGCAGGGAGCGGGGCTGCCGTGCTGGTGGGAATCAAGAGCCACAGCCTGTGCCGCTGGCTTTAGACACTTGTGATACACAGATTGATATTTCAGGTAGATGAGTCTGTACCTCAGAAGAGAGGTTCATGTTGGAGATCAAAACTGCCATCTAGGTTGCTTTGAAAGCGGTGGGAGACGGGCTGACCAGGCCGTGTAAGCAGAGTCACAGGAGCAGGAGTGAGAGCTGGGAGGGTCTGGACGCACAGCAAGAGAAAAGGAGGCTGAAGAAGATGGGTCTGGAGAAAACCAGGAGAGGGCAAGGCTGAGAAGGCACGAGAAGCGGGTGAGCACCTGGAGTGCACGGAGAGGCTGGGGCGAGAACACCTGCGTGTCACTGGGCTCAGGGAGCTGGAACACGGCCCCAACTACACCTTTGCTTTTCAAACTTGGATTGAAAAGATGTGAAACGTTATACATGTTACAACTGCCATGAAGTACTCTGAAATTTAAAACTAGGAAACAACGACCTGCTTGGCAGCTTTAATCACATAAAATCTGATCCACAAACAATCTGAGCAACAAGTTCTACCAAAAAGACCCACAGGGTGGCATGGCCTGGGGAGGTGACCGTCATGAGGGCTCCACCCTCAGAATGAAAGCAAGTGTACTTATAGAGGGCTTGTGAGGGAGTTGGCTTCTCTTGCCTGTCCCTTCTACTGTGAGGACATACAGTCCTCCTCTTTGGAGGACACAACACAAAGTGCTAACTTGGAAGTGGATCAGGTCCTCACCAGACACTGAGCCTGCTGCGGGCACTTTAAGCAGTCTCCAGGTCTGTGAGAAACAAACCTCTCTTCCTTATACATTGCCAGGCTGTGGCATTCTGTTACAGTAGCACAAATGAACTAAGACAATACACTTTATGAAAAGTGCTGGGGTAGGCTCCTTGCTGGTGACTGGGGAAAAAGAAGTAAGGCATCCTCCACGTATGCCTAGGACATACGTTTGTAGAGACGCCTAGGACAAGCAGGGTCAATTAACTTAGGTTAGTGCTGACAGCTCTTTTCCCATGGGGATAAACATAAGGAGACACAGAAAGCTTCTCAGGAAAAAATTCGTGTACTCTTCCTACAAACTACAAGTCACCCTTGGTTATTTAAATACAAGAAGAATCATATTCACTGACCTTAAGAATATGAAATCCTGGCATGGTGGCACACACTGGTAATTCCAGCAGCTCAGGAGGCTGAGGCAGGAGGATCACAAGTTCAAGGACAGCCTCAGCAACTTACTGAGGCCCTAAGCAATTTAGCTAGACCCTGTCTAAAAATATTTTTTAAAAAGTTTAAAAAGAGCTGGGGATGTGGATGTGCCTCAGTGGTTAAGCACTACTGGGTTCAATTCCTGATACCAAATTAAAAAAAAAAAAGAATCTGAAATCCTTTGTGTGACTGGATAGAGAGCAAGAACAGAAAATTGTACAGGCTTAAGTAGACTTCAGGGAGGAGCCAGATCGAGCCCACAGCCCCTTCCCATTAGATGTTAGAAATTATGAGACAAGCTGATGTCTTCAGACAGTCAGAGTTTTCTGGCAGACATGGACCTTAAAGACCCCAAAGAACACTTGGAAAACAGGAGCTGCAGTAGGACCCTTGCTCCTCATGTAGGGCTTCCACACGTCTCCAGGCCACCACCTCGAGAAGGCAAGCTCCCGAGTAAAACCCCAAATCACGCCTGCCCTGATGCCTTGTGTGCACGACAAACCAGCCGTAGCTCTTCCTAGCATTCTCTCAGCAGTCCCGTGTGGACAGGGGTCCAGGCCCTGCTTACCTGGTCCTCTGCTTGGGTCTCACAGCCTTCACTACGTGAAGCCAGGGGTCTGGAGAAGTAATGAGAACTAGCTTATTCTGATAGGGGCCAGGGGCATGCTAATCCCACCTATAATACCACCTCTAAATCCTGGTAATCCGGTGAGTACTGTTTCTCCACTTCACGGGCGTGGCAAACTGAGGGAGGTTGGTAGGAGCTGCGTGGAGGGAGCCAGCACCAACAGTGCTGCATGACCCTAGTCCAAGCAGGACGCCTCTCGGGTAACAAGATTAATTCCTGCATCTCTAAATAGTTCACTTTCAGTTTGTTTTCCATATAAATGGTGTAGAATGTCTGCCAGACACACAATTTTGATTTGCTATATTTCCATTTGACACATGAAATGGTATTTTCTAATGGCAATAACCTTAAAGTAAGGGGAAAAGACTAAGAAACTCCTTTTCCCTGGACTACGTACTTTGTTTATAAAATGAGGGAGCTGAACTACATGTGTATTTTCTAGCTCCAAATTCCTATAAACTCATGTTTTTGTTTCTAACAACCATCTAACTATCTAACAATTCCAGCTCATTTTTAATACTACACCCTAGGTTCATGATAGCACATATTCTCTGCATAAAGATGGATGCCTCCCTTACCCCCAGCACTTAGGATTGAATTGAAGGGCACTCTATCCCTGAGCCACACCCCAACTCTTTTTATTTATTATTATTTTAAAAAATTTTGAGACGGGTCTAAGTTGCCCAGGTTGGCCCTGAACTTGTAATCCCCCCACCTCGGTCTCTAGAGTCTCTGGGACTACAACACATAGCTGTGTATAGACTACACACCACTGTACCTGGCTTGGAGGCTTCTTTTTGATGCAGGAAAGCATATAATTGGGTCAGTAAAAACAATTGATTGGTTTAGTCAGAAGATAAAAATGAAAGACACAAAAATAAGAGACCATTCCGGGCATTTATACAAAAGAACTGAAATCAGGATTTTGTGGAGACAATAACGCTTCTGTTTTCACAGCAGCATTATTCACAATAGCCAAGACAGGTAAATAGCCTACATGTCCACTTGTTGGGAGCAAAAAGCCCTGAGTCATTTCCTGATCGGCTCCACTTCCTGGTTAAGCAGGAGCGCCGAAAAACCCGCAGGCGCCAAAAGTTAAACTTACCCGCGCGCGCCAAAGCAATGAACCTCCCCCTTTTGATACCACCTGTTTGCACTGACCAATCGTCCTGCGACAGCTCCTTCCCCTCCCCTCCTGAGCATACATATACACCCCTGTTCTTAAATAAAATTCGGAGGTTTGATCAGAATCCTGTCTTGCCTCCGTTCTTTTGCGCCCCTTGTTTGTTTCATTCTCTTAGGTGGTTCCCGCGTGTCCCCGTTGTTGCCCCGCGGGTCGGGGCATCCACTGGCAGATGAGTGCACAGAGAGAACCTCACACCATACAGTGGACTACTATTCACCTGTAGAAATAAGGGCACTCTGTAGTACACAACATGGGTGCACTCTGGGGTCACAGAACCACACTGCAGGTGCCACAATGTGAGGTATCTAAAATGGTGAGATGGGTGTGATCAGCGGGGTGGATTCTCAGGGTTGGTATGAGAAGAAATGGAAATTGCTGACCAAGAGGCATAAAGTTCAGTCAAAAAGAACAAGCTCTGGAGACCCCTGTGCATTGCTGAGCAAATAGTTAAGAGTGATGTTTTCTACGATGAAGTTTCTTACCTCAGGAAATTAGCTGTTCACCCTGCTTCTAGAAATTATGTGAGTGTTGAAGGAACATAAATTTCCTGGGAGTTATGCCAAGAACCTCTCAGTTTCTCTGTGAATATGAGAAAGGCAATTAATATGGAAACAGCTTCAGTTTCCTCATCTACATCACTACTCAGCTCGTAGCACTCTTGTAAGGACTAAATGAGGTCATGAAAGGCTTTGTGAGCTGGGAAGTGCTTGTCCAGGTTAGGGGGCCTTAGTGCCAAAGTACTGACAACACAAGATGACGTCAAGTAACCTTTTTACAAACAAAAACACCCCTTGTTTTCAATAAGGAGCAGGGCCATAATTTGAGTAAGAACCTCTTACACCAGTTCTTAGAGGTGGACAGTAGAACACACGAGGTGATCAGGGAGGTAGGAAGAGCGCTCCAAGAAATCAGCACTGGAACGAGAGGAGGTTTCACCTGGAAACTCAAGGCAGCCCTCGTGAGCACTTGCTTGGGTGCAGCCACCACTGGAACAGGGTGCTTTGCTAACAAGCCGCACATGTCCACACTCAGGACATTCTCAGGTTAGAAAGATCATTGCCCTCAGGCTAACAGATGCTGTCCCAAAGTACCTGCAAACCAGTTTACAGATTCTGAATACGCAACAATAATTTCCAGAGCGAGGCGACATCAGGCTCCTCTGCATCTATAGCAATCCATCATTTTGTCATCCCGAGTCCAGAAATTAGTCTCAATTCACTCCAGAGCTGACACTGAAATCACAGGTTCTGAGAAGCAGCTGATGTGTATGAGACTGTAATTGAACAGCTTCCCTCAATAAAAGAAAATGCAAAGCCCTCTGAGGTTTTTGGTAGACAGCTGAAGGAGAAATCTCTGGGTAGAAAGGAAGAGCTTCTAAGAGTCCCTCCATCTTTTTTCTCTGCATTTGGGTATGTAGACTCTGGGGGTTGTGGCTCCTCCCTTAGGACTTCAGCTCAATTATGAGCCATGAACAAATCCATTTCCCACTGCTCTTAGAGCTGAACTAGATCCTTCAAAAAGAACTAAATTAAGACCAAGAGGAAGACAAAAAGGAACTGAAAGACACAATATTCCAGGCAGTCCAGCCACGACGAACTCCTGACTTGAAGGCCCGCTCCATCCCATGCATGCTTTCCAACCTCAATCTTTGGCTATTGTCTTACTGCTACTCAGGAGTGGGAGCTTGTCTAATCTACCCTGTCCTGTTCTGGGCCAAGCACATTCTCTCTTCTAAAACCCCAATCTTTTCATGGAGTCTTGCTGCCAAGTCTTCTTCTACTCAGTATCTGATCCCAAAGCCAAGTTCCATCATCCCCACCTCACTTGGTAAGCTTCTCGCTGCTTCACTGTGATGGGTGAGGATAGCTCCTTCCCCACTGGCCCCACCGCATCCCAGGGGCACTTACAGGAAACGTTTTTGCGTCCCTATCATGGAACGATATGAAACACACAGGAATGAAGCAGCCTGGGGAGGGGCCCTGCCTAGGCTTGCGGGCACCGTTCTGCATGCCCTGCGCTGCCACACTGCCTTCTGTTCTGGAAAACTCGGTCTTCACTCATGCCCTGGCTCAGAGCTCCCCTTCTTCCTGAGTGGAAGACAGTTATTGTGTCCCCACTGTGCTGACACCCTGCACAAAGCCATGCCCTACTTAGCTTAGTACTTGGAAAAGCTTCCTCTGCTGCCAGCTTGGTGGCTCTGCTCTCTGACCTGCGCAGTCTTCTTCCCCAGACTTCTTTCTGCTGCTTCTTTCCTTTCCATGAGCTCCACCAGCACCCTCATGGCTATGCTGAAGTGTGGACTTCTAACCCAGGGTTATCAACTTAGTCTCATCTGCTTTGATCTTCCAAAAGTTCCTCAAACTGTCTTGTCCACCACTGGTATTTCCTGTAAACTTTGGGTTTTTATACCTCTTTTCAGTGGGATTTTGGAAGGAAGGGACCATAACTTTTCTTTAGTACACATTTTGAAACAAAAGCTCTTATATGAATTCTCTAACTTTTTCTAAATGTTCTTTTCTTTTTTTTTGGTGTGTGTATAATAAACCTAGGAACTGTGTGGAAGACAACAAAATGCATGAAAGGTCAGCATGCCAACTTTTTTTTTTTTTTCAGTTGTTGATCTTTATTTTATTCATTTATTATTTGTATGTGGTGCTGATGATCGAACCCAGTGCCTCACAAATGCTAGGCAAGCGCTCTACCACTGAACTACAGCCCCAGCCCCACTCCAACCTTTTGATACCCATTCTGAAGTCAGTTTCTGCTTGCCCTGACAGACTCCTGGAGAAAGTCAGGAAGAATACCTTGGTCTTGACCTGGTTTGTTTTCTTTGTATTTCAATGAAAAATGAGAAGATCCTGCAAATCTTGGCTCATGTATCGTCATTCTGCACTACTTTCCATGTATTTTAATCCAAATTAGAACAAGGATCTGAAACTCACCTACAAGACTGGATGACTGGGGATAAAGAGTTTAGAAATCTCAACAAGCCACCAATAATTCTGGCTGATGATGGCTATAACTACAGATGAAGGAAGACTCACAATAATTAAAAGCCCAATTCCTGCCTTTGGGAGTTTACTCTGGTGCCAGGAACCTTGAGCATGCAAAGTAAAAGATACTCAACTATCACTCTGTAGCAGAAAATATTATTCCAATCAAGGTGAGATTCTCCATCTCCTGTGAATTTCATGCTCATGTCCTTCACTCTTTTATTCATGCTGGTCCCCACATAGAAGAGTCTCTTCTCTTCTCTTCTTACCATCTATCCAAATCTCATCCACTATGATGATCATTCAGGAGATAACACCATATAATTACTTGCAAATAAAGGAAAATCAGGAATGTCACATGTGCAAACCAAAAAATTAAAGTATAACTCAGAAGAAAATATACGCCAATATCTGAACACAGAATAAAGCCAAAGTATAAAATCAATGGATTATAAATATCACTAGACTTGAAAACAAGCTTTCACACATTAAAAATAACCACTGAACCTGAAATGACAAGCAATAAACTGAACTACTATTCAAGAAACCACGCAGGAAGACACCTTTTATTTTTTGTATAAAACAAAACAAAACAAAAAACTCCCCTCTCCAGATGCTTCAGAGAACACCTGAAAGCTGTTTACATGCAGCAAAACAAAAATATTAGTCAAACATGTCTTGATAAGGGTTTTCATCTTTTTCTTTTCAGGGTTTCTGCTTGTTATTACTAGTTAACTCTAACCTCTCATTATGTATTTTAAATGCCAGCCAATCACTTATTTTGTTCAACAAGTTTTTATTGCATCCCAATTACATGCCAAGGATTGTGCTGGGTGCTAAAAACAGAGTCCTTCCCATCAGAGCACTCAGCCTAGTGGAAGATCAAGTAGTCATATAGAGTGGTCAAATAAAGGTACAGAACACTATTAAAAGGGACTCCATCTATTGTGGATCCCAGGATTGATATCTCTCAAAGACACTGCATGTGTATGCATATATATATATATGCACACACACACACACACAACTAAATGTACATATGCTATAAGCTCCTTTAAAAGCAGGATCTATATCTTAAATATTTTTATCTTCCTGCATCTCACAAATGTCATATATTTGTTAAAAGAACTTTTTCCCATTAAAATTTCTAACTATCTTTATTAACTAACCTTTTTTTCAATGAAATCAGCTTCAGACTGTTCCATATGTTAGGATAAAAAGTTTAGAAAGATACACATTTATTTTTAAATAACTTATAAAAAAATCTTACCTAAGTTATGAAGTGATCTCATAACCAATCTTACCAGATTTAAGGTAAAATACTGAACATAAAGAAATGACATTTACTTTTAAGAAGAACTATTCACATAATTTATGCACTGAAATAGTGTTAAGTTATTAAAATTTTTAAAATACACAAATATTTTTAAAAGCACATTTTTACACCGTATATCCTGGAAGTTTGTTTATTACTAACTCACAAATATCTTTATACTGCTTTGAAATTCTTAGTGAACCAAGGTCGTCATCTTCTTCAAAGTGAACTGATGTACTATCATCCAGAACATTGGGTTCTAGTTCGGACAAATTAGAGGGCAGGTAAGAACTCACTTGAGATGTCCGTGGTGACTGGCTTTTTTCTGACCATTTGCAACCAGTTTCTGCTTTAAGTTTCATAGAGAAGTCTTGACCTCTTTTTTCATCCTTAGAGTTATGCCTATTATTTTGGTCTATCTGGCTTCCTTTTTCCTCAGTCCAGTGGGATGAAGATAAATTACTGGTGGAGTTACTAGATGCCTTCTCCACGCTTTTATCCCGAGTCTTTGAAAGATGACATCTTTTTTGTGAGAGTACTGGTGATCCAGCTGAAAAAGGTGGGCTAAGAACAGAACTCTTTTCACTGCTACTTTTCCTTAAAGGTGGTCTTGCTCCACTAGACTTATTCCTCTGTGAAATTTCTGCCCTTGGACTGCTAGCATGAATTTGCAAACTCCTGCTGGTCTCCTCAGTTGTGTAGAAGTCTTCTGAATAGCAAGGGCTGCTGAAGTCATCTGAATACTTCAATTCTGAGATGCTTTCATGGCAACTATTTTCACTCATTTCAGCAGGAACATCTTTATCTGTGGTTCTGACCTGCCAATCATCTATTTCTTTATCTACAATTCTGTCAGCCACAGCATCCTGTTGGAAAACACATGGACTTTGGACTCTGGTTTCCAGTTTTCCTCCCAAAATATTTGTATGAGTCGATCTTTCTGGAATAATGGAATCTGCAGGACTCACAATTCTTCCCAATGAACCATTGCTGGTTCTCTTTTCACCACAATCAACTGTCTTTTTCTCAGTTGGACATTTCAGTTTAGTTTCTTTGGTTGTGCTGGGCTCATCAAAGACTTCACTAATTTGCCTTGAGGTATCACTATTTTCAGAAGATACATCTGAATCTAAGTACTTATCTCTAGGCAGCTGATGTGGCTTCTGACTTTGTTCTGCAAAGTTTAATACTTTAACTTTAGAGGATGGAACTCTGAATTTTGTATTTGTACCCAACATTTGTGCTTGTATTTTTCTATACTCTTCTCTCTTTTCATGTACTATCAACATATCAGGATTTGTTTGCTTTAAACGTAGCCTGAGTGTATTTGTTAAGCCATAAAGTAGCTTCCCCCTTGTAACTCTTTTTTGGCTGTTGCCACTGTTCTCAAAATATTTACCTTTCTTAAGGTTTTCAACTTGGTTCTTTTTACACTGAAGGCTCACTGACTTTTCATGGTCCCCCACTGAAAGCTTATCCTTCTTAGATTCAGGCTGATATGTGGATTTGGCACAAGATTCTGGTACCTTCTTATTCTCAGTTCTGTACAACCAGGCCAAGTGGGGATGTACATGAGTTGGACTTGCCACGGGCTGGTTGTACAACAAGGACAACTCGATTAACAAAGCATTTAGCAAAGGAAGCTGCCTTATTGTATTAATTGTATTTTGTTCAGTTTGAGGGTGACATGTAGTTTGATTAGTTGCTCCTACATCCCGACTGCTTGGTGGATTCAAAAGCACCGGAGGAGTCTCCTGTGTTGCAGAATCTGTACCTTTTGGAGGACTCAGATGTGTTGGAGGGTTTACAAGTACTTTTTCCGGCAAGGCATCACTCAGCTCTTCCGGTGCGTTCCTTTGGGGCTCAATGGTGATTTTGACGCCCGCAGGAAGCGCCTTTTCTGGGGTCAAGTGAGTGTAATACAGAGGAGGAGGGCAAAAGGTGTTGGTTTCCAGGTCCAGCTCGGCGTCCTCCTCGCTGAAGGTGCTGGAGTTGCTGCCGGCAGGCTCCGCAGCGCCCGGCCTGACTTTCTCGGAGGGGGCTGAGGCTGGGTCCGGGGCGCTGCTGTCGGGGTCCTGGTCGGCGCGGTCAGGATCCTGAGGGTTGGGGTCCGGGGCGAGGGTGGCGGGATTCCAGGCGCCGCGGTCGGGGACCCGGGCGAGGATGGCGGAATCCTGGGGGCCGCGGTCGGGGTCCCGGGAGAGGGTGGTGGGATTCCAGGCGCCGCTGTTGGGGTTTGGGGCGAGGGTGGCGGGATCCCGGGCGCCACGGTCGGGGTCCTGGTCGGCGCGGGTGGCGGGGTCCCGGGGGTCGGGGTCCCGCGCGCGGCCGCCCAGCTCCGTCAGGCGGCAGAAGAGCGCCAGGTCCCCGACGCGCTGGCCCGCCGCGTCCCGCAGGGCGAACGTGCCGCGGGAGCCGGGCCCGCGGGCGGCGGGCAGCGGGACGTCGCAGGCGCCCAGCAGGCGCGGCGCGGGCGGGCTGGGCGCGGCGGGCAGCTGCAGCAGGGCGGCGCGCAGCCGCGGGCGGCGCAGGGCGGCGGGGCGCAGGCGGAACACGCAGGCCTTGCCGCGCCCGAAGCCCAGGACGCCGCCGGGCGCCGGGGCCGGCGAGGCGGGCGCGCGCACCAGCAGCGGCGGGAAGTCCAGCAGGCGGAAGGCCACGGCGGGGCCCGGCGGCGGCGCGGCCTCCAGGCGCACCCAGTCCACCAGCAGCTCCAGCGAGAAGAGCCGCTCGGTCGCCATCGCCGTTGCCCGGCAGTGCCGCCGCCTCCCGCCGGAAGCCGCGGGCGCGCGCTCTCGCGAGAGGCGGGGCGGCCGCCGGAAGTCTCGCGAGACTGGGCCAGCCCGACGCGCAACCCGGGCGGACGGCCGAGAGCGCGGGGCAGCCCAGGCGGGGCGTACGCCGAGGCCCGGGGCGGCGCAGCCGGTCGCGGTAGGTCCCGTGGAGCCCGGGGACGGCCGGACGCGGACCGGACGTGAGCCAGGGCCTTCCGACGCCGCAGGACCGACGGCGCCCAGCCACGTGCGACGGCCGCCGGGAGCCGTTGCCCGCCCAGGCCGCAGCCCGCACCGCAACCCCGAGTCCGCGTGGGCAGCTGTCCGGCCAGACCTCACGCCCTCCCTGGAGTCCGGCACCGCCTGCTAACTCTGTTCAGGCAGCACCACCCCACACCCTCCAGGGACGGCCCCCAGTGCTGTGCGGGCTCACTGTCAATCACCTGTAACTGACAGCCCTGGAGGGACCAGAAACGCCTGCCTGCCCAGAGCAGGGGAAGGAAGAGCGGTGTGGCGCTACCTAGGAGGAGATGCAGTTCAATCTCCTTATTTAAGAATTCAGACAGTACTCAACTTGGGATTTTTTTTGACACTGCAATAGTGAGAAAATTTAGCCACACAACCATTGTTTTATATTCAATCAATTACATGAGACACTTAGTGATTGATTATAAACTGGGCTTTGCCTTGGGCGGTTTTGCCCCACTGCGCTGCTGTGTTCTGCGCATGCCTGCGGTAGGCTAGGAAAGCTACATTGCTGTGGGTTCCGTGCAGCGTTTTCAGCCTAGATGAGTGCATCAGGACGCACCCTCATGGTGAGCTGAGGACCGCCTGTTCCTTGACACCGGTGCTTCCATTCCCCGTGTAAAAGGATATAACAAGAAGGTGAAGATGTAATAAAGAGCTAAAGTAAGACAATTCCAAGAGGAAATTTTAAAAAGACGGAAACAATCTGCAATTCTAAAATCAGAAACATGATACAGCCAAGTCAAAGCCCTCAACCACAGCTTAAAACCCCTGGCAGATGCTGGCTTTCTGTAACAAGCTGGGAACTCGGCTGTATGGATTCCTGGGGAAACACTAAGGAGATTGGGGCTCCTGCAGCAGCTCTCCTTGTCTTTCTCCATGGGTTCCCAGAGGCTTGCATTTCAAGGTTCCAGATTATGACATTCCTGGAGTGGAGATTTCAGTCAAGAGAAGTAGGCATCTGTGGTCATCATTCAGGACCTCAGATAAAAGCCTACCCAGAAAGACAGCCCCTGCCCCAAGACTTGATTAGAGGCTTCTGGAATCTAAGAAAAATATCCCTTCTTTCCTGCCTGGATTGCACCCTCACACACACTGTGAAAACTAGAACCATAATAACATCACCTTATGTCCTGTTGTTGGTAAAGATGAGACGGCTTTGTCCTCAGTTAATGTGCCTGGTGTTTGAACATGGATCTTCTCATTTCCAGTCTCTTCATTCTTTCTGTTTCTCAGTTTCTGGCATGGAGGAAGTAATAGTTTTTCCATGTGCTACCATTAAACTCATGTCCCACAACTCTGTCAGAGTTACAATCAGAATCATGATTGCTACTTTCAAGATAGATAAGAAATAGTTTTGAATTCTGTAACAGGCCAAGGCTCAGCGTTACCATTTCAGTTTTATTTGGAACCTGCTAGAAATTGATACTGGAAATTCATTCACTAAAGAAGGGCAAAGAAAGGCTGCAGAAGGGCATGAAGGCAGGAGCTGGGGTGGGGGTGGAGAGAAAACAAAGGCTCCACTGCTGACTGGAGGGAAAGAGTGGCCTAAACCCTGCTCTGATAAATCTCTCTGCCAGAAGGGAAGGGGAAGTGAAGTCATGCAGCATCTTGAGGGGTTGGAAAGCATGGGTTCTGCTCCACGGAAGACTGGCTGTGGGTGCCTTGGATGGGGTGCCTCCTGCCTTCACCTGAAGTCATGGGGGAGGCTGAAAGATACCATTCAACTCACAATTCTTTTCTTCTGGGAGAAATAAATACTGGTTGGTATTCTGACTAGACTGTCGAGACTAATATACATAGTTCTTCCTCTTAATGGAATTAGGTCTAAGTTGGATTTGTTTTAAATTACTACTCATATTATGTATCCTCCAAAAGATAGTTATTGTTTTTTTTAATTAGCAAGACACCTATCTTTTGAAACATGGGAAATAAACCAAAAACCTTGATAAGCTTATCAAGCAGATTGGACCACAGGCTGGGGCTTGGAGTCCACTTTAAACAGCTGCCAGTTTTGCAATCCTGTCGTCAGTGCCTGCCACTGAACTAGGTTCTTCACACGTTCTCTTCACTTACTCTTCATGGCACCCCACGAGGTCTCTGGTGTGATCCTAATGAAGCTAACGAAACCAGCTTGAAGAGGTAAACAACGTGTACAAATTCACATGGCAAGTAAATGGTAACCCTACAACAGAATTCGCTTCTGTGTGTCTTAACACAGGTTGTGTCTATCCCACTAAATGAACATCCTTTGGCTTGCTTGCCCATGCTCAAGGAAAGTGTTAACATTATAGGAAACTGACAATATCTGATTCAAAAATGTGTTTTGTGGCACAAAGGAACAAATAACACCAGGAAGCAAAGAGGCCAACACAGGACATGGGCTGTTCTATAAGAAAAGTGACCCTGCTCAAACAGCAAGTCAAGGGCATGGTAAAGGGGACTCAGAGAAGAGACTGCTCCAAATGTAGCCTTAACAAGAGACATAATCCCAAATGTGATGTGTGCACCCTCTTCCGGCTCTTAATAAGCTACCCGAACAAAAGGACCTGCTTGAGACAGTAGAGCAATTTGACTAGAGACTGGTGTTAGGTGATATGAAAGTTTTGTTGAAGGTTCAGTGTGTCAGTGTCCTGAGGTTTTCAAGAAAACATGCCTGCACCTAAGAGATGCAAACTGAAGGAGGAGGAAGGCGGCAGCCAGGCCTCGAGCTGGTTTTACAGTGTCTCAGGATAGGAGGGAGAACACAGCAGGCGAGTGAGCCAGGGCTTGAGAATTCTGGACTGTGTGAGGGTGTAATGCCCAAGCTCACGAGTCCACCAGAGACCACCACGAGTCCAATTCTGATGCAATCACAAGAGGGTCTTTAATACAAGCTCGAGCAGGAGCCGTACACCCACACCAACGCAGCAGGTAGGGAAGTGGGCCCCGGGTCCAGGGGAGCGGGGATTTTTATGGGTTACAGCAGCAAGCTGGGGAGTACGTGCCTGGGCGTTACAGGATTGGGTAAGGGAAAGCTCGCGCAGGGGGCAGCAGTCTTGTCACTCTAGGACTGGGTAAAGGTGAGTGTGGTCAGTATGAGGTCAGTTGACCTTTAGGCTGATAGGTTTGGCTGTGGTGGGCCTGATGTTTAGTTCCCTCATTGGTTGGCCCAGATTGCAAAACAACTCCCCAGCGCCAGAACAGCAGCCGTGAAGTGTATCGCAATTGTTTAGGAACTGGGTGGGGTGAGGGCTGGTTGAGGACAAAGACCCAGAGTAAAATGGCGTTGGTCTTGTCCTCTCAAGGGGGACGGGGACTTGTGGTGTTCTTTCCTGTGTGTGTGTGTGTGTGTGTGTCTGAATCTTTTCATAAAATGTTATTGCGTTTTCTTTCACAGGTGTCAGATCAGCCGTAAATGACTGTGAACGTACACCATGTTGGACTGTAGTACTGTGTATCAAGGTTGTACACAGCTGACTGTGCTGTGTAATGATGTTGCCAGGGAAGATGCCTTTTCCCTGCTGGAGCTGCGAGATGCTGGGCTACCCAGGATCCAGTTGCGATAGCTGTCCCAGGTAGCCACTTAATAAAGGGTATCTGTAAGTAGGCCGCCTATAAATATCATTCCTCCTATTTATAGACCTCAAGGGCCAAGTGTATCTGGAATTCCTTCTGCCCTTGCCTCATTTCTCAATGCCAGGCACTTGAAGAAGGGAGGTGGTTCTGCACACATCTTCACAGCAAGGGGAAACTTCCTGCCCCTCTGCTTTTACACGCACATACTGCCTTTTGGTTTACTTCCCAAACTCTCTACTGACTACCTTAGGGCGATGACCACAACTTACATTTAAAAGTAACAACAGCATGAAATAAATTCCTCGTTGGCCATCCAGGAACCCGGAGAGCAGATCCCAGCCACCCCCTGCTTTAGCCCTGCCACTCGCTCTTCTCTGCCCACACGCGGTTCCCTGTGGCGCTGCTGCCAGGGTTTCCACCACTCTCCAGCGTGCCCGCCCTGCTGCTCCTCAGAGCTCAGACCTCCTCTACCTAAAGTCCGGCTCAAATGCTGTGTCCTTTTTGAAATCCTTTCCTGGTAGTGATCTTTCCTTTCCCATTGTGCGCAATCCCTTTACAGACTTTTTTCTGTCTTGCATTACTCTTGCACACGAATTATTGCCCCTGGTTCTAAGTTCCTTGATAGCATTAATTTATTCTTGCATGTCTACAGCAGTTAACACAGTGCTTTGTTTCTACATGTGGTATTTGTATTTAACAGCCTAAAAAATGAAAAATAGAACCTCTTATGAGACTTTCTTGCGTAAAGCACAAAGGTCTGGAAAATATCCTAAGCTAAAACTTAACAAATATTTGAAAGAAAACCATGGTGCCTGTCAGCTTTTAGCATTCTTTGTATGAAATTGTGCTTCATAGAAACCCAGGAGAACCTCCTAGAGCATGTGGGCCTTCCCAAAGAAGCCCTACTGCACTCAAATGGCCATTATGTCTCACAGTTGTGGTAGACTGAGCCTGAGGCCTAGGTGGTGAGATTGAAGTAAACAGGATTAAGCATTCTACTCCCTGTGTAGGACTTCCCTGCCGGTTTCCTCCTGTTCAGGCACCTGATGAGAATGTTCTCCAAAAACCATTCAGGGCCCACAAGACGCCAGGAGGTAAGGGACCCCTGCTGCCTCCCTAGCAGAGGCCGTGCATGACACCAGGCACTGGAAGCTCTGCCTCTTGTGAATGATTATTCTCAGTAGATGCAGCTTCTGAAGGGAACTGTGATCCAGCTCAGCTAAAAATAGACCCACATCCAGTCCTTCAGGTCCTCGCTCAATGAAATGTCAGTCTTTGCTCTGACCCCCATCGGCATAGCCTGGCATGTGGGGCAGTGCCGCTAGCCATAAATAGAGAAGGGACACACCCATGCTGTTGGACTCACACTTCCCAGGCCCCACAAGAAGGGACACCGTCCCACCCCCCACCCATTAGAAGGGTTCCTATCAAAAATAGGATATACCAGGAAATAACAAGGATAGAGAGGGTGTGGAGAACCCAGACCCTGGGGCCGGCAGAAGGGTGCGGCAGACATGGGCAGGAGGTGGTGATGTGGTGCATGCCCTGAACTGCACCCCAGATTCACAAGGGGAGCATGAACCTCGCTGTGACTGTGCCTGGACAGGGGCCTAAGCGGGTGCTTAACCTCTGAAAGGAGCGACAGGAGCGAGCGCAAGCCCTCCACCCACTGTGCTCCTCCGTCTTGCTCTGCTCTTCCTGCATCTCTTTAACTGCTTTCATAACTTATTTGTTCTACCAACTGCTTAAGATATTTTTTAGTTACCTAATTTTGAGGTGTTTGTGTGAATGACTATTATTCCTCTCAAATAGATATTAAAATACACTTTAGCAAAGTATTTTAAAATGCTTCTTCCACAAGGAGAAACTAGTATTGTATCGCTTTTTCTAGATGCGCTGGAAGGAATGTCCCTGGCCTCACCCTGAAATTACGCTGTTCTGAATGTTTTTGCTTTGGTCTTTTGATTTCCTGATTTTCCCTGCAGAAAATTGGGTGGCCTATTTTTGAATGTTTTGTTTCCAGTGCATATGTGTCCTTGTGAAAACATTGGCTATGTCTTTGAATTGTAATTTAGACTTCTAATGATATTTGATTCCAGATGATATCTGATTGACTTCTAAAACCTCATTACCTACAAATCACTAACTTAATGAATTTGTACTAAGCAGGAAGAGTTAGAGATAATTTGGAATTTTCATCTTTCTTAATTTTATTAATTCAACTAATGAATACAATGCTGGGTGCTTGATTGAATAAAAGTGATGACGTGTGGTCTGTTCTGTAGGTGCCTTGTAGAAATTTACCAGGGATTCCCTGGAGGGAAGTATCCCAGAGACTTAAACAGCAGTGCTATTGGGTTTTCATATTTAAATGGCAATCCATGCAAACATCATTTGAATTGGTACTCACTGGAACTTGAAGGAAAACAAGTATTTAGTATACTGAAAAGCAACTCTGGGAAATTTAAATATGAAAAGTGAACATATTTGTAAAACTAGGGAGTTGCGGATACCCACAAGGAACCTCACAGCCTAGAACTGAATCATTCCAAGTTCCTTGGTCTTTTGTGCCATTTTGATAGTCAGAAACTGGATTTCTGATCCGCACAGTAAGTTTTGTGCAACTATTTAGTCTGGCATTTTTCTGACGGAAATGAGGTCAGGTTCCATGATTTTGTGTGAGTACTAGCATTAATAACAACATTTCTGAGATCGTGATCTTTTTATAAAGCCAAATATAATTCCATCCAGTTTTTCCACATGCTAGGGAAAAAGACTGATAGCACAACAGCTTTACGAATGCCTGCCGCTCCCCTCCCTGCAGCCCTCTGTCCCCTTCCCCTGGAATAGTGTTTTCCAGAGCCTGTAGAATACAGTCCTTAGAGGGCAGAGTCTGTTCCCTTGCAGGAAGCTTCAGGTGAAAGTAACAGATTTACTGTCTGGGATGACAGAGAGCCAAAACAATATTTTAACTTCCTTATAGAATCCCCCCACCCCAAGTAAAATTGCAGGTAAGTATTTTATCATAGCAACCTCAGACAGAAAATTCCCCAAAGATAGGAAATTGTTTGGCAGAGTGGGGCTTAGGAGTCCAGGATGTCAGTTCTGACCTGGGAGTCTGGTGTTCAGGAGCCCACGCTGGACATAGCAATGCTCTGGACCCTCTTGCTCCACAGAGATGATGTGAAAGCCAAGCACCTGAAGGATGGGAGGTTTACAGTCTGAGATAGTGGGGGTGATGGGAAGAGCCTGATTGATGGATGCTGCTGCGAGTGCTGGGGGGGGGGGAGTCAGCAGGTGCTTTTAAATGTTAATTCAGTGAGTTAATGAGTGAGAAAAAGATTTAAAAATCCAACAAATTGCCTTATTGTTTTCAAGATTCAGAAGTATTACAGTTTTATTGTTGATTTTAAAAATGTGTGTTCTTGCACAAAATCTATTCAGCAAAATTTCCAGACTGCCAGGTACAGCTGTGCTATGCACTGTCTGGCTGGGCTGCGGTGGCAACTCTTCTCTTCCGAAGTACAGCTGTGGTGCTGTCCACCCCAAGTTCCTGTTGGCATCCAGAAAGGCTGCAAACCACAGGGCTAGTGGATCAGAGGCAGATCCTGAGCAAGCTGGCAGCAGGGAGTGAAGACCGTTGTCGAAGGAGGGCCTGGGTGGCCCACTCCCCATCTGCCGCAGCCAGTACCGGGAGTCAAAGCAAAGGGAGACAAAGTGGAGACCCAGGCAGGCGATTGGTCGAGCTGCAGATCCAACCCAAGTGCTCCTCCTCGGTTTTTAGGAACTAGATCACAAACCGACCACTGTGTTTGGTCCGTAGAACCCTAAACCAGTACTGCACCTTAATCTCCACCATGGAGACTGCAGCCACCAGATTTCCCAAGGTTAGAGTGGGTCAGTGTGGCCTCTGTGCCAGCAGTGAGCATGCTCACTAAGGAGCGGCAGCAGAGGGCCCTTGCAGGCCTCCCCAGAACCCTCACCCACTCCAGGAGGTCTTTGTCTAGGGAACTGCCACTGAACCAGGTGAAGCAAGAGGGAGGGAGTTCCAGTGGTTTGCCTGAAGAAGAAAACAGGATCCCAGATGAAAGAGAAGCTCGCAACAATCCCTCATACAGGAAGCGTAGTGGGGCCTAGTGTTGGCCAAATTTAATGTGTTAGCAAAATATATAAAACATAAAACCTGGTATATGATCAAAAATCTAAAATAATTACTAATTAAATCAAAAAGAGCCAACACAAAACAAATCCCTAGCACCCGTCTCACGTGGTGGCTGCTGCCGTCTGATGGAGCTGCGTCCCCATCAGCAGTACGAATGTGGCACTGCTGCTGTGAAGCCATGATCCTGAGGCTAGCTTGCCACCTCTTCTCTCTGGGCAGATGCCTGCAAAGCTTTAGTCATGCTCTGCGCTGCCGCGCCATCTGGAAGCCACTTGGCCGGAGAGCGTCCCTTCCGAGGCAAGTGTGCTCCACCTCCTCCTCGCCCAGGCGTAAGACTTCCGCTGATTCTTTTCTTGTTAACATCGCTCTTTGGATGACGGTCCTTCCCTAGCTTCTGTGGGGTGATGAGCAGCCAGATGGATGACCCACCCTGCAATGATGCCCTCACAGGTCTAGACGTGACCCTTCACGATACTCCTGCCCTCCAGCCAGGCAGATGGCACGTGACCCCGTGGGAGTCACGTGGAGTCCCTTCTGAGGTGCTGTAGCTGGGATCTGCAGTGTCCTTCAAAGGCCCATGTGTTAAAGGCTTGTTCCTGGGTGTGGCCCTTTGGGGAGATGGTGGACCCTTCAGAATATGAGGTCTAGTGGGCGGTGTTTGGGTCACGGGTGGCAGGGTGATGTGAAGAGGCTAGGCAGTGTGGTCCAGCCCCCTGCTCTCCGTCTCCTCTCCTCTGCTTCCTGGGCACGGGCTGAGAGGCGCGGCTGCACGGTGCCTCCCGCCGTGACGAGCTGCCTCCACACAGCGGAGGCAACGGAGCCAACCTGTCATGGACCGCAACTCCTGACGCTGTGAGCCAGGGCCAGCCTTTCCCCCAGAAGTTGATCGCCCCCACAGCCGAGTGAGGTGGCCAGTGATGCTACTGAAAGCAGAGCGCTTTCCCCTGAGGTGCTTCAGCGTAGCTGGGAAGCAAGGCCAACAGGGTCTCCACTGAGCTGCTCTCTGGGACTTCCAAGTCAAAGAGCCACAGACTTGCACTGGGCTTCGGCTAGTGAGGAGAGCCACACCTGCACATCCAGGTGGCCTCAGACCTGACTTCCTGCCTCTCAGTGGCTGCTGGGGAGCCAACTGCGCGCTGTGCGTGAGGTCTGCAGAACAGGCGGGCACGAGCCCAGAGGCCCCCAGGGGCTCATTCTCGAGCAGCGAGCTTCCACCCACGTGGCCCCTGCACCCTCGTGGATCACGTGCAGGGTCCGTGCCTGGCAGGCGCCCCCCCTCACGTGCCCCCTGCACCCTCGTGGAGCACGTGCAGGGTCCGTGCCTGGCAGGCGCCCCCC
>CM053410.1:1216937-1252591 GCA_028644305.1 Xerus rutilus | reverse complement strand
GTCCATGTCCATGCCTCTGCAAGGCTGCTAGCTTGGGCTGGGTTTTATGGCAGGCAGTGGAGTTCTGACCGATTCAGCCCATGATACATAGAGCAGCTGTAGGCAGCACCACGTTGGTCTAGACCTAGGTGCGACCAAACAGCAGCATCTGAGGTTCAGATGGCCCTTCAGGTGACCAGAATGTGCCCACCACAGAAGAGAGCTCAGATGAGACCTGTGTGGTCGTCAACACACGCATACCAAGGGCACGCAGCGCAGGGCCTCCCGCGTGAGAAAGGCTTGAGCGCGTGACCCTGCTCTGCACGGCTGGCTTGGAGCCAGGTCCTGCTCACCCAGGGCTGGGCAGTGGTGTCCATGGACTTACCCCTCTGACATTTTCCTTTGTCTTAGCTCCCTTTAAAGTGCAGAATGTCCAGGTTTAGATCATTTATTTACAAGGAATTCTGATCACATCAAGCTAAATATTTTTCAGAAATTCAGTTTATTGGATTGTAAAGTTATTTGCAAGCATAAGGAGATTTGGATTTGAGCTCGCTCGCTCTCTATTTCTCTCTCATTTCAAGAGCAAGAGGACAAGGTCATTTGCCTGAACATGTGTCTTTGTGCTATATTTTAGGGTTCTTACAGATGGGCCCATGCCCTGTTGTGGGGGACACTCCTCAGGAACACACACAGGTCTAAGCCAGGGTTACCCAAGATTGGCAGGAAGTTAACAGTCTGGCCCTTTCCCTGAGATATCTTTTTGTTGTTGTTGTTGCAGATGGACACAATACCTTCATTTATTTATTTATTTATATGTGGTGCTGAGAACGGAACCCAGTGCCTCACACGTGCGAGGCAAGCCCTCTATCACTGAGCCACCACGGCAGCCCTCAGATATGATCTTAGAGCCAGTTTGGGATTGTGGGTCAGCACAATGTGACTTTACTGTTAGCCTTAAATCTAAGGTTCGATTGTGTGTGGTTATGAGATATTCCCAAGTGTTGTGTCCACGGGCGTAGGCACTGTCAACCCAGTTGACTGGCCCCGCTCTGGCCTGGGCGACACTGGAGGCAGATGGGACCCCGAGTTGGAGCACTGCATTCTAGTCCTCTGCTTGTGCTCCACGGGCCAGCTAGCCAAGCTCTCTAGTTGGAGTACTTCAAAAAGTGGGTACACAAGTGTTGGAGGTGCTCTGCTGGGGTAAGGAAATGGAAGGTGGAAATTTCTAGCTACATCGATTTTTATTGAATTGTTTTAAAATTTTAGTAAATTCAGTGTTCTGTGACCTGCAAAATCCATTAAACTTTGATAAATAGTACATGTGCATGATTCAAAATCATATGTACATATATATTTTATTAAGATTGTAAAATCCAAAATATTTAGAGAATAGCCCTGGACCTTGCTTTGCCCTTGGTAGACTGAAGGTGTCCCACTGAAGTCCCTGATCATACATGCACATGTATAAACACACACATTTAGGTATATTTCACTTATGAAACACATTTCCATATTCTACCCCTGTAATTAGCAGGGGAGTTCTCTGACTTCCCGGGGTTCCATGATCATAACATAATAATGTATTCCATAACGGAGATCACTTTGTGGTTCACCTCAGTAAGCTTCCTCTAGTATAGTATAATTTAGCTCATGATTTTGTAGCTTAGAAATTGAAAAATGTTTAGATAAAACAGTCAATATCGAAATTAAGAGCAAAAGAAACATTGTTTATTTAATAAGAATTTCCTTGCTTTGGGCCTAGAACCTGGCATTCCCTTCCTCCGTCTGACCTTTGTGGGTTTAAGTAATTGAAAAAGTAGTTTCCGATGGTAACAATGATCCCCTGTGGTTCCAGTGAAGTCTGGGCTCAAGGGAATACATTCGCTGTGCTGTGTACTCCATCAGTTCTGGTGCCTGATTTAATTCTGTGACTGCCTGTGCTTGCAAAACTTTAAAGCTTGAATTGAAAGCCCTGATAGCTCAAGTTAATGCATCTGCTGTTTCCCTGAGGGGCGAGGCCCTCGCACTACAAACTCCACAGAAAAAATAAGGTTGACTTCACTGCACACCTGATAAACTCCAGATGGAATCAAGACTTCAGTGAAGCCACAAAGTACTAGGAGTTGACTATGTAAAGATTTCTTAAAACTTTAAAAAATATTCCCTAGCACCTAATAGGAAAATAGACAAAAAGAAAAACTAATGCTCAAAAGAAACACTGATAAGCATCATATATACAACATGGGCCACTTCAATTTCACTAATAGCTAAGGAAATAAAACTTAAAATGAGATGCCATATTTTCTCTATAAATAGCCAGTTAAAATAAATTCTAGCCAGGCGCAGTCATGCACACCTGTAATCCCAGCACTTAGGGAGGCTGAGACAGGAGAATCGCGAGTTCAAAGCCAGCCTCAGCAAAGGCGAGGCGCTGAGCAACTCAGTGAGACCCTGTCTCTACATAAAACACAAAACAGGGCTGGGGATGTGGCTCAGTGGTCGAGTGCCCCTGAGTTCAATCCCCAGTACCAAAATAAATAAATATATAAATTCTAAATCATTCAAAACTCGTAAAGAAAAGGAGCGGATGCCATCTCGGGTGGCCCAGGTGAAAGGGTTTTGCAGCATGGGCAGCATCCCCCAGAAGCAATGTTATAAATGTATTTCTGATTAGACCATTTTATCTCTAAGTTTCATCTTGTTTTATCACTAAAGCAAAGGGGGCAATAAAACACCCTGCCCTGATTGCCTCTCCTGTTCCCAAAACCTAGCTCAGGTTAGAGCGAGCCTGGGCAAGAAGGTCTACACACGTGTTATCTTGAAGGACACGGCTTCCCCCTGCACATGGGAGCCAGGCAGCAACTGCCATCTGTAGAAAGCTGCTCTCCTGCGTGTGCACCAGGACAGTTGCTCCCTGGGCTGCTGTTCAGACAAGCACCCTAAGCAAGCTCATGCTGATGACATTGCTGCCTCTGCGCCTGGCCTGTGAAACCCCTGTCTCAGAGGGGTGGGGGAGGAGTGGAGGGCACCATGGAGAACATATGTGTCACTCATCCAGCTGGCCACCACTGGACAGAGTACTACGAGGGACAGAGGTCTGTTGCCAGTGAAGTCTTGGAGTAGTCACTTATCTCTTGTGAGCTTTCCTCAATAAGTCACAAGTCTTCCATGTTGTCTCTGGGCATTTTCTCTGGCCTGCCTGCAGCCTGCCCCACTGCCCTGGCACAAGTTGACTACGGACAAGACACGTCTGAACAAAAATATAAATGTGCACAGAAGTCTATCTACAAACGTGTTTATGCCAAAACTTTGAATAACTGCCATCCATGTGCCGGGCGAGAGCTTGTGTGTGTTTGATCTCCTCTCGGCCTTGCCGTGACCCCTCGAGCTGCTCTTCCTAATTTCCAATAACAGAGTGACTACTGGCTTGGAGGTTGGCCTGGACAGATGGACAGACTTCCGCTTCCTATTGATGCGAGGGTGGAGAAGGGAGTCTGCCCCTGCAGGGCACATCTGCATGGGAGGCAGAGCTCACGCTGGCACCAGGAGGAAGCAGGGAGCCAGGCAGAAGCCCTCCAGAGAAACCCTGCGGAGTGTCCAGCAGCGCAGGCCAGATCCACAGAGCCTGCAAGGCCGTTCCCCACATGGGGCATCTGTAGGCCCCTTGCAGACTGTGCGGCCATGATGGAGGGAAGTCTCAGGTTAGGAGGGTGCCACATGCTTCTGGGGAGGACACTTGGCTTTCACAGAGTTTAAGGCACTTTGGGAATGTGTAAAGAGCCTGTCACAGGAATTGTGTCTGCAGAGGGGGAAGAGCTTACGTGGGCCTGCATGGGTATGGCTACACAGGAGGTTAATTTCCATCTCATAAATAATAAACAAACCCTCAGTGTGCTCATTCCAATTTCCTTTCCAATTGCTCGTGTTAACCTCACAAAGAAAGTCATCAAGAGAAATATGGGAAATGCCATCTCCCTGTTGGAGTGGAAACCTCCTGCCTGATGACACATCTCCACCCAAGGCGAGCTCACTAACCGCATCTGTCTCACTGCCTTCTATTTAGACAGCATCCAACCCACGGTCAGAGTGAAACATGACTCTAACTGAACAAGTTAGGTCTGTTCTAATAAGATTTGTTGAACCGGAAGTAGAATGACGTGACCAAGAGTGAAACTAAGGAAGACGCTGAGTAGTTCTGCACATATGCAGTAGCCACATCTCTTCATTGAAGGAAAGGAGAGGTCCCCAAAACACCCCACGGGTAGGCTAACTTTATCATGTGACTTGGGAAGGCAGTGTAGACAACCAGCAGAAGTCACTACCTCCTCTTTACCTCTGTTTCTGAACATTTGATGAGCTCTCCTCCCCTCACCCCACTGCTCCTGCCTGAGGTGAGACAGTGTCCCAGCTGCTGTCTCTCTGGGTTCCCTGTCCCTTTGAGTCAGGGTGCACCCTTAGGCCGCGAGCCCCCGGGCACCCAGGAGTCCGTCCCACAGGACATGTTCTCATGCCCCAGGTCTTCGCCTGTGCTGCTTTCTGCTGCAGTGCTCGCCTGTGCCCCCTGTCCACCTGAACACGGTCAACAGGAAGCCAGTTTGAGAGGCAGATGGTCATTGTGACGTCTGCTGTGTCACTCGCTGGCATTGACCCTGGCCAAGTTCATCCTGTAGCCAGTTTCCTCATCTGAAACTGGACTAGTGGAGGGCCTTGTTTCTAAGTCTCGGGGACGCGTGGGAGTGGCGCAGTCATGAGGTGTTGTGAGCAGTGCTCTGCCTGCTCTCGCGGTTGCCGCGGTGTTGCTGGGTACCGTGACCGCCACTCTGCGGGCCCTTCCTTCCCAGGCAGTGCCTTGCTTCCCAGGTGTGAACAGCGAGGCTCGGGGAGGACGGCAATGAGAGCTTTAGACGCGGGCCAGTGGATCCCTGCAGCACAGTAGGCCATGCCCCCGCCCAGTGGCCGTGGGTGGCTGACATCATTTTTCTGCCTCTCAGAGTGTTTCTCTGCATGTCCTCGGCACCCTTGCTGCTTGTGGGTACACAGGGCACAGTGCTGCCTGGGCAGGGGGAGCCTGGATCTCTGGCTCTCACCAGGCCCAGGGGGAGCCAGCCTCGTCAGAGGAGTCAGGAGAAACATGAGGAGGACTGCATCCTGTGACCTCACAAGCGCTATCCCAGCCCTGGGAAACCCACCCTCAGTGCTGCTGGTGGTGCCCGAGGCCTCAGGGATGTGCCCAGGCGCAGCCTGCTCCCCGGGGAGGCCTCTGGGTGCTTCCCTGCTATACTCCACAGAGGATCATGGCTTGGAGTCTCTGTCACCCATCTACCTATGTCTACACCCATGTTTATCTGTCTAAATAAGAATGAATAGAACACCAAGCATAACCAAGGTGAGGATTCAGCACCACAAAGAAGTTGCAGGAATTAAACAGAGAAAGCGTTACAGCAGCAGGTCCTGATCGTTGCTCCGCAATCCAGGTTTTCTTCTTATGCACTTGGCAGCCGCCCTCTGAAGGGGCAGCACAGGTGTCTTACTGTGCTGTTCAAGGATGGCACCAGGGGCCAGCAAAGGACCTGCACGAGAGTGTCTAACGAGCCATTAACTGCCTTTCTGGAAGGCTGCGGAAGCTTTAGGAGACCTAAATGTCCCATCAGAGACCCCAGAGGCACATCTTTAGCCTAACAAGGAAGAGTGAGAGGTTGAAACAGAAATCAGGGTCTGAGTGTGGGGCCCCTCGTCAGCCATCCTCATGACACTCGAGGCCTCTGCCATGGCAAGTCTCTGAACACGCCCTCCTGTGATTCCTGGAGTTCACAGGAGCTCCACACATCGCTCCCACTGCCTTTATCAAGCAATAAGTGACTCAGGTCTGTGGGCGGTGTGCACAGTGCCCCAAGAGGAGCTTGCTGACGAGCACACTGGGTGCCAGGGCTGGGAGTTCCCACGCATAACTCCTGCGGTACTCAGGTTCAGTGACTCCCTCATGTCTGGGTAATGGGATTCCTAAATCTGAAGAAGATTTTTGTCCAGTAAAAACACCTTGGAGTGGCTGCATTACTGTACTATGCTGTTTTTAAGTCCTTTGAGTATAGACCAAGGAGTGGGATAGCTGGGTCAAATGGTGGTTCCATTCCATGTTTTTTAAGGAATCTCCATTCTGCTTTCCAGATTGGTTGCACCAATTTGCAGTCCCACCAGGAGTGTTTGAGCGTGCCTTTTCCCCCACGTCCTTGCCAGCAAACAACATACTACAGTAACGCAGCCACTTCAATATTTATAGCAGCACAATTCACAATTGCTAAACTTTGGAACCAACCTAGATGCCCTTCAATAGATTAATGGATAAAGTAATTGTGATATATATACACAATGGAATATTACTCAGCAGTAAAAGGGAATAAAATTATGACATTTACAGGTAAATGGATGGAGTTGGAGAACATCATGCTAAGTGAAGTAAGCCAATCCCAAAAAACTAAAGGCCAATGTTTTCTGATTAGTGGATGCTGATCCATAATGGGGTTGGGGGTGGGGAGCAGGGGAGAAATGGAGGAACTTCGGGTAGGACAAAGGGGAGGTAGGGAAAGAGAGAGGGCATAGGGGTAGCAAAGATGTTGGAATGAGATGGACATCACTACCCAGGTACATGAAAAAAACTACAAACACACACACACACATAGGAGTAGAATGGAATCTATTAAGAAATTTTTCTTTGCTTCAAAATATTTGTTGAACATTATAAATAGGATCTTTCAAGATCTTATTTAACTGTACATGGAACAAAATCCCCTTTTTGTTGTAGGTCATGGGATTAAAACAAAAGAAACATATGAACAAGACTCAGAACAGGTCTCAGAATTTCCAGGCCAGGGCTATTTCCAAGTACAGTATGGGACACTGAGGTCCCAATTCCTACACCTAGACTGTTGCCTTGGGCTGACTGTTATGTACAAGATCCCCCTTCATTCTTTTCCCCTGATTCAGCACAATGTGCTCACCACCAGGGGAGACCTGGAGAGCATCTTGGCACTGCCCTCAGCACTGGACAGTCCCCAGAAGGTGTCCGTCAGACTAGTGGGCTACTTCAAGGCACCTCAGAGGAGAGGCAAGCACTGGAAAGAAGTTCAGATGTGAGCCTCGTGACTCTTTTCCTTTCCTTCCCTTCCCTTTCCTTTTTCCTTTCCCTTTCCCTTCTTTTCCTTTCCTTTTTCTTCCTTCCTCTTATACCAGGGATTGAAACCAGAGTGCTCTACTATGGAGCCATATTCCCAGCCCTTTTTATTTCAACTTTGAGACAGGGACTCACTGAGTTGCTGAGGTTGGTGAACTTGTGATCCTCTGCCTCAGCCTCCAGAGTCACTGGGATTATAGGTGTGCACCATCACACCCAGTTTAAAATGTTGAGTCTTTTTTTTTTTTCCAGGAGGAGGGTACACATCCCAGCACTATTTTGTGTTTTGTGTAGAGACAGGGTCTCACTCAGTTGCTTAGCACCTCGCTGTTGCTGAGGCTGGCTTTGAACTCACGATCCTCCTGCCTCAGCCTCCCTAGCTGCTGGGATTACAGGCATGTGCCACTGTGCCTAGCTAACACGTGAGTCTTAACAGAAAGTTGAAAGTCTGTGGACATCTATCTAGAGGAGAAAATATCGAGATGCTATGTAACCATCTCCATGAGCAGCCACTGGCAGCGCACATGTAGCTTGTCATTAACTGGCAGCCGATTAGCTAGCGTGCCGCACAGTAACGCCCTCAACATGGTCCTTTGGGACGGCCTGCATCCCCTGAGGTGGCTACAGTGGGAGGTCTCTGGCTCGGGAGATGGACCAGCCTTGGCACACTGGCTCTGGGATTGCAGATGTGGAATCAGGTGGGTGGGGGCTCCCTACTCCCATCTAGGCACAAGAAAAGCGTTAGGGAACCCCATCGCAGGACACGCCAGGGCAGTGCGAGAGCCTTGGCTGGACCAATGGTGAAATGCGACTCCAGAGGAGCTGCTGGGACTTCTTAGAGTAAGCGTGTCCATCATGCAAGAGGACAGATAAAGCGATTCGGAGGATGGCATCCTTCTGCTGTTGTGACATTTAGAAGCAGGAAAAGCACCAACGGGGACAGAGAAGTTCTTGGTGAATTTCCTCTTTCTCTCCGGATGCTTTGGTAGGGGAACGTGTAGCCGTAATCACGCCCAGGCGAGAAGGATCCTGGGAGCCACACGGCTTGAGAGTCACTTCAGTGGCAGATCCCATGCCAGGCTACAGCTTCTGCCAGTCAGAGGTGTCCGTGACAGGCGCCCCTGCGAGCCTGGTCCAGCTGCAGACAGCTCGCCCCGGCCCTGCTCGGGCACTGGCAAGCGGAAGCCAGGTGTGCTTCTGGGGCGCAGCGCAGTCGCTACTCCTGGTCCTAAACATAGTCCATGCTGTGCGCAAGGTCACTGAACTGCTCACAGGGCATGCGTTTTCTTCAAGAACAAACATTTAAAGATGTAACTACAGTTTTTTCCCCTCAAAATCATTTCTTTCTTTGGAGTTCACAATAGATCTGCCTAACAAGAGCCCAAGCCCACGTATAATTCTAATGACTGAGGACTTTGATCGGTTTTCCAGGACTTACAGCCTAGGTGTGCTGGGCTCTTGGTACAGAGCTCTTGCTTCCTGGCCAGCAGCAAGTGCCCCACAGAGCCACCTTTGAGAAGCAGCACAGGCCATAGCCGTGCACCTTGGGCCTCCCTGCTGAGCCTAATGGCCCTGCGTCCTCAGCCCACTGCAGAGAATGCTCCCCGCCAGGTCCTCTTGCCACCTGGTGGTGCACTGGCGCCCCACCAGTGATACAGCAGGGAACAGGAGACCCGAGTGCCTGCGCCGCTGCTCAGCGACCTCACAACTGCAGTCCCGGGAAGTATTCTGAGGCTTTCCAAAGAAAGAATCTATTCTAAGGCCATTTATGTGCTGGAGAAAGAAAGCACTGGAAGCTTCTGTTGCAGCAAACGAGCTCCAATCCTCCCTCTCACCATCCAGGGCCTGTGCTAACCAAGGGCAGGAAGCCAGTCCAGCAAGCAGCCGGGCCTTGCCTCTGCTCTCCTGTTCCCTCTGCCCAGGTCGTCGGCCGTCTTGCCTGACTAACACAACTCAGAGTGGCCTCCCCTGTGCTCTCCCCTCCCAGACTCTCCCTCCAGGCAGCGCTGTCTGCGGTTCCCGGGCCTGTCCGTTCTGTCTGCAGAGCGGGCGTCTGCGGTCCTTCTGTTGGGTGCTCTGCCTCTTGAGGCTGTGGTCTGGCTCTGTTTCATGCCTCTTGTAGCTTCTCAGCCCTCAAGCCCTGGGTGAAGAAATATTGGTGAAACAATGTAATACGATGGAGACCTCCTATTTGTGGGTGTCCTTTAAGTAAACTGTGGGAAAACGCAAAAGGAAAAAAAGACTGTCTCACACAAATAGGTTCCCACTTGCCAAGAGGATGTTTTGTTTTCTTTTGTTCAGAAAAGCGTGTCTTAGCTTAAACACAAGGGTATATTTTCTTTCCTGGGCAGGTTGCCCACAGAGCTGCCATAGCACAGCTCAAATAGGCGTGGGCTCCCTGTGGGGAGCGGGCAACCGGAGGAACCACACATCTGGGACCCCAACGGCACCTGCCCCGTGTGCAGACCGCTGGATCCCAGTCCAGCCACGCCAGAGAGAGCCAATCTGAGTCAGATCTCGCTGTAGGACCCAGGAAACGGCCCGCAGGAAACGGTGCTGAGAGCTATCAGCACACACCTGGTCAGCGGGCAAACCTCCTCCAGGCCGAGCGTCCTCTGCACATCCGCTCCACACAGACTGTCACGGCTCAGGTCACTGGGCATTAAGCAGACAGCAACAGAAAAGAGTGGGTGCAGGTGAGAGCACAGAACAAGTCCTCTTGTGGCGAAAGAGGGGGGAGCGCGGAGGAGGCAGCAGAGGCTGACGCCGGAGACTCCTCGACCGGTCCTTCCCACTTCCCAGCGTGGGGACAAAGTTCCTTTTCCTTGTTCAGTGTGCTTCATGCTCTGGACTGATGACTTCTTACATCCAGAGAGTGGTTTCCCATCTGGGAAGTGGGGTTGTCACCTGTGACCTGCCAACACGGAAGAGGTGGGAGAATGGTCCCTGTTGGGCTCAGTATGAAAGGGACATGAACTTCAGGCCTCTGGGGCTGGGAAGTGAGCAACTTGGAGTCCTTCATGGCACCCTGGCCACCTGAGAGCTGGCCACCCTGGGGAGACCACTCTGGCTGGAGAAGATCCTCTTCATTTAGCTCCAGCTGAGAGGAAAAGTCACATGGAAAGCTCAAAGCAGCATGGCCTTCAGCAGAGGGCTCACCCGGCCCGCAGGAGGCTCCAGGATCCACAGGGGCCATCAGTTAGTGGCTTGGGGAGCAAATGGCGCACCCCGGCTGAGCCCGAAAGGTGCTGTTGGCCTCGGTTCACTTCGCGGAGGTTCACAGGAACATCACTGGCTAAGTGGTGCCCACCAAGTGGCTGAGAAGTAGGTGCTGCGTCAGAAAAGCTGACGTGGTTCCAGGATACAACAGGCACCGAAGTGTCCTCCTGTATGGGAGCCCTGGGGCGCCAAGGGCTTCCTGCTCCACCACAGCAGGCTTCCCAGTGTCCCTGCACTCAGGAGCCACCTGGTGCTGTCCAGCTGGTGGACAGGGCACACGGCAGGATGCTGGGTGGGTGGTGCTGAGGCAGTTTGCAGCATGTGATGACCAGCCCAACTGCAAGAGCCACTCTGTCCACACGGCACTCTCTGTTACCCTGGGGGGGCTAACCCTGTTCCCGGTTAGGTAGCGGCACTCCCCATACTGAAGGTCACCTAAGATAGAAAACAACTGTCACATCTGTGCCTTAGGGTGTTAGGACACACTCCCATCCTAGTGACCCAGTCCCAGGCTTAGAACAGGACTGTGGGGAAGGCTGTGGGAACAGCACACCCAGATCTCGTCAGAACAAGCCCCAAAGTCCAAGGCTTAAAGAGCAAAAATAAACCTCAAAGGAAAACAGTTGAAACTGCTGAATAAGATCCTTGGATACAACTCAGTCTCACTCTGTCCCAATCCCCGTTGGCAGCTGTCCCCGACTTGTTCTCATGACTTTGACCAAAACTGGAGATGGTAAGCCACGCCTGCAGCAAAGGCCCTGCCCCGGCTGGGTGGACACTGTGCGGACATAAGAAGGGGCTGGGCAGACTGGCAACCACTTCAAAGCCAGCCTGTCAGGGAGCGTCCGCCTTGACAGCTCCCACCTTGTCACTTTGAGTGAGAGGGCATGGCCCAGGCCTGTGACGCACCTTTGCCTCTGCAGATGAGGAAGCCAACAGGAGGTGGAGGAGCAAGATGGCTGATAAGCCAATTACTAGGTTTTCTCCTTAAATTAGGCAACAAGGCCAAGAATTTCGGCTCTCTCTTGTTCTTATGTCTCCTGCCTTCCGGTCTCCTGGAGCAGAAAAACAAGAGGAACAGCCCGGTGCTGATCACTGACCCCTCTGAACTTTAGTTTTTCCAACTAAATAAAAAGCCCAAACAAAAACCCCAAGGTATTTCTGAATCCTTTCTTGTCTCTGTTTCTGAAGTTCTCTGAGCATTTTCTTCCAAGGCAACCACAGAGAAGCAAGAAGGTGAGCTCTCAGAAACCAGTGCCCCACCCTAAATCCTTCTTTCCCAAGAGCCTCTGCTCATCCACTTTGAAGTCTGACTCCTAACAGCATTGCCACTTCAGTGCTGGCTAAGAATTCTCGAGGGAGCTCCAGGGGTAGAAAAGACAGACAAGAGGCCATGGGCACTGACGAGGGTGACCTCTTGGAGGAGACCCTGACCTAAAGCAAGGGACCTTCATCAGCTTTGAAATGTGAAATGTAATTACAAATGTAAAAATGTAATTGCTTTCTTTTAGAAATTTCTTGTCAGCTCAATGGCAGCAGGAGAGGTCCTGAAGCTGGCAGTGGAGGAAAGGGGAGCAGAGCTTCCAGGTGGAGGGTACGTGAACGCACCTGCAGGCCAGGCGAGGATTCCCAGAACCCTGCCTGAGAGCAGCCAGCCTCTGGCCTGGACAGCCCAGGAGTTGCTAACTCAGCTGCTCCCAGCAAGGCCAAGGCGGGAAGAGCAGTCCCAGCCCTCGGGCGTAGGCGCCGAGCCATGGGCTCAGTGCCCCTGCCTGGGCGCTGCCTGCCACCCTGGTCCCCATCTCAGCTCGCTCCTATTTCTTCTCAAACGTCTCCTCTCGTCTTGCATTCCTGGTGCTACATGTTTGGTTTTTTTCCTCTTCTTTGATTAGTAAATCTTTCAAACTTGTGAATACTGTATTTCAAACATAGCAATGGAAAGATAATTTTTTTTGTATTTAGAGAGTTAGAAAGGCATTCTTTCCAATAATCATCGATGTTCTTGCTAACCAGCATGTGTAGTGATACTTCTGACTCCAGCCTCAGTGACCCAAATCTGACCTACAGAGGGAAACAAGCGTTCTAGAACCTGCCCACTCCTTGGGGAGGTGGCTGAGACAGCGGCTGAGCCCGGGTAAGAGCAGGTGAGTGAACACACACCCTCCTGTGTGATTGTGGGAATAAAAACTGCGCAGTCCTGTGTTAGTCGTCAGAGTCGCTTCTTGGCTCTCGCTCGTCTGGAGCTCAGAATCTGGGAGCTGCTGCTGTAGAACAGACAGGAGTCGATGCCGTGGTTGATGCAGAGTGTGTATTGATGTGTGGTGGCTACAGAAGGGCATCAGTTCCTTTCCCGTAGGTGCTGTGACAAAGCCTACAATCCTGGTGACTTAAAGCAACAGGAATTTGTCCCCTTGGAGTTTTGGGGACAGCTCCCTGGAAGGCTCCAGAGGAGACCGCTGCCTGCCTCTCCCAGCTCCTGATGGCAGCCGGTAGCCCTTGGGTCCCGGGCCTTCCTCATGGCTGCAGGCTGCAGTCTCCACGTCCCTCCCCATGGCGCTCTGCGACATTTTCTCTTTACACAGCAATCCGCTTCCTGTCTAATCTGCCTCTCTCTTATAAGGTTGCTTTGAATAATCTTCTTACCTCGAGACTCTAAGGTGGTCACATCCATTCAGACTTTTCCCCAAATAAGGTGGCAGCTGGGGTCAGGGGACTCATGCCTTGGGAGCCGTCCCAGCCTGCCTCAGGCCTCAACCTCTCCCCGCCACCATATGAGTCACACGAGGGGCAGGTTGAAGGCTGGCGTGGAGATTTCCTTTGGTAGTACCATAACTGGGCTTTTAAATGCTGATTCAAGAACTCAGATTTTTGTTATTCCTGGATCAGGAAATTGGAAGGTTTTCTTCTTTCTAAAAATGTATTTTAGTATTTTTGCAATAGAAAACAAATCATTTTATCAGCAAGTGCCATGCCGGCTTCATGCTCTGGGTGGGAAGGGCTCCCGTGCGTCTCTGTGGGGAGATGAGTGTGCAGCCGGCCCAGGCAGGCTCTGACACTCCTCCACACTCACCCTGGCTTAAGGGTAATGTTCTCACCTGACACAGAAAAAAATCATTAAATTGCAGATGTGGTCTCCATGCGTAAAGGTTGAGCAACACAACAGCCCCTGCCTGGTCTGACACTGCCTTCCTGAGCCTTCTGCCCTGCAAGGTGGCTCCTGCCCAATGGTGCACAGTGTTTTCATGCTCCCAGTGAACAGCCTGCAACTGTCTGGCATTCAGTCAGCGAATTAAACCCATTTCTGTTATGCCGTGTCTGGTATATTTTGTGCTAAATCATGCCATCTTTTTGTATGCCCCTAGGTAAATAATTTCTTACTTGTTTGATTTCCCCTTTCCTCCTTTAGTTAGATCAGCCATTCTGTTCCTTTCTGTAGTAAGTTAGAAGCTATTCCATGGATGTTCAAGTGGTCACGCCTTTAACATGCCCACTTAAGCATGTCTTGATTTGTGAACTTCTAAACCTAATTTCTATGTGGTTCCTTCTCAAAAGATCAGAATCTTAGCATATTATCACTTGCCCATCTCTGTCCTTACCTCCTATTCTCTTATCATTTTACAAATTAGTCTTAGAATGCTCTTTCTTTATTAATCACCAGGTGGTTAAACTGACCTATGCGTTGTACTGAGGGTTAAGTGAATTCTGGCTTGCGTCCACCCTCCATTTGCTGTAAGCCATCGTGAGCAAGTCTGCACCCTACTGAAGGTCCTCTTCCCAGTGCTCCTTGTCTACTGACACAGCTCCCCAGCTGCCAAGCCACACAGTGGCACTGGTCCCTGCCGAGAAGCTGCAGCAGAACAGTGGAGCCCAGCGTGGCAGCCTGGGGGCTCGGAGCGCAGGCATCAGGCATACCCTGCGGCTGCGTGGGCCTGCCATGCAGGCTGGGGGTCCTGAGGTGGTGTGAGTCAAGGTGCTGACCTATCTATCTATCACCCTTTCGCGGCCGGGCCTGGGCTAGTACCGTCGCCTCTGCAGAAGCCCGCTCCACAGCCCTGCAGCCTCAGCCCAGGACCTCAACCTCCTGCTTCTGACCTGCCCTGAGGAGATGGAAGTGGGCACAGCTGAACGCAGGCCGGGACTCCAGAGCTGACCAAGAGCATAAGTGCTTTCCCCAAACCCTAATTAGCACGAATCTGGACCAATAGCAGGGACCCAAGTGCTATATAAACCCTAGACCCACACACTCAGTGATGGAGAAAAATCAGCTATAGAGTTCCTGTGGCTCATGACTCCTAGTCTTTGAATTCATGGGATAAGAACCCTGAAAGAAGAAATCGAGATGAGCTGCTGGGGTCTGTTGCCCCACTGGAGGGCTTGACGTGCCGGTGAGAGCCACGGCGTTTCTCATGTGCTAAGGCCAGCCGCTGTGTCCCCTCTGCTCACCAGCAGAAGCAGTGATTGGAGTTTCACCTCAAAATCCCAGCTTCCCACTCATTGTCTTCCCGCCACAGGGGCTTTGGGCTGGCTCTGAATTCCTGATTTAAAACAAATTTTCCTCAGAACACCTCCGGGTATTTTTGCGATGCTCACTAACAATGTGACTCTAATTCTTGTGCCGGGGATTTCTTTTCCTGGGAGCTTTTAGAAATCTCACGGATGATAGTCCTAGAGTTGGTAAAGATGCTCCTTGTCAATTTGGATTTCCCCATCAGGCTCTTAAGATGTGAAATCCTGTGACCTTCAGCTGGGATGAGATGTCATGTGTTTTCTTTGCATTTTCCCCGTTTTGTGATATGTCCTGCTTTGATCCCTGAGCTCACAGGTCACTAAGCACAGCTATTTTTGTAAGTAGAAGACACCCCACCGGCTTACGTGTGTAAGAGAAAAACAAGGATAAAACTGAGGAAAGAGTCAGAAGACGTGAAAGCTCATTTCAAGATTCAGCATGTCAGACAAGACTTCCAGAAACAGAAAACTGAGGGAGGAGCGTGTGAGGGAAGCCCGCGGGCCTGCTCGGCGCGGCTCTTCCCGCTGGCCGCTGGCCGTGGCTTGCCCGGCCTTTGTCTGCCGTCCATGCTCCTAAGCGCCCTCCTGTGCCCTTGTGTCTCTGCAGCGGCACGGTCCTGCTTGGCACAGTGCCACCGCAGTCCTCCAGGGCGGCGCTGCTGGGGGTCTTGGAAGCTTTTCCTCCAGTGAACTTCCTGTGCCCTGGGTTGGTGTCCCGCCTCTGCCCCTCACTTCCCCTTTCCTCTCATGGCTCCTCTGGTACCTAAGGATGAGATGGCTGGAGCGGTTGGCGCTCAGCAAAGGGGTCGCTGTGGTCCCCCAGGGACGGGGCTTCTCTGCAGAAGCTCTTGTCTTCCTACTTGGCTTTCTTTTTTTTTTTTTTTTTTTAAACATTTATTTTTTAGTTTTAGATGGACAGAATATATTTTATTTTTATGTGGTGCTGAGGATCGAACCCAGTGCCTCACGCATGCCAGACGAGCACGCTACCACTGCGCCATAACCCCAGCCCCCCTACTTGGCTTTCTGTGCACACATGGGGCTGTGGTTTCCTCAGTTCTTGCGGATGTGACCCCATCTTTCTATCTTCTGAATGTTCTGCATAATTTCAGGGCATCTCACTGTTACCCCTACTGCTTCCCTGGCTTTGTGAATTCTTTTTTTTTTTAAATATTTTTTTAGTTGTAGATGGACACAATGTCTTTATTTCATTGCTTTGTATGTGGTGCTGAGGTTCGAACCCAGGGCCTCACGCATGCGAGGCACGCGCTCTACCGCTGAGCCACAATCCCAGCCCTGCGTTGTGAATTCTTAAGGATATCTTTTTCCTGTCACTTGTGAGGACTTAGGGCACGGTGGGGAGGTGGCCACCTTGCTCAGTCCACTGGGTGGGCCGCCTCCACCTGCCATTCCTCCTGTAGCTCTTCAGCTCTCACTTCCTGCACTGTGGGTTAGAGAGTAAGTTATTTCCCACCAGAACATTTTATAACTAATTAAAGCCTACCTATTCAAAAATAGAACTTTAGCAATTTGACTATTTGGATGTCAATATTGTTAAAGATATATATTATCCACTTCTCTGGTTGCGTGAACGGAGAGTCCACGTAGAATGTGCTTGTGCTGAGTCACTGTAGGTCACTGTGTCTCCCTCCTTGGCGGTGATATGGTGAAGTCCACCTCTGTGCCTTGGGCCACATGGACTGGTTTCTTTGTTCTTGGCTTAAGGACTTCTGAGGCTCCTTTTTTTCTATTTAAACTCTCCACCTTTAATTTTATATGGGATGGAATGTTACAAAAGCTCATGCTTTGAAAACTGCCATTGAGACTGGGGACTAAAAGACAAAGAAGGCGGCTTTCCTAAACCGTTTGGGCACACAGAGCCTTCTTGCTGATTTCCAGACCTGGGTTTCTCTCAATAGATGTCTGAGCTGACAAATGGGGATATTCCTATTCTGACAACCTTGTCATTAAGCATGAAGACTTATACATACTATGCATAAAACTATCATATGGTAATAATAACAACTTACAAGACATTACACTAATGCGATCGATACACACACTCACACTTGTGTCCTGAGGCACAAGCATGCTGACACATATGTGCACACATGTACATACCCTTTCTCAAACAAAACTTAGTCTGTGTTTGGCTGCTGTAATCACCTCCTGAGAAAAGGATTACTGTATTTAGTGTAAGTCCCTGCTGAGTCTCTACTTCTGCATAAAACACGAAGGAAGGATTGGCAGTGGGTGCAGGATGAAGCGTGATGTGTTTCCAAGGAACCCAAAGGGCGATTTCTCTTTCTGCAGATTACTTTCGACCAGCTCTGCAGGAGATAATGCAGAAAGCCATAGCAGCCGACGTGTGCCCGTCTATTGTCCATCAGACTGACACTCGGAGGGGTGGCGGGGCAGGTGGTCATGCCCAGCAAAACCTGTGCAGTATTTTTGCCTGTGGTTTCTCTCTTCCAATCCAGAGCCATGTTGAAACGAGCATGGTGAGTGTTCCCGCCCTGCTGACCCCCGGCCGCAGCAGGAGAGGAGGTGCAGCAATCGGAAAGCCCCTCGGCTTTGGCTTGGCTTGTTCTTCAGATCCCACCCGCCGCAGCCCAGGCTTCAGAAACACATGCCTGCGCAGCACCCTGCTCAGGGCTCGTGGATGAGACTCGTTCTGCAGCTTCCCACATGGAATGCCGCCTGGACTTTGGTCAGCATGCTGGTCTGTTCCAGAATGGCTTCCTTCACTAGTTGGCATCAATTGCTTTCAACCATTTACTCATAAAGGGTCTTCTGTTTCTGGACACCTGTCGTGTGTCAGGCAGCTTCTTCCGTGTGGGGACAAGGAAGGACATCCTATTGCAGTGAGAAGAAGGCTCGTCTTTGTATGTCAAGTAAGCAAGGTCATGGCCCAGGGTCTTCAGTCTGGAGGAGGTCGGCACAGGGTGCCCAGCAGAGGGCTTCAGCAAGGTGAAATCTGAGCTGAAACCAGGGGTGGCAGTGGCAGGAAGAGCCCAGGAGGAGCCTGTGGACAGAGGGAGCACCACGCAGGGGTGCTGACCGGAGTCGAGTCTCTGGCCTTGTGGGCTGTGTTCTGGAGCAGCTCTTGAGGAGGGCCACCCCTGCCAGGCCTCATGCTGGGCGCTGGCGGCCTCACTCAGCTAAGGCAGCAACGCCCTTCCAGGGAGGGAGCAGGTTGGTGGGAGGCAGGCGGGGAGGAAGCGGGTGGAGAAGGCAGGCTGTGGGAAGGCAGGGGACAGAGACACTGAAACACCTGGGCTAGCTGCCAGGAGTCCGTGTGTCTGGAGTAAGGAGGGAGGGGTGAGCAAGGTGGAGGCCGTGCTGGAGCCAGAGGCAGCCTTCAGCAGAGGCCCCAGAGGCTCAGCTGAGAACTGACCTCAGCACAGGGCGGTGGGAGCTCTGGGGTAGCTTCAGTAAACGTGGTGGGTCTGTGTTTTAGCAGGTCACTCAGTGCAGAGAACTGGTTGGAAGGGGAGATGCCTGGACCAGCAAGAAGGCCGGTGCAGTGAGGGGTGGCCGGTGGGCATGGAGACCAGCAGTCAGAGGCAGAGATGCTGCGGAAGCAGGTCTGTGGCACACAGCTCAGCAACCAGCAGGGTCTTGAGCTGGAAACGAAGTCGGAGGGGACATGCGTGGCTTCGGGGGTCTGACCTGGGAAACGGAGTCACAGTGGCCATTTGTGGAGGCCAAGTAAGAGGAGCCGCACCTCTGTGGGAGCATGGAGACTCTGGTTGACAGCAAAGGCCTGGGCCATCCAGGCCGGGTCAGCAGCCCAGAGCCCCTAGAGAGCAGGGCTGAGGCCACATGACTGTCATTGCAGCCAGGGACAGAGGAGAGGGCACATGGATGGAAGGCAACGTGACAACGAGCAGCGAGGTCCACGCAGGTAGCCACGGCACTGGCTCAACAAGACGGGACTGTGACATCTGGGCCTAGGCAGCAAGGTCTAGGGGACACTGGAAGGCAGCCTTGATCCTGCCCAGCACTGACCCATGCGCTGTCCTTCCTCCTAGCAGTGGGGTTCTGGGAGGATGGCTGGGAATGTGGGTGTAGACGGGCAGAAGTTGAGAAAAGGAGGCCAAGGGGTGAGGCCTGATGGCTGTGAGGAGGAGGACGTGGGAGGGGTCAGGTGAGCTGCACCCAGCACAGGGCCCCGGGGGCACAGGGAGGAGGGGGATGGTGACGTGGAGACCGGGAGGCCCCAAACCGTTGGCTAGGGGACGGGAGAGAGGAGCCGCCTGGCTGGCCACCCACACCATCAACAGGGAGGCCTGGGGCTGCCCCGTGGGTCAGGCTTGAGGGCCTGGACAGTGAGCAGCTGACTGTCCTGTCGCTAGGCCCTGCACACACCTGTCCAGCTGCTCCCTGGGAACCTCTGCTCTCCGTGTCCTCCTGAGCCTCCTGAACCTAGGCTGCCCCCTCTCAGTAGCTCACCCCACCTTCCACCCATTGCTCAGACCCAAATGTCAGTCTTGACTCCTCGTTTCTGCTCGCCCCAGGCAATAGTGATCCATCGCCACATAGCGATGTTACTAGAATCTTAGTGACCTGAAGCCCTTGTGGCCTCAGAGACTGAGGGTTGGGTGCACACAGCATCTCACAGGCTACTGCCCAGCAAAGGTCCAGCTGAGGCTCGGCTGGGAAGGACACCATTCCCTGAGGGTCAATAGGCTGGGAGCATCAGCTCCTTGTCACATGGCCACCGACCTCCTCAAGGTAAAAGCCAAAGGAGTCCACCAGCCAGAAGGTAGGCACCATCTCAAGTGAACATCAAAGTCCCCATCCATCACAGTTTCTTATCCTGATAGGAACAAGTCACGGCCCAGCCACACTGTAGAGAGGAGGCTACACAGGGCATGCATGTCAGGAGGTGGGGTACACGGGAGTTACCAGAAAGTCTGCCCAACACACCCCACCACGGTTCATTGCTCAGTTGTGTGGATCCTATCTCCACAATGCCCCCTGCGACTGTCCATCCATTCTGGATGACCATTTCTCAGTGGGCCACCCTGGCCTCCCTGGTCTTTTCGTCCCCAATGTCCGTGCTACACGTGGGAGATGATGGAGTTCTCTCTGTGCCCTGAAGGCCTTCCCGGAAGCTCTCACTGATGATGAAGTGAAATAACAACTCAGTAAGACCCTACCTGACCTGGCCCGCTCACCCCTCTGACACCATCTCGTCTCTGGTCACTAATTGCCCCGCTCAGACATCAATGCTGATATTCCTCAGACAGCTTGAGTTTGTCCCTGGGGTCTGGATTCTACACTTGACTTTCCCAGGTCTTTGCATGGAGGGCTCTCACGTCCTTCAGACCCCAGCACTAACATTGCGGCTTGCCTTGCCGGGGAGGACAGCACCAGGTTGACCCCACTGCCCTGCAGGCTGGTACAGTGCATCACCCATCTGGACCTCATTAGCCCCTCTTGCTCACTGCCATGGTTGAGTTGTCACCTGTGTGTTGTCCTGGCGTTCAGGCTCCGTGAGAACACCCCACACACACTGGTTGCCCTCCACTCCATTCCCATCACTAGCAGCAGGCCTTACGTGCAACAGATCCTGGCCAACTGCCGCTGAACAAAGGAGTCAACTGATGGACCAAGAGTCAACTTAATACATAAAAGCACATGTCCCGTGCTACCTGCAGATGACTGCACGACTCTGTTCACTAGAAAACCAGGGCCTTTTTTCTTGCCCTGACTTTGGTGTGGTATAAATATGGCCAGAGGAAGTTTCTGCATCCATTATTTTAGGAAGCTTCTTCTAGCCCATTGATTGACAGTCATTCCCTCCCATGTATCCCCCAAGTCCATTTGATGGTGGGTGGTATCCCTGGGACAGCAAGGCCTGCGTGGATGGCACCTGGCCCAGGTTCCCACAGAGCCCATCAGTGCCGAGCACCAAAGAGAGCAGCCCACCCCCTGCACCAGGGAGAGCAGCCCACCCCCTGCACCAGGGAGAGCAACCCACCCACTGCACCAGGGAGAACAGCCCACCCCCTGTACCAGGGAGAGCAGCCCACCCCCTGTACCAGGGAGAACAGCCCACCCCCTGTACCAGGGAGAACAGCCCACCCCCTGTACCAGGGGAAAGCAGCCCACCCCCTGCACCAGGGAGAGCAGCCCACCCCCTGCACCAGGGAGAGCAGCCCACCCCCTGCACCAGGGGAGAGCTGGGCTGGCCCACAGTGGTCAGTGAAAGACCACGGAAGTCGGTGGCTGCAGCAGGCCACCCCGAGGCTGGGGGTGTTAAAGGCTGAGTCAGATCCCCCAAGGACAGGTTGAAGTTCTAATTCCCAGTGCCTCAGAATGGAGCCTTATTTGGAGATAAGGTCATTGCAAATGTAATCGGGTGAGTTAAAGGAGACCATTCTGGATTAGTGGGTGCTGACCCAACATGGCTAGTGTCCTACGGAAGGGAGGAGGCATGGGAAGAGAGCCCAGCAAAGACTGAGACAGGAATGGGAAGGGTGTTGCCGCACAGCAAGGGACAGCAGGGACTGTGGCCACACCAGAAGCCGGGAAAGGTAAGGCTGGGTTCTGCCCAGGGTCCAGAGGGACCATGGCCATGCAGACACTCCAATTTGGGACTTCTAGCCAGAACTCTGACAAAATAAATTTCTATTGTCTTAAGCCACCTGCTTGTTAGAGTGTCCCTAGGACACTGACAGAGATGGTGCACCCAGAACCCAGACTGGAGAACATGGGTTTGTTAGGTGGGCCAGACAGAGGAGGGGACCACAGGGCCAGCCTATCTGTTAAGGTCTGGGAGTGCGAAGTTGCCATGAGGCAGGCGAGGGCCAGAGGGGAGGCAGGGGCACCCTGTGTCTCCCGTCCAGCCCCCTGGCTCCTGCCAGGCCCTCTCTTCTCTGAGCCTAGGTAGAAACCAGTTGGCAGGATAGCCTGCAAGAAATAGTTCTCACGGGCAAGGGACGGACAGGACTGCGCTCCAAAGACTCTCTTGGCACGGAGGCCGTCACCAAGGCTGCCATGTGCAGACCCATTCTCGCTAAGCCCAGGCTGCAAGGACAGGTCCTCAAGCGCCACAGCCGTGAGTGGAGCGAGAGGCCCACATGCCAAGGCAAGCCGTGAGACCCACTCCTGTGTGATTATTAAAGCGTTCCTCAACGACCAAGGGCCAAGAGACCACCTCAGAGCGGACTTGGGACAAGTCACCCGTGTGGATCTGGACCACTTCCTATCCCCCATTATTGAAAAGACTTGCAACAGCAGCAGCAGGTGGCTGTGAGCAAGCGCAGAGAGAACGCAGGACTGCAGGCCCCCACGGCATTTACGAGCAGGGAAGGGAGAGATGAGATGGCGCCCTGTCAGACCTTCAACCAAAACCAGGGAGCAGCGCACGGGGCTGGAGGGGTCTTCACACCAGGACCCGGCCCACGGCCCTGCACCCCGTGTCCCACCTCGAAAGCTGAATCAGTGTTTTTGCAAGGATTTGAAACACTTGTGGACCAAAATTAACTAAGGTCCTTAGAATTAAAATCCCCACCATTCTTTTTTTAAAATTTTTTTGTTTTTGTTGTCCACGGATGGAATACTTTTGATTATTTATTTTTATGTGGTGCTGCTGAGGATGGAACCCAGTGCCCCACTCATGCTAGGCAAGCGCTCTGCCACTGAGCTACAACCCCAGCCCCCATCATTTAATTTGGTCATGATTCTGAGATGAAGTATTTTATATCTTTCATATAAAACAGAAAATAACATATGCATAAACTTATGTATAATACATTTTATGTTTATACATGTTTACTATTCATGATAGCAGAAGGCATACAAATCCATTTGCAGGAAACAACACTTCTTGGAATACACAGGCTAGTCCTTGCACAGAGGATGGTCCACACTGTCTTCAACCAATATTTTATTTGGGCTGCTACTAAAAAAAAGAGATTATATTAAATCATTTGTCAAAAATAACATTTTGCAAAAGAGCAAGGTGTCATGGTCTTTGCTTTCTGACATTTTGAATTAGAACAGAAACAGAATCAAGGAGCCACGTGCTCAGCAAGCTGCGGTGACCTCAACAGCACAAGCGCTCACAGGGAGCCCTGGGCAAGTTCACAGTCATCACACTCACAGCTTAACCACGTGGCCTTGCTGTTGGGAGCGGGGCCTGTAGCTTTCCATGAGTGTGATATTCCAGTGTGAAAGGTCGAGATGGTCTGAGCGGTCCCCCAGTGCCGCAAAACTGGCCGCAAAACTGAAATGATGGACACACCAGGAGTTAGTGGCCAGAACATCAAGTCCAAGATGCTGCATTGACGTACAAACAGAGACAACAAAGGAAGCTAGAACGTGGGCCTGCAGTGATGAGGCACCAGCCTCTGGGGTTTGCACAGAAGGGAGGGCGGGCCCCGTGTTGATCAGAGCAGGAAGTATTTAAAAACTGCATGGAGTTTGGGGAGAGTCCACTGCAGTTAGAATCTGCTGAATTGCCACGTCCAGGGTCCCAGGCTGTGGCCTCCAACTCCCAGCCACCCTAGACTGCCCCTCTGGTGAGTTCTGCATTCCCCAAACACAGGAAGTCTCCTCAGCTCTCTGAGGCAGCCTTCCCAAGATGCGGTGACCCCTCTGCCATCCTGAGGCTTTGTCCTGGCCTTTCAAGACAGCCAGGCCAGGTCAAGGCCAGGTCAGTTTAGAAAGGTCTTGGGAATCTCCAGAGGACAGAGCCCTATGATCAAGGTGGTTCCTGTGAGAAGCAAAAAATGATCTGTGGTACCACCCAGTAAACCTCGGAAGTGCTGGAGATCATCAATCACAGCAAAGTGGGGGCATGCCATGCACTTTAGAACCGTGGGTGCCTCTAGCAGGCCAGATGGAGCCCAGAAATTCCACCCTGATGCTCCCAGATAAATGCTTTGTAGGTCTGGGTTTGGTGGTAAAGCTGCAAACATGATCAGGGTCTCATGAGATACAGAATGAGAAAAGTAGTTCAAGTAAACATCTGTCTTTGATCTTTTCAGCATCGCAGGCCTGTCTGAATGCATGATGAACACTGCAGATCTGCCTCTGGAAAGTAAAAATCCCACACAGAAACTCACACCAATTGGAAGGAGCTTGAAGAATCCCTGCTAGTCATGGTTGCATCGGGGGCTGATGAGTCCCTGAACCAGGACTCCCTGGACCAGGGGATCTTTTAGGACGCAGCTCAACACACCCTGGAAGATGAGCAGGGCTTCTTCCAGGGCAGCCCCAGATGAGCAGCTCCAAGGGTCTGCTCCAGGGCTCCGAGATCAGCAGAAGAGGGTGGTCGCTGTGGACAGGCATGTGGGGGAAACCTACCCTTTTTCCTTTAGAAGAAATCTCAGAGACTCCATGATGTGGTGGGAAGAGAGACCGGGAAGCTCCACGGCACTGACCTGCAGGAGCTTTCCAAAGTGGGCTCCCTCCTGACACACCTGCTCTAAGTGGAAAGGTGCCCAGTACCCCAGGCCCACCAAACTGGCCCTCAGCCTCGCCTGCCTTCAGCGCGCCGAGAACACTCAAGTAGCCCTCGGTGCACAAACACCCAGCGCAGAGCCCTGTTTATAGGACGTGCTGAACATGTTGCGTGGCCACACAGGTGGACATCTGCACACACAAGGGGATGTGGAAACACAAAACACAAGATCCAAAACGCTGCTGCCAGTGTCTGTAGAGGGCTGCTGCTCCCCTGGTGACCACGGGGCTGACCGTGGGCTGCAACCAGGGCTGCCAGTGTTGAGAGGGTGCCCTACAGTGCACATGGCCAGCCTGGGGCAAAGATTGAGGTTGAAGATTCAAAGTGGAGTTCCCAGGGAACCAAGAGTATGGCTTTCACACCCCCACACAGCTGAAGACCAGACGTGGAGCTGTGGTCCGTGGAGATTGACCCCTGCATATATGGAGGACCTGGGCTTCAGTGTGAAGAGGATACTCCTGGAAGGAATTGGGGCTCATGTTCTCTTGATCCCAGGAGGACCTCCCTCACTTAGAGCATCAGCCAGCTGGATGTTCTTGCCAGGACCCTGTGGCTCATGGCAGGGACCCAGGAGATGTTGCTGGCAAAGCACAAAGCGAAGCTAGAGGGCCAGTGGCTTCCTGTGATGGTCACACACTGGGCCTGGTAATCAGGGCAGTCTTAGGCACCCAGAGGAAGCCAAGAAATAAAGTGCAAGCCCGAGGGAAGCAGAGACTGCAGGGGAAAGAGGCCTTTCAGACAGATGGGCCCTGCCTGTGACGGGCAGCCAGAGCCCCAGCCTGCATTGTCAGATGAAGGAACAGAAGGTGCCAGGGAACCCCTGAGCTGGCACCAGCCGAGAAGGTGACCAAGGGTCAGGCTGGAAGCCCTCAGGGCAGTGCCTATGCTGCAGGCTTGACCATGGGCGGCCAAGCCACTGTGTCTCCCTCCTGACTGGCATCCTTGGTAAACCTGATCACGGCTTCTTCTGGGTCTCCAGGGAAGGGCATTGTACAAAGGCTCAGTTACTTGCAGATTTTGTGGGATCTTTGGTTTTTCTGTCCTCCAAGGGCCATTCAGCACGGAAGCCACATCCCCGGGATTCCCACGCCAGCCTGGTGTGCACACTGTCCCACGCAGGTATGAAACACAGCACAGGTGGATTTTATTAAACTTTGGGACAGCTAGTTAATTAAAAAAACAAAAACAAAAACAAACAGTTCACATTGCCCTTTGTAAATCAGAAACAGTCCCAGGGGAAGTGGGGTTGTGTTCTGATGTCCTTAGGCCCTGGGAAGTCTGGTTTGGAGTGGGTCAGTGGTTCAGGTGAGCAGCTGGCACAGAGTTTGAGCTCGTGAAGGACGGGGGCAGGAAGACTTCAGCTGTATTATTCATGAAACAAAAGCAGAGCCCCTCTCACGCCACGCCGTGCAGGCTAAACACAGACCAGCACAGTCCTGCCTTCTGGGAAGCCAGGAAGACGTTACTGAGAATCCACTCAGGGCTCTGGAGACCGGAAGAGTAAGAGGATGCCATGTGGGTGGAGCCTTGGCCCTAACAGGCAAGGCTGGGGCTGTCGAAAGGGTGGGAAAGGTTTCCTGCACAAAAACCAACACCGTTCTGTTTCAGTGCTCTCCTGAGACCCTTCTGGAACACAAGCCGTGTCTGGGCCTGGAAGCAGACAATGGCTCCGAGGGGTGCAGGGTCTGGCCTCACCGCGTCTGGGGAGGTGGGGAGAGGGAAGTGGCCCTGCCAACATATGCGCTCTGTCCTGCAGAGCAGCCCAAGAGCAACCCTAGAATAACCCCTGCCAAGCACAAGTGGCGCAGCCACGTGCCCCTCCCCACAGAGCACCGTCTTGCTGGCAGAGCAGGTCTCTCTGAGGTGCTCTAAGGTCCTGTCTCCAAGCCACTCGCCTGCCTAGGAACCCGGCCTGCTGAGCACTGACGGTTCACCTGGAGGCTGCAGCCCTCGGAGGCGAGACCCCTGGAGCCCGTGAGTGTGAGGAAGAACTCTCAGGTCACCTGCCAATCTGAGATCACGCTTGTGCCTGCTGCACGTCGGAGGGCTAGGCGACCCTCCAAGTTTGTGCGAGAACAGCACACACCATGTTAGAGAGTCCCGCGTTCTCAGAGGAGAGAAGAGAGAGAGTTTTTAAAAGTCTTGAACATCGCCATCTTCCCAAGGCAGAACCCAGGGCTTAAGTCAAGCTCACTGTTTGGAGCACGTTCAGTGCAGCAACATGCAGTGTGTACTCCAGGTCAGGCAGCGCACCGTGCGCAGGGGCACTCGAGAGGCCGTGGCATCCTGGGGAAGTAGCTGAGCTGCACCTGGACCGGGCTCTTCTATCCCCAGAACCTTGGCTTCCTAAACCACTGCCATTTTGGATTTCATGAAACCTAAAGCTCAAGGCTGTAGGAAGGCAGGGGCCAGTTTGTCCTGGGGCCAGTTCCCTGAGAGCCACCCTAAGCTCCGCTCGGAGCACATTTGTCCAGGCACTCAGATAATCTGCTTCAAAGCCTGGGTGACCAGGGAGTGCCCAAGGTGGGATCTTGCAGGCACCAGGGCACACAGGCAGGTGGGGCCTTTCTACTTTGCCACCAGTGTTATCTGTAGGTGCCCACCCCTTCCCACCAGCCAGATCTGCGCTGCACTTCCCCGATGTCCTGCTACCGTCTCACAAGAACTGCTGCCCTGACCCTTCGCTCCGTGGTGAGCCAGCCCAGCCAGCCATGGACAGGACCAGCGGTGGGGGAAGGGAGAGGAGGGCCCCTGGTTCCTCCAGGTTCTCTGGTTTCTTAGGAGGTTTTTAGCAAACACACACTCCTGTTTTAAGCATTTTCTAAAAAGCTACTTTTGCAGATTGGTATGTTGTCTTATGAGCTCATTTTTTTCCCAATGAAACAACACAAAGAATTAGAAAACTCCCATTTCTAATTGAAGCATAAAATGGGGGAAATGGAGAATGCCAGGTTCACCCCCATTCTCTCACTAGGTTTTTATAGTTCAGAAAACATTTCAAAGCCATTATAGGGTCTGTACAATTTTCAAGAAAGGGAAGACATGGTCTCTGATCTCTACTATTTTTATTTACTTTGTTAAATATTTTGGAAATATAGTCCCCTCAGGTCAGTTTAGAAAGCAAGATGGTAAATAGTCCAAATTCTCACCCGTCGTGCTCTGTGGTTGCGTTTGGCATAACACCTTCTGGTCTTTGTGTCTTCGTGTATTTCATTAGTGTATTTCCCCCACAGGCTCCGTTTGACTTTGTAAACTTGAGAGCACCAGCTCCACGGGGAGCAAAGGAAGGTGGCAAACAGTTCCATCACAGCAAAGTCCTGAGTTCTCATCAAGGAAGAGAGACAAAGGAGACCTGAGGACAAAACATTCTCTGCCACTAGATTTTAATGGGAACTACAGTAACATGTGATGTAAAATGAGAAACATGCATTGTGTGAGATTAAGTTTTCTAATCCCAACATGTATGTCTCTTCATGCTCCGTGTTATAGAGTCAGTGCATCCATTTAAAATCCATTTTCTGGAACCCCACCACTAATATGCTGGTGTTAGGAGGCCGGGCCTTTGGGGTGATTAGAATCATGAGGGCACAAGGATGGGGCCCTCACGATGGGATTAGTGTCCTTCTGGGGCTCTAGAGAAAGTTTATTGTTCTGTGCCGTGAGAAGCCTACCATCTGCAACAGGGGAGAGGGCCCTCATCAGAATCCCACCAGCCCATAGCCTGGCCTCGGACTTCCAGCCTCCTGCCTGGGAGGAAGACATGGTGGTTGTTTGAGCCACTGAGCATGTGGCAGGGTCAGCATCCCAAACAGACTGAGAGTCAGCACTTACATCCTGTGCCACGGTGTGATTTCATAATGACCTTTATTTGGGATGTTCATCTTCATATTAGAATCTTTCCTAGCTCTTGGTAGATTTTTTGGAACTATTGTAAAAATATTTTTCCATTTTATATGAGGTTTTTTTGTTAATATAACACAAGACAAAAATTTGTATTTTCATCTTGAATCCAGTAATTTTGTTTCCCTTTAAAGTAGCTTTTAAAATAGAAGCCCTTGAGTTTGGGTGGCATAAAATTATATTGAAAGTAAAAACAAACAGCAGCATTGCTTTCGATGTTTTTATGATGTTTTCCATGTGTTTATTTCAGCAGTTAAGTGTGAAGCTCTCGCCTTAAGCGGAGGCACAGGCGATTACATATCAGGAACAGACGGTTTCCTACACTCAAACACATAAGAGTTCCTTCTGCGTGTTCGTCAACACTGATCAACAAGCAGATTCAGGCACATTTGCTCTGATCTATCCACGCAGTTAACCCGAGTGAACTCTGTTCACCGACACCTCGGGAGTCGGAGGCCAGGGAGCCTGAAGGAGACCTTCCCAGAGTCACAGATGAATCGCCATAGTGCTGTGAGAGTGCCAATCACAATGACATGGACAGAGCCCCTGCCACACACCCTCACCGTCACTACAGTCAGCCAGGTGAGGAACCTTGCACAGAAGGCTCCAGCCATGTCACCTGCCACAAGGGTTAGAACCAGCTGCTCTGCTCTTGTGTGTTCACTGCTGGGCTCAGGAGCCCCAGCCTTGAACGGTGCTTCCCCAGCACACTCAGCGCAGGCGAACGTCGCCACAGTAGTGTCTGCCTTGTGCAGAGGAGCGCTCCCGCGTGGAGTGTTTTATGCCTTCTTCCTTATACATTTTGGGAACTGCATCCCCCCCAAGTGTTGGCACAACCTGGTTGGGTCTGAATCTGAACTTCAGCAGCTTCTGTGGGAGCCAGGGCAATGTCAGCAAAGAATTCAGCTCTGGCAGAGGCAGCCGAACGTAGTGACGTGCACCAAAGATAGGCATTCTCCTCCCCATGCAGGCTGCTACCCAAGACTTGGGCGACTTCATGAAAGCCAAGCTTGCAGAGCCCTGTAGCCAGTGAGAGCTGGAGCCACTCTTCAGCCAGGCCACAGACACCATCCTCCTAAGTGTAGCGAGAATCCATTCAATGGGCCTGTGTGCTTTGCGAGTCCACCTGCACGTGGCATTTCTCTAAATGCAGGGGAAGAGCTGTGTGTCTCAGCCTGCAACTTAAGACGCCACCAAAGCCACTTGGTGCATAGAACGTCATGGAGCCACATCACAACTGTACTCTTCCACAGTGGCCGCTGCCCGGTTGCAGGAACGTTGGGGTGGGCACAGGGGCCCCGTGAGGCTGCTGCTGGGTCCCAAGAGGCCTTTGTGCACCAGCTGCAGGTGTGGCGTGTTGCAGGCATTTGCCCATGCCAGGCACACCAGGGACAAGTACATCTTCTTAAGACAGGGAACCCCCGACCGCTCCGTGGAAAGGCTCCAGCTCACAGATGCCAAGTGTCCTTCCGGTCAATGTTTTTATGAACTATTTTACTGTATTGTATTGCTGAATCTACTAGAACATATAACCTCCATATTGGATAATAATGCGAACAGCAGACATCCAGTGATATTCATGGTGTAAACGGAATGGATTTTGTCTTTCACCATTTAGAATATTTTCTGTTTGTGTTTAACAAGTAGGATTTTCAAGTCATCATCAAATGGCTACAACTTAGAGTGACTATTAGATTTTCTAAATGCTTCTTAAGGATCTATTGATAGGACCATGTTTTTATGTTTTAAATTATGTTGGTAGATTTTATAGTATCAAACCATCCTTGCAATGCATGAGCAGATCCAAGCTGGCTATAGTATATTAATCTTTGGAAACAGTATTGATTTATATTTGCTATATTTTTATTTATAATTTTTTTATCTGTGATCATACATAATATTGTTTGAGATTTTTAAGTATTGTCTATTTGTAAAACAATTATCTTGACCAGAACTTGGTGTTAGAATTACACTAGCTTTATAACTCTGACCCACTAGAGGGGCTTTTCTTTTTTGCATGTGATTGGAGTTGACAGTTTACAGAGCAGTGAAACCATCAGGCCTTTAGGGCTGGGCAAAGCTCAGAGCTGGAATCCTCTGGATGTAGACTTAAAATAACAGCTCCTCAAACGTGGTCCCAAGACTCCGTGGTGCCATCTCTACCTTCTCTGCTTCACCTTGGTCAGTTATTACAACTCACCTTTGGTTAGTAGTCAAACATCTCCACTAGGTTTTCAGGTTTGTTATTAAAAGGTTACATAACCTCGGTACGTGCCGTGTACTATATTTATGTACATATGATGCCAGGTATTTTCTATTAATATCATTTTGTGTTACCTAGCACATATTGTAGGTAAAGTGTTATATATATTTGTATAATTGTATATTAGACATATATTTTATCTCCTTCCCTGTTTCTAATCATGCATTTTTACTTTTTTCCCCTTCAATCTTTATTTTTAAATTTCATCATAATCAAATTTACAAGGGATTTGTCTAGTATACTGGTATTTTCACAGACTATCTCTTGGGTTTATTTGTCCATTCTTTTATTTTTGCCATTGTTTTAAAATTATTATTATACTCATTTTTACCTTTAATAATTTCCTCTTCCTGCTTACTTTTGCTTTATTATAATCGTTTCCCTATTTTTCTACCATATAAAGTTTCATTATTTTTAATCTCTTTTTAAATACAAGCTTTTTTAAGTTTCTTCATATTTCTCTAGGTACAATTTATGCGATGTTTTAATTTTGATTGCTTTATTATAATCATTTCCCTATTTTTCTACCATATAAAGTTTCATTATTTTTAATCTCTTTTTTAATACAAGCTTTTAACTTTCTTCATATTTCTCTAGGTACAATTTATGTGATGTTTTAATTTTGATTGCCTCCTCATTCCAAAGTTTCTCTCGGGGTATATTTCTTAATTTTTAAGTATGAATTTTATAACATTTTTATGTATTAGGTAATGATAAGAAATCCTTTCTTTGCTCCATTAACTTAGAAAATAATTTTTATTATCTATCTGACAGATTATGGATTCATAGATTTCACTATGGTTTTAATTTTTGTCTGTTACTTGTAACTGACTTAGAGAGGGATACACTAAATCTCCCCAGAATATAACGTTATAATTCTTCTATTCCTAATAGCTTTTGCTCCATATCTTTAACCGCTCCTTTTGCATGTATAAAGATCTCTGAGCTTTCTGTTCGTCTGAGTCGTCTGAGAAACAGACACCAGGTGGAACTGACTGTGGAGGACTCTTCTGTGGGGGGTCAAGGAGAGGGAGCTGGGACAGGCCGGGAGGTGTCAGACGTCACGCACGTCTGACCTCGAGTGGAGACGAGCGTCCTGGACTGCAAGGCCCTGTAAGAGTCCATCAGGCTGTCAGAAGGCCCGGGGCCAAGGCTGTCTGTCCTGGGGTCCGTGGCCTCCAGGAAGGTGGGCTGGTACCACGCTGCCCTCCTCCCTGCCTGGGAGGTGCCACCTGGCGGCCACCCCTGTGGTTGAAGTCAGGTGGCTGTGTCCAGTGACACTGGCCTCCATGTACCTTCTTCAAAGAGAAGTACACCCACTGTCATTAGCCTGGAACTCTAGCGTTTTCCAGACCTGTTAAGGCGGGATCTTTTCTCCTAAGCAGCGGGCGGCCCGCTGTAGGAAATGCCTCCTCGTTGCTCATCCTTTGACAGCATCTATGTCACGTCTGCAGACTTTCACCAGGATCTGCGAGACAGATCCCTGGAAGTCCCGCGGCCTGTGCACCAGCTCAGTCCTGGAGGCGTTCTGAGAGGTCATGTGTCCATGACTCCAAAGCACAGTCTGAAGGCTCAGACACCTTCCCAGCAGAATAGGCATGGGTGGCGCCCTGGGAGCACGACAGCCGGTGTCCATGTCCTGAGCTGGTGGTTGCTCTGAGTTTTTGAGGCAGCTGATCCCCAGGCCGACTCCTGAGCATCTCTGAAGGTGTTTTGGGTTGCTCCTTAGATACTGTGAAACCTGCACACCTTGGTCTCTTCTCATTTTGATTTTGTACAGATTCAAATGGCCACGACTCCACGTGGTCCTCCATGGCTGTGTCCTCAGCGGCAGGATCACCTAGCTTTGCCTTCTGACTCTCGGCTTCAGGCCACCCCGTGTAATAGACTAAAACCTACGGTGTGGTTTGAGGCCAGCCTGTCCCCCAGCTCACGTGTTGAAGTCTAGACCCCCGGTGCAGCAAGGCCCAGAGCTGGCCTTGGGGAAAGGATGGGGTCACGAGGGCTCAGACTCACCAGAGGATCCATCCTTCTGATGGATGAGCACTTGGAACGGGCTACTGGGAGTCGGTGGAAGGAAGAGGTCACTTGGGGACTGTTCTTGTCCCCGTCCCTTTCTGCCGCTTCTCCCTTTCTCTTTGCTCCCCACCTGCCACGAGCTGAGCGGCTTTGCTCCTGCCTGCCTGCCGTGACGTTCTGCGTCACCTCGGGCCTGGGGCAAAGGACCAGCCAGCCCCACTGAACCTCTGAAACCATGAGCCAAGATTCTTTCCTCTTTTATGTTGTTTTTCACAGCAGAAAACACCCAACACGCCTACTAAACCCTGAAGTCCACCAGGAAGGCTGATCCCACCAGGGCCTACAGTCGATCTGCCCACCGTGAGCCTCTCCCGGTCTTCCTGTCCCTGTCGATCACTGGGATGTGGAGCTTCGTACTGTGATGTGCTCTCCACCCCGGGGATCCTCCTCCTGTGGAGTGACTCAGCTGCTCACACAGCACCGCATTCCATTTTTATCAGCAGCTTCCTCTGACTTCCCTGGAAGTTTCCAGGTATGAATTCTTTCTATATTTTCTTATTGGCACTTTTCAAATACTGTGGGTATATAACAATGTCCTTAAATGTCTCAGCAGTAAACAGACTGCTGAGTCTGAAATGAGTCTGCAGGCGGCTGATGTCATCTGTTGGTGGCCGTGGGACCTGACTCAATTTGCTCTGGAAGAAAAGAGCAAGCTTTGTTTATTTCCACCGAAAATAAACAAAAGGTGGAAAGCTTTGTTTATTTCCACCCAAGTTTATTGGTTGAAACTTGTGAAGAGACACAATTCTATATTAAGCTGGGGACCTGAAGGGACACATAGGTGATGCCACCTCTGGCTTCCTGGCCCTCTGGGAGACAGGTCCTTCAAATGCAGATAGGGAAAGAAAGCCATGGCTTCATTAAGAAGCCAACTCACCTGCAGCCTCCTTTCAGCCTCCTCTCCTCTGCCAGTCCTGCCTCTTTGGTAACCTGAATTTTATTTTAACTGACCCAGGAAGCTTTGAGATTCCTCTGAAAGGGACCTCCTCCTCCACAGCCCAGCATGAAGTCTGCCCACTCCTGGCTTCGCTCCTAGGTGTGGATAGCAAGCCTAGCCTTGGTAAGGTGGGAGGTGCCTGCTGGAGGTCCCAGATCACCTTTTATGAAAAGGCTGGAATCACACTAATTGGTGGTGAGCTGAGGTCGGGTTTGTGCAGGAACTAGCCCCCCTCGAGTTCCTGTGGGGCCCCCGGGTCTCCTGGTATTTGCATAGTGGTGTTAATCTCTCAAAGAAGAACAAAATCAGCCTCTGCTCTCTTCACCTATGACTCACGAAGGCCAGGGTGGCACTGTTCTTATACCAGAGCCGGGATCGTTTCGCCCTCATCAGCTGGCCGAGGCCCACCTCAGTCCTGGACAGACCTTGGCCTTGAGCAGGAGGAGCGAGTGTACCCACTGCCCAGCATGCTGCCCGTGAGGTTCAGCCTTGGTTCCCATCTGTCTGTCCCTCTGAGACTCCCACTGTGCTTGGCTCCACTGCCACCAGCTCCTGCACAAGGACGGCCTGAAGCCAAATCAAAAGGCCCCGGCTGAAGGACAGGGCCGAATCAGCTTCACCTGCGGGGTGGGAGAGCACACTGTGAGCAGGCTCCCACGAGGGCTCAGGGCCCGGGACACGTCAGCATAAACCAGCAACCACCGTGCAAACGACCCAGTGGAGAAATGGGCCTCATGTCAGGCCCCTCCCAGGAACAGGAAACCAAATAAGCCCTGTCCCTGCAAGTGCCCTGGGATCCAGTGCTGGACACCAACAGCCTGGCTGCTGTGAACAGGGCTCACCTCCAAAGCCCATGCTGACAGCCAGGTGGCCAGGCTTCTCAGGAGGGACTCAGTCTCGCAGGGCTGGATGGTGCCTGCGAGAGCAGGTGCTGCCCAGGAGCCCGGCCCCTGGGGGCCTTTCTCAAACACACTCTCTTCTGCTGCGCTTCCACCAGGAGGCCCTCGCCAGGAGCCATAGCAGAACTATGAGCTCAACAAACATCTTTTCTTTAACAAGTACTCAGATCCCAGGATTTTGTTATAGCAACACAAAACCAAGACAAAGGGGATCTTAAAATCATACAAAAACAAAACATCAAAATCTGGCCATATATAAATTATAGACAATGAGCGTGGCGTGGATCTCTCAGAGAACACAGAGAAGCTGGAGAGAGTTGAGTAAAGATGCTTTCTAAATTCTACAAGAAATACTTTTGAACTTCCAATTCTGTACCCAGCCAATCCATCAAGTGTTAGAATAGGGTAAAAACATGTTCTGACATCCAAGCTCACGGAAACAGCATCCTTGTTTCCATTATTTCTTTAAAATCTAAAATTGAGTTCTATAAAAATGAAGGAATAAACCAGAGAAAGGGGAACACTTTTGGCTGAGGACTCAGGGGGTCAGGCAGAACCCACGGGCTGGCAGGGCAAGTCCCCAGGTCCCAGCTGAGCGTCCATCTGGAGAGCAAGGGGGAGTGTTCAGAGCTGAGAGCTCAGGAGCACGGCTGCCTCGCTGCCTCGCGGTGACAGCCTCAGAACAGAGCAGCAGCCCAGGAGGAGGAGGAGAACCTTGTCTGATGGCGTGAACACTTGGGGAGGAAATTTAGATTTCTGGGGAAAATTATGGGAATAATTGAGCATGATACAGAAGAGCCAGCCAAAAAGGAGATGATAATTAACCCAGTTAATTTCCTTAATTATAGGAGTAGAAAGAAAAGAAATATAACAATATTGCTTTACATGATTTAAACAATAATTACATAACCGAGTAATATATATCCTCAATATTGAATGAAAAAAATTATAATATAAGCTTATACAGGGACAGTGCACTCTGTGTGTGTGGTGTGTGTGTGTCTGTGTGGTGTGTGTGGTGTGCATGCGTGGTGTGTATTTGGTGTGTGCACATGTGTGGTATATGGGCGTGTATGTGTGGTGTATGTACAAGTGTGTGGTATGTGTGTGCCTGTGTGTAGTATGTGTGGTGTGTGTGGCATGTGTGTGGCATGTGGTGTGTGTGTGTGGCGTGTGTGTGGCATGTGGTATGTGTGTGGTGTGTGTGTGGTGTGCGTGTTGTG
>CM053410.1:1196289-1216437 GCA_028644305.1 Xerus rutilus | reverse complement strand
AAAACACGGTGCCACTGCATCGAAAATCTGTCAGGAAAAATAAAACTTTAAAGACCTTTAAAGCAACAAGAAAAGGACAGCAAAGGCTCCTGTGGGTCTTAGATGAAGGCAGGGGATGAGGAAGCCCAGCTTTCAGAGTCTGTGATCTGTGACTCCATCGCTCGGTGACAGATTCCACTTCACACAACCAACCTTTCAATGAAATGAAAATCATAACGTGTTCTAGCCGTAACAGCAAAGCAGCAGACAACTCTTTTTGGTCATTGAAGTTTAGAAGAAATATTCTGCCTAAACCATGCTTTCACCAGAAAGAATGCGGACGCACAACCAGCTGCACTTAGAAAGAGGCCTCATTGGAAGAGTCGGAAATCTCCTGTTCTCTGATGGAGCAGTGGCCTCTGCTGACCTTGGAGGTCGGCATCATCTCCCATTCAGGAGCAGGGCTGCTTACAGGGTTCTCATCCCTGTTCCATGGTTGCCAGGCAAACACGTTGAGACGCTTGGGGATGGAGTGCGGTCCCTGCACCCCCGGCTGGTTCATGGCAGACCCAGGCCAGACCTTGGAACACCCTGGCTCCAGTTCTAAGGAACCGGCTTTACCCAGAAAATAGTCACATGTAGGACAGACCAAGTGGCTTTATCTCCCCTCAGAGGCAGGTCAGGGCTCCATGTAGGAGGGTCTCGATTGTCGACCGTGGTGACAGGACCTGTCTTACCTGAACTGTCACTGTTCTGTCAGGGGAAGCAGTGATAACAGGAGTGACGGCCCTGTCATGATGAGTCACAGCAAAGAGGGATCACCTGTCCCATAGTCTGTGCAGTCCAAACTAGCCCAAGAGGAAGTCAGATCCAGCCGGGTCCTCTCACCTTGGTTATACTTTTAATGAGCGTATCTATTACCCACATCAAGAGGATTAACTTTCTTCACAGCAGCTACAATAGGAATACAGCACCTTGTTTGGGTTTTGTGCTTGTCTCCTTTGGGAAGAGCCAAAGGGGCTGAGCTGGCTAAGTTTCAGGTTCTGAAGGAGGTAAGAAAAGCCTGTTAAGCTTCTGTGGAACAACTTCACAGTAGAACCTGCATACAGAAATAGAAATAAAATCTATATTCTCTCCAGTTAGAATGAATTTCCCTCCAAGGTTCAATAACTCTCTGGCAAATGCTGACTGCAAATTTCAAGACCAGAAGGTTCGGCTAAGGTCTGAGTCTACACACAGGCATCATCCTGGTGAAATCGCCGGTGGTCTCATGGAATCTGAATCCAAGGAAAGACGGCTTGCTGTGAAGAGGGGCTGACTCAGTGCCCAGGAACTTGGACTTTTCACATTCCTATCTGTCAGTTAGGCTTGATATTTCTTGCTTACCTTTGCAGCCAGAAGGTAAATATGGATTAACTGATAAAAAGAAGCCACGTTAGCAAAGCAACAATTTCAGGTAGGAAGTAGATGTTTAGGTTCTGGAGGCTTCGTCTTAAGAGCAAAAGAATCCTTTTCACAGATCACCAGATTTGGTTCAAAATAACCTAGATGCACTTTAACCTTGAGCAAAGACCAATGGAAAAGTTAAGATTCAAGGAAACGTTGCTGCAGTGTGTGGAGAGATGCAGAAAGGAGGAAAACAGAGAGCAGCTCAGGGAGGACCTGGGCAGCTGCTTGGCTGACCTCACCACCATCCCCCTCCCTGGCTGTTGCAGTGGATGAAGTCCTAGTGAACATCAGTATTTGGTCTGTTTTCTCTTTCTAAAATTATTCATTCACTTGTTTGTCTCTTCCACTGGAGATACAGCTCAAATTCACCTTTGTGAAAAGTTTTTACACCGCTGGTGGGACTGTAAATCAGTACAACCATTATGGAAATCAGTACAGAGGCTGCTCGATAAATTAGGCATGGAACCACCATATGACCCAGCTGTACCACTCCTCACTATTTATCCTGAAGAAGTAAAGTCATCTTACTAGGGTGACATATGGAGACCCATGTATAGCAGCACAATTCACAATAGCCAAACTATGGAACCACTTAGGCATAAATGGATAAAAAAAAAAGGTGGTACTAGGCACAATGGAGTTTTACTCAGCCACAAAGAAAAATGGAAGTTTGACATTTGCAGGAAAATGGATGGAACTAGAGACCATGATGTTAAGAGACAGTTAAGAGTTGAAAGTTTTCTCTCATATGAGAAAGGTAGAGAGGAAAAAGGAAAAGAAAGAGTGGATCTCATGGAAATCAAAGGGAGATCAGTAGAGAAAAGAGACCAAGGGAAGGAGAGGAGGAGGGAGAGGGAAGTGCTGGGGAGTGATATTGGCCAAATTATATAGTTATAGCGTGTGCATGTACAAATATGTAACAGCAGATCTCATCAATATGCACAACTATAGTGCACCAATAAAAAAATGTGAAACAAAATTCACCTTTGCAACCATGGAGCCTGCCTAGCACAAATCTTGGCAGACAGTAGCAGACAAAGAATGGTTGATAAGTGAATGGATGGGTGAGCAGATGGGTGAGTGGGTGGACGGATGGATGGATAGATGACTAGAAAGAGTGAGTGGGCATTTATCCTTGGGTTGTTTTATGTTCTTGTCACCTGTTCTACACTCGTCACTCATTGGGGGCTCGTCAGCCTCAAAGTAGATATGGACCCGCTTCACCTACGAGACGGGCAGGCCTATGCCATTGTGCTCCTCTGAGGGTGCCCAGCACATAAGTGGAGTTCAATACACACATGTTCAGTAAGTAGGAATCTTAGAGAGGGTCTCTGATCTCCAGAGAGCACTTAACAAACTGGAATCACTGGCCGCAGGTGCTCGGGAGGCGTGAGCTCCGTGGCTATGGTGGACAGCACCTCCAGATGCACATTCCTCTTTGGTGTCTGCCCCCTCCCCACCACAGCCTCTCTTTGTGTCCATGAAGTGGCAGTGAAGTGCCAGCGAATCTGACTTTATTGTCCCACATGAATGCTAGCCAATTTTCCAAGTGGGAACCCTGAAGATGATAACTGAATGTTGTCTCGTCTTGTCTGGATGCGTCCTCTCTAGTGGTTTCCTGATGGTAAACCACCGAAAGCACAGAAGGATCTGAACAGGAGCCAGCGGAGAGCAGCGTGGCGTGCACTCGGCACTCCCAGGACCACCTGCATGGAGGCTTCCGCTGCTCTGTATGGAGACGGGTGACGTGAGCATATGGGTGGGTTTTTTTTCTTGGGCAGGTTGGCTCAGGGAGTATGGTGAGCATAGTCAATGAGCCACTTAGTGCTGGTGACCTGGCTGCATGGTTTGGGTCCCTGGCTGTGTCCGTGGAAGGATATGGTACTGTAGAGCTTCAAGTACCACTCCTGCTCTGGGGACGTGGCCAGCAGACCTTGTCCTTGGTGAGCAGTTGCTGGGCAATCAGAAGCCTCTGGAACAACACACTAACACAAAAAACCCTGTCTGGGGTGATGTGGCTTTGTGTTGAATTTCGCCTTCTGGGTAGAAGTGATAATACCCCATTATCGATGACTCAGGCTACTGCACGGCAAAAAGCTGTGGCTAGTGAATGTGACAGGTGACCCTCCTGCAATTGCTTTGCATTGTGAGAGTAGCTGGAGAGGCCACTCTGTCATGATTACTTACCCATAGATACCTGCAACTCTCACCACATGCGGCTTCCTCATTTCCTCTGGGCAGATGATGGAGGGAATAGAAGGGATGGAGAGATGACTAGGCCAGCATCGTGAGATCATCACAAAGCTGGGTTTCTGGCCCTACATGGTGGAGATAAAAGGTCTATCTGTGTTTCGCTCTCAGGAGGCCCAAGCTGAGGAGCAATACCTCCGTCTGAGCCACCGTCTCAACAATAAAACCAACTGGCTATGCTTTCTGCACAGTGGCCAAGGTGCCCAGGGGGACTCATGTCCCTAACTGTCAGCCGTGGTCTGTGAGACAATAACCAAGAGCTCAAGAAGGCATCTGTAAAATCTGGGGATGTGGGCAGTCGATGTCTGTGCCACTGGAGACCTCTGAGACCAGCTCCAGCTACAGGGCCGTGTCCAGAGTCACCATTTGTCTTTCCTGGGTTGGCGCCTTGTCTGCTAATACAGAATTCCAATTCTCCACAAAGACATCATCTTTCTCGTCCTGATATCCTCAAGGGATGAATTTCTACATAGAGGATTCAATCTGCTAGAATCTCTGCAGTGTGCCTTGGGCACACGGTGTAACTCCAGTCCACTTATCCCTGTAGGACACCACCGCCTCCCAGAGCCTCTGCTGCCCTCCGCCTCACTGCCTTGACTCTGCTTATGGGCTCTGTGGTGGCCTCTGCCACCTCCCACAGGGCAATGGGACCAAGGTGCCTGTGCTTTGTGCAGGACTGTGCTGAACCTAGGTACCAGCTCTCTGTCAGGTCATGCTGTGATAAAATCAGCCACACTGCCTGGTACCTGGCTGTCACACTGAATTTTATTCAGTAATGTTGAAGGAGAGCCTTCTCTCTCTTGTTCTGCAGAGATGGGGACATGGAGGCATGCTTCCAGAGAAGTCAGTCAGGACAGGCATCACCAGGTACTGAGAAACGTCTTGCACATTGAGGTTGCTCAGAGTTTAATTAACAACTTCAAAATGTTACAGAAGACTGTTAAAATTAGAAAAAATGGTTTGCCAAGTTAAACAGCAGCTCTAGATTCATAGACGTCATTAGAAATAAATAGCATGTAGAAAGTGAAGATGCGTGTAAATGAACATGTGCCTTTTCTGTTATTGATTTCCTCAGAATGGCAGGAGTACCTGTGGTGCTTTTGAAACTTGCTATTTGCAGACGCCACCTAGCGTACAGGGGAGCAACTGCTCTAGGTCCATTCAGAGAACATGCTGTCATCCAGTGTTTGTGAAGAGGGGAACTCAAAACGCTGGCTCAAGGGTAGTGCGTCCCAAGGACTAAGCCATGGACTCTAAGGCGACTATGGAGAGAGAGAGGAAAACAGCAACAGGGCTTCACCTCCGTGCCCCAACCCTGACTCACACGCCAGCTCCCTACCAAGCCCCCCGCACAGGTCTCCGCAGTAGGGGCAGGCAATGGTCATAGTGGCGATCACAGCGTGCCAGCTGTGGAGCTGCAGAATAACAGCATCTTTCCCTCAGAGGCTTTGTTATCCATGTTTTTTTTTAAGATGACATAAATGAAATTGAGATGTAACTTGTTTATAGTTACATATCTAATAATCTCTCAAACCAGTTCAGAGCCAGGGAGGTCTGATCCCCACGTCTGTGGGCTTCTGAAACCCCTACTCTTTGGGCTATCCAAGCAAGAACAATGGTGGAACATGCCTCTGGTTCCATGCAGATTCCGCTCTTCCCCCTCCTCTCCCTCTCTCTCTTTCCTTCTCTTTCATCTTCTCTCCTCTCTTTCTCCCTTTTCCCCTTCCCCCCTGCTTGCCTCTCCTTTCTTTCCTTGGTGAAGCAAGAGGGCAGAGGACACATTTGAGGGCAAGAAGATATACACAAGCTGTCCAGCAGTAAGCTCGGATTGGTGAAGATGAGACACCAGGGGAAGGAAACGTGGATTGCGGAAGAGTCTGAGTCATCAGAAAGTAATGCACCTCTTCCGGAAGGGTCTTGGAGATACATGGGATTGGGTACATTACAGCAAAGACCAACTTATAGGACTTCTTGCTTGTGAAACATACAATGGAGAATGCAGAAACATTTCCCTGCTGGAGGATATTTGTCACTGAGCTGCTTGGCCCGTCCAGTGCTGCCTTTCCAGATCTCCATGAAATAGATCCACACAACATTAAATTCCTCGCAGGCAGCATTTCAAATGCACTGCCTTCCCAGTGCTCATAGCATTGTTTCCTGCGCGAAAACCCCAGCTGAGCAGTCCTGTTCTTCCCCGGGAATGGCCTTGCTATTTATACACAGCACTCTTCTGTGGCCTGCAGAGCACAAAGGAGCACAGACTGGGCCCCCAATGCACTTGCAGAGCTGTTTTTATTAGGGGGCTTCTTGTTGGGCTCCCAGAGATACAGTGGAATTATACCATGTGATGGCACTTGGTGCATTATTCAATAACTCTTATATTACTCTTTTGATTTCTGCTCTCCCGAAGCAGATACTTTCTTGCTGTCAGGACTACTGGTATACTACAACAGCAGGCTTTCTGAGCTGTGACTGAAGCAGTTTTTAATTTCAGCAGGACCTGACACTTTATTTTACTTACTGGACCATATCCAAACACGTCTGTGCTGTATGAGAGGTTCACATGATCCTAACACGCTCTACTGTATGGGAGGACATACCTGCTAAGGAGCAAACAGGATCTGGCAGGGACGAAATGCCAGGCAACTGTGGTTACGTAAGTGGTAAGCTGCACTTGGCTAGAGGGCACTGCTGTTTCCCAGACAGGCCTGCGCAGTTGGCTCCTAGGTCTGCTGCGCCTGCTTTGTGCTTCTCTGGCCAGCAGACTGTCCCCTTCCCTCTTCCTCCCCTGGCCCTCTGATAGCCTCAGCCAGGAGGCCTTTGCCCACTGACCCTCGATTTACCTGCCCGGCAGGATCTCTGCTTTCTGTGGGCGCCACCCACAGGCGGCCCGAGCACCTGCTCAAGCTCTGCTTGTTCTGAAATTCTTAGTGTGGTCAGTAGCCCTTGGGTCCCCTGTGTCTCACATGACACCCTGAACTGTGTAAGTAATTGGTACCTAGTTCTTGCAAATTATGAATATCCACTTCATATTAAATAAACACTTTAAAAAAGATTTGTAGTAGAAAAGGGAAGGAGGAAATAAGGGTGGGAATATAAACCCTTCTTAGCCATTCAGGTTTATTACAGTGTGTGCACGCTATTGTAGCTTGTATCTTGCCGGGGTTTATGAAGGAAATAAAACTCGTTTTGCTCAATTCAAAGGTAAATAGGTACAAGCAGCATGCAAGGTCAGCGCACAGGCCGAAATCCTTAGGAGGGGGCAGACAGCCCATTTGCCTTTGAACTCCACCCCTTTTGTTTTTCTTAGAGGAAAAGAGGTAAAACCGCGGCTGGAATTACTTCAGAAGGAGCCCATGTACCGAGGCAGAATTCTAGAGAAGCAATCCCTAGAGTGTTTCTTTAGGCTGCCCTGGACCACAGTGAAATTTCCGAAAGGAAGGAGGCCTTTGAGGGGCAGGAAGTGGGGCTTAGGCAGCCCAGGGAGCCGCTTTGGGCCTGCAGGAGGGTGAAAGGCGGAAGGTAAATCGCGGTAGCTCATGAGAGCTTTTAGGCAATCGGAATTTCATACTTCGTAGCTGATATTTTTCTATTTTTCTTTAAAACTTTAGCAACACCTACAGCCTTCCTAGAAAAGGGGTTCTTTCAGGAAGACCTGCGGAGGTAAAGCGCTGCGCAGGTACATGCACAGGTGCTGCGGTTCTGCGACCTCCGCCCTCGGGTTCAGGCTGCGCTCCCTTCCTGGAAAGCTAGCGAGCGCGCTACTGGGAAGAAGACCCTCCAGCCAGGACGCAAACAGCAAGTCCTTTAGCGCCTCCTTAAATGTTGGTTGAATGAATACACGACAGTCTTTCACATGCTGATTGTGGGGTGACAGGAAGCCCCTAAAAACTTGAGAACTCAGGGATTTTATCTTGACATAGGATTGCACCCTGACATGTTTTATCACACCCATTGCCATACATTATGCCCGTTTTTAAAGGAGATATAAAACACGCACAACGCGTACACAGCAGTGCAGCGTGGGAGGGACCGCCTGCTTAACTTTACCAGGGCCGTATCCCGGGACTAGACCGTGATCGGGGAGCAGAGGCCACATCTCTAGGGGCAGAACGCTGCCTCCTGGAGGGGAGGAGCTGGAAGCCGCGACCCAGCCTCGGGCACAGCCCTTAGCTCGGTCACGGCGAAGCCGGACAGCCTCGGCGCGGGGGCAAGTCAGCGGCGACGCGCACCTGCCGCCTGCGCTGCCTGCGGGCAGTGACGCCCACTGCGCCGCGCGGGCGGCGTCACCTCCAGCCTCGCTGGCGAGACTTCGGTGAGCCCGCCATCCCCCAGCGCCCAGGTCCGGAGCCCAGCGAGGCACGTTAATGGTTCCGAGTGAGGATTCCTCGCAGGTGACCGGCGTTTCTGGGGACGCAGAAAAGGCGGAAAAGTTCACGTCCCCGCGGCGCGGACCTGAGCGTCCCCCCGGCCGCGCCTTCCCCGCCCGGGCCTCGCCGCCGGGCCTGCGACTCCGCGCTTCCGCCGCGCTCCTGCAGCCGCGGGCAGGGGGCCGCCTGGCAGGGGCCGCTGCCGGCTTCTGCAGCGCGGGTCGCGGCGACAAGCCGTCCCGGGCGGGGGCCGCGCAGGGCCCGACCTCTCCCGCTCCGGCCGGCGACACTCAGGCCCGGGGCTCACGACTCGAACGCCGGCCGGGCGTCCGTCGCCACTCGGGCGAGAGGGTGCTGGCGGCCGGGTCCGGGCCCGCCCAGTCCCCGCGAGAGTGGAGCGCACGGCGGCCTCCGCGGCCCCGGCGGCCCCTCCCGCCGCCCGCCTGGGAACCGCGCACCGCTGCGCGAGCTGCGGTTGGAAGGGCGGCGCGCGCACCCGCGGAGGCGGGGCGAGGTCCCGGCGGCGGCCAATGGGAGGCGCCTGGCCCAGGCGGCGGCCAATGGTTGGCGGCGGGCGGTGCGGGGGCGGTGCCAGGCGGCGGGCGGCGGCGGGAGCCGGCGCGGAGACGGAGCCGGAGCCGGAGCCGGGGCCGGGCAGGAGGACGCAGCGCCGCCGCCCGCGCAGCCGGAGCTCTTGCCGCCGCGGTGCGCCGCCTCCGCCCGAGCGTGGCGCGGAGTCCGGGCCGATGGGCCGCGCGGGTCGGCGGCGGGCGGCGAGGTGGCGGCGCTTCCTGCGCGCGCGGGCCGTAGCGGGTCCGGGGACGGCGGCTCTGAGGTGCGTGGCGGGCGCGGGGACCGTCCCGGGGGAGCCGCTGGCTGGGCGGCGGGCGCTCGCGGGCCGGCGCTGCGCTGCGCGGGGAGCCGGGCCGCGGGTCTCCAGGGCGCCGGCCGACCGGCGAGGGGTCGTGCGCGGGCCGGGGTGGGTGCTGCGGGCGGCGGGGCGCGGGCCGGCCACCTTGCGGGTGGGTCCCGGGGCCCTTTTGTGAGCGCGGGCCCGCGCCCTCCCGCGCCGGCCGGCCCGCGCCCCGCGGCGTGCGGGGATGTCCCCGCGCGCGCCCTCCGCTCGGTCTCCGCCGCGCCGCGACCGGGAATGGATTCCGGCTCCTCCTGCGGGAGCGCGAGCCGAGAGCAAGTTGGCACGGGCCTCCGGAGGCGTTTGTCACCATTAACCTGCTCCGCCGGAGGATGCCGCCCGGCTCCGGCCCGCGTGTGGGAACGCCGGCGCGCCGGGCGCGGGGTGCTCCGCGCAGAGTAACGCGGAGGACCTTCTGGGGTTGCTTCGCGTGGGAGACTTTGCCCCGGTGTTGACAGGGCTGCCTTGAGGGGGAAACTCGACAGAACCTTGGCGATTTTCATGGGTGTGCTCAGTAAGTTCAAAATAGTCTCGCAAATTTTTCTTTTCTTTGCCCCTTTTGTCTGCAGTTTTCATTTCTAAACTTTAACACTAGATGGCTTTCTTATGACAAGCCTTTGGTGAACTGCGCGTTTGAGTTGCCTCTCTGCTATTAGCTTGTGATTTTTATAATCTTACAAATAGGAATGAAAGGAAGAAAATCTCCAGAATTGCTTTTTTTTTTTAATATATCTACTTCGCTATTAGAGGTATACAAAGCAATATTTTGTGGAAAAGTGCTCTTTCATTTCTGGCATTCCCTAAGGTGAATTTCAAAAGAGAACTTGGTTTCCTTGATTACATATTTAGGAATGTCTTTCCTGTTTTGATTTATTTATGGGGGAACTCAGAGTTCTTGGGTGGGTTTTGTGATTCTGTTTGGATAATGTTTCCACTTGATGATTGTTGCTGTTTGATATGTCTCTCTGATAATCCGTGGGAAAGGGCAGTCTCTCTTGAGCTCTGAGCACACGCGGCAGGGGCAGGGATTGTTCCTGAAGACAAGCTGATGCATTTGGGAAGAGGTGCAGTTGGAGTGTGTCTGCGTGAGTCATACCGAGGATTGTGTCGGGCGGCTTCATTTCCTCTCCCAGATGATGTTTGCCTCTTTATTTCTGAGCACAAACCTTTTGTGACAGGTACAATTGCCTGCAGTTGACCGATTTGGCCGTAGCAGGCTCCCAGTTATGTTAAGTACTTGATTCTAAAGCAGGAGCGCAGCAGCCTGTCTAAGTCCTGCCGTGGTAGGCAGACTTATTTATAAGCTGGAGAAATATCTTGAAGTTATCTTTATAGCTGTCATTTATTGTGTGCCTTGCTCAGCGTAAACTATGACACATTGAATTTGTTTGTTCTAAATTAGAGTGTATTCATAAGTAGCTGAAGGAAAAAATAAAAGCTACTGAGCAAACATCTGGGAAGCAGGGAGTGAAGTGAAATGAGGAATAGCCTTTATCAGTACCCACCTGCTGCCTGTAGATGGGGTGGGGGGAGCTTGGGCAAGACGCAGGGCAAGCATTTGGTCCAGAAAATAAAGGGAGGGATACGCACTTGGGGTGGAGCTTCTGGCCTTGGAGCAGGGCCTCAGATTTCCCTCTGATGATTCAAGTGTGCGTTTTTTCATAAAATGCTTTCTGTGTTTTTAAATGTTAGGCTTTCTCAAAGAGCTTAAATTTAATGGTTGTAACTTTTAGCTAATAGTGAAACAATCAGATTGTCATGACTTGGCGTCTTGGTTTAGTAGTTAAAGCTATATAACATGGGCTTGGGAGGTTTCTTATTTTTTTCTTTGAGGCTGGAATGGTGTATTGAAGGGTCCCTTGATACCTGAGCTCAGTCAACAGCTGTCCACCTTGGAGATCTGTTTGTCTGAGGCAAAGGGGGAAGTGGGTTACTGGTTTTGAAAATCAGTCCATTTCTGAAAGTGAGGAATTACTAGTAGGTACCCTGAAGGGTGATGGTTTGGTAATTAAAACTTTGGGCATCAGAACCCTTAACGGCAGACTTGGGGAAGAGCTGCAGGTTCACCTGTATACAGCCTCTGCTCCCCAGCCCCAAGAGGTCAGTGTCCTGATTACCTTTTGGAACTGAGGAAGCATCCAGTGTTTGAACAGCTGATCTGCTTGCAGTGGTGGTTTAGGGTTATACATCTTCTCAAAGACATACTGGATTTGAAGAAAACTTAGGCTGTTGCTGTTAACTGAAAAGCTAAGCTTTTCTTTTCTGTTTTGAGCCTGAATAAAGCATGAAGCAGAGCTCTAAAGAAAACAGAACTATGGCTCTTCAGCTCTGTCGACACAGCTGTCTCCCTTTCAGGGTGGGCAGAAGGCACCAAGCCGGGGCCCAGGGATAACGAGCTTCCTCTCTACTGCTGGTCACAGGAGAGCCGGGGTAAGGTATTTCCAGTCTCCTTCAGTACCAGAAATTTAGGTTTCTTTATTGTTTAAAATTATCAGAGTAATGCAGATGTCAGACTGGGATAGTATGTTTTTCCTGATTGTGTCTTTTCTTGGTCTTGTACGTTTGTGTTTGAAGCCTGTTGTGGATACTAGCCGCTTGGTTTCCCTTGAAGTCGATGATTCAGAACTTTTTTGTTCCAGTTGCATCACCTGCACCTCCTTTTACAGGAGAGGTATCAGTGTGGTGAGAATTTAAATGCCTCACACCTTCAGAGATCAATTATTTTGATCCTTTCTAAACCTAGTTCATAAACTTGGTTCTGAAGAGCAGAAGTGCTGGGAGGGCCAGGCCTGACCAGCGGTACGGGCCTCTTTCCTGAGCGACGTCATGTTTGGCACGACTGGCTTCTTGGTCCGTTTACCCCTGTGCGACATTGCAGGGCGAACTGAGTGATGGGAGGAAGAGAGAGAGTGTGCAGTGAGTGTCGCCCTAGCATCTCTGGGCCAGAAAGGACCCTGAAGGTTATCTTTTCCTGGTTTTACACTTTTTGTTTCCATCCTCCTGTAAAATTAAAAAAACAAAAGCAAAATTTAGGGATGGGCGTATTTGTCTGCATTTCACGTTGCTGTGTTGACATAACAGCAGTTACTCTCCATCATCAATGCGTTCCATCAGGATGTATTGATGCAACCAAAAGGGTGTGTATGCTGTCAGACCGCAGGGGCCCTTCCCATCTGGAGAGAACATTTGCTGAAAGTACCCGGCTATCTGCATGCCCACATGCCCACCCCTTTCTCCTTTGGCAGGAGCACTGAGAATACCCCCAGAGAATCAGGATGTGGGAGTCACTGAGCAGCCCCACTCAGCCTTCCTTGGATCTCGGATTCCTGGTGTGGTCTCTGCAGGTGGTCTTCTGGCAGTACCCAGGCATGGCCAGTAAGGGGTGGGAGTGCTACCTTTATGATGGTTTTTAGAACTAGAAAGGGTTTTGACTTAATAGGATTGAAGTCTAATTCTACCTTTTGCATTTTACTGCCTTGGTGGCCTTGAGAACAAATCCTTCAGCTCAGTTATGGAACGGTCCCTGTCAGAGCTGGGCCTAGAACCGGTGTCCCTGCATGCCCCCCGATTTTGTGGAGTAGAGCAGGAGCATCCTTTCTGGTTGCATCCTGCTTGTGCTGCTGTGGTCTAAGTTTGCATTTGCCTCTGGGCTTCTCTGACTCGGTGGTCACCAGCCCTGTGCTCTTTGTCCCATACTCATGTCACGACATACCTGACCTTTATTGGGCTTTATTTTGCCTGGCTTCTCCCAAGGTGCTTTTGGAATTTGATTCTGTCATTTAGTACCTTTGCCTGTCCTCACAGAGAAATGCGGTGCGTGCCTTACCTCAGTCTTGTCCCTTCAGGACATCTGGATGAGCTTGGTGAGCTGGCTGAGCGCCAGCAGCTGTGTCCCATTGGCCATAGGGCTCCTTCCAGGGTTACCAGGGTCACGGCTGGGTTGGGGGAAGTGCTGCTCCCTTGCTGGTGACTGGCCACCGCCGCCTTCCCGCACAGGTGTTGTGAAAGCGCATTCCCAGCTGCTTTGCTGGTTGTGCTGACTGGGTTGCTGTGAGGAAGAAGTGAGTTCATTCTTAGTGTGTCCCTGGTAAGTCAAGCCCTGTTTTGCATATAGTTGGTGATTAGGAGATAATACAAGTTTCATGACTGAGTGGCTAGAAACTAGGGGACCCTGTGACTTCTGAAGGCCTTGAGCACCAGAAAAGGTCATAGGAAAAATGATGTCATTGAACTTTCTCAGCTTATAGGAGCTCTCTCCGTGCCTGCCATGGTGACTGGGAATCAGGGTTCGATTCCGGAGAGGAAGCCATCATCCTAGTCATGCAACATATGTGAAAACTTAAACGTAGTAAATACTATATATGATTAATAACGACAATTATAGTGTAAATAAAAACAATGGCATGATCAGACGTCGGTAACAATCTCCAACCCATTTTAATGCACCTGAGTTGGTTTTGTTGCAACATTTGCAGAATGGAGACCTTGGGACTTAATGGGTAAGCTTACTTCTCAGTTTGGTTATGGTGGTATTTTAGTTGCTTCCCGACAGTGGGCATGGGAGCCACAATCTTGTCCTGTTTTCTTGGTGCTTTAGTTGATACACTTCTTCCCGTTTCCCAGGTAAATCTGCCTCGGCCGAGGGCACCTGGAGCTCCGCCAGTTGGCTGCTGTGCTTTTCAGCCTTGCGGTTGCTGCCTTTCCTGAGAACAGTGGCAGTTTAGTTGTGCCGCTCAGGAGAACAGCAGTCCAAGGGCTGCTTGATGTGTCTTCAGCTATTCTTAAGTCAAAAAATTCTGAGCAAAGATGAAAAAACAATCTGAACACTTAAAAACTGTTTCTTTGAGAAATGGGACTGTTGGGCGGGCTGAACTGCTGTGTGGGCTGAGAACCGTTTGACCATTGGCCCTCGTAACCCGTGTCCCCAGAGCAGCGCTGCTCTCACTGTGCCCCAGGGGTGTCTTGATGACATTGGTTCCTTGTGCAACAGTGGGATTCCGGTGGCCCAGGAATAGCTCTGGGATGTGGTTCCTGTTTGTATTGAAGGTTCTAATAGTGATGTTAGGAATTACAGTTTGATCCTTCCTGCAGGGGAAGTGCTACTGTTTCAACTGTGTAAGGCCTCAATCCAAAGAACAATGGCTGCCTGGTAGCAGGCTCCCGGAGCTTTTTCCTCTGTGCATCCTAGCTGCACGGCCAGCTCTCCAGATGTCTTACACATGTGCATGTACATGTACCCCTTGACTGTGTGTGCACACATTTTGCCATGCTGAGACGTCACAGGTCAGACGCAATGTACACCTCATGAAGACTGAGTAGCCCTGGAGGTACCTTCTGTGCACTTCAAGGTTCATTTGTCATCCTTCGAAATCTGTGGCCCTCACTGGGAGCCACTGCTCCACCACTCTGCCTGTGTGCAAGGAGTTTCTAGGGTCCTGCAGCCTCTCGTGAGGGAAGCCCAGGGCTAACTCCACTCTTCTTGGCCCTGTGATTCCTGTATTCATTCTTTTTCCTGAGGGCCTTTCTGACATTGGTCTGTATTTCCCCAGAACTGCTGTGGGTTACATGGTTTGGGCTTTGGTTTGGAGGGGAATGATATTCTCCCTGGAGAGTGCATAATGTCATGGCCAGCTCTGGTCCCAGGATCTGGGTATAACGACAGGTCTAGACTGATCACTTGGCCACCTGGAAGCTTCCAGAGAGTAAGAACAATGTTCGGGGTACAACTGCACAGTGTTCTTCTGTCCGTATGTGATTAGCTGGGACTGAGTGGAGAGGGGCCAGCCTTGCTTGTGTCTCTGCCACGCCTCCCCCCGCCCCCAGTGTTGGTCCCCAGCACTTGCCATTGCCTGCCATGACATGGTGTCTTTCCTTTGTGGAACACAAGCATCCAGAGTCGTTCACCTGACTCCCTGAGCCTTGCCACAGGATTGGCTCCCAGCAGTGCACAGCTGGGTTTGACTGTGGAGGGACTTGGTGTCTTGGCTTTTGTTGAACTACACAGTGCTGCCTCAAGGCCGGATCGTTCTATTGGCAGTGAGCTCTGTGAACAACCATGTGCCTCTCCTCTTGTTCTTTTCCAGGTCATTTGAAATGGCCCATGGTTGAACTTTGAGCTGGAACTGGTGTGGGAATCTCTGAGGAGGGCGTAGCAGTGCCATGGGTGCAGGGGCCCTTCAGAGCCTGGATCAGATGACCCCAACCCTGTTGGAATCAGATGAGGCTGCAGTTCACTTCCGGGGTCAGGCTCCTTAGTAAAGATGACTAGAGGAAGTGACTTGGCGTCACTGGCACTACTTGTCGTCTTTCATGTCCCAGTGCTTTACACTGGTGATTTCTACAGGAGTGACTTTTGAAAACTTTAGCCATTGCATGCAGATAGTGTACCTTTTGTTGATTTAGTGCTTTTAATTTGAGGGTTACAAAGTACATTCGATTGTTATTGCTGCCCTGAGTGTGGCAGGTGCCCACTAACCGTGGTCTGGCTCTTGCTGGTAGAAGTGTCTTTGTCTTTCGTATGCTGACAACACTCGTCGCTGCATTGCATGACACCAGGGACACCCACTACCTCTTTGCAGTAACGGAGCTGTAGAGCTAGAGCTGCAGCCATAGCCCTCATGAGTGAGAGGAGCATCTGATTCATCAGAGGGTTTTGTTATTTGAAGGTCATTCTAAGTCATTTGCTTGGAATGTTGTGTCTGTCCTCCCATTTCAACAGTTCTAAAGGCTAAGTGTGAGGAGACTGGTGTTCTGGCTCTGCAGTGGGAGGGCTGGAGGTTCCCTCCAGGCAGGGTGGTGCCTGCTCTCCCCTCTTGCCTGGCAGGGCTTCCCCTTTACAGGTGCGGATGCTCAGGTTTGGGGGGAGTGTGGCTTTCTGAGCTTTACTAGTTCTTTCAGACCCAGACCTCTTGACAGCATGTCCAGAGCTCCTGCTCTGCCCTGCCGCTGCCTGCCCGGAGGGGGTCCTCAGCGAGTCTCTGCGAGGGCAAGGAGTAAAGCGTGAGTGCGCATGTGCAGTGGAGGGGCCCACTCACTATCTCTGGGGCTGGTGGGGCTGCCCATGAGCTGCAGCTTCTGTGTACAGACTGCCTGTCTGTCAGCCAGCACGCTGTTATCAGCTGGGAACGCTGTGGACAGAGCCAGGCGGTGTCTTTATTGGAAAGCCAGTGGGCTCTTCTGTGGTCATGCAGAGAACATTTCTTTAGCCTCCCAGTCTTTGCCAAGATGAAAGGAAGTATAAGAGGAAAACAATTTTTATTTTGCATTTATACTTGGCTAGATTTGCATAATCTTTGTTTAAGCCAGTTGAATGTGAATCCCTAAATAAATTTCAGGCATTTAAATATTTAAAAGGATTCATCCACAGTACTTTACTCACCCAAAGAATAAACGCTTTCAACAAAGAAAATAACACCCTTGCAAATGTAGCCCATATAGACTTTGTTCACCTTGTCATTGAATTATAAAACATTAATAGCAAAGCTGGATTTGAACACTCACTGCAGTGCTTAGCTGGCGCTGTGCCAAAACATTGTTTCCCTGGTGGGGAACAGGACATGTGTTTGCCAGGCAGCATGGCTCTGACGCCATCACCGCCGCGCTCCCACAGCTGATTTTAGGGCAGTTAAATCCGGGAGAAGTCTGTTGGCACTGTCCCCGTGTGTGTGGTTCCGTTGCGCTTTCTAAATTCATCCCTTCGCTTGGCACCACAGCCTGGGTTCTTGGGGAGGTGCGCTGTGAAGCAGAGGCAATGTGGACTAGCTGGGTTGTGAGGGTGCCTGGGTGCCTGGGTGCCAGGCCAGGCCTCACTGTGGCCTTGGCTTCTCTGGGCTGCAGTGCTGGGCAGCAGAGATGTAGGCCACGGCTCCTGCCTTCTTGGAGCAGGGAGCGCTCTGGTTCCCTTGGTCTCCCTGCCAGCATTGGTTTGTTAAAAGTGAACCTTAACCTGCTTTTCTGGAAACGGTAGAATCAAGGAGAAGGAAGATAATTAAACACACAAGCAGCCCCCCCCCCCCCCAGCTATGTGGAACATCATAGAGAAGCAAACTAGAATTTTGTGCTGTTGGAGAGGATGGAGGTGGGTAAGGGCTGCTTGGTGGCCTTGTCTAACTTGCCGAGCTTTCTGGGCAGCGAGGGTGGTTCATTTTTAAAATGAGGATGGGGTCCACACAGTCTCCAGGTCTTTTTATGCTTTGGCACTCTGCCATTTCCAGATGAACAGGGCACCCTAGGGTGTGCTGCCCTGAGGGCTGGGACCTTGCTCCATCCCTGTCCCCAGCTCTAGGCAGAGTGGGACACAGCCACCAAGTCAGCCAACACCTAGGACTTCAGCCTTCAAAGGGACCTGTGGGTTCTCCTGTAACGAAACTCCCCGTGTTGCTGACTTGGAGAGCAGAATGTTGAACCAGAGGTCTGTCACACGGGAAGGGATCCTACTAGGTGAGTATCTAGTGAGTAACTAGCTGTGAGTGTCTTGTGTATCAGGACCAGGTTCCTGTGTAAAGGAGGCCTGAGGACAGATGGCACCACACCTCCCCCAAGGGACATCCTGGGAGCTGAGAGCTGTGGGTGGGTGTGGTCAGGGGGTCATTTGGGGACACAGTGGGACTTGGGTTGAGCTTGGGAAATGGTTAGGATTTGAGTGCTTCCTGGGGGCTTCCTGGACTCTCTCGGTCCTGTGGGGACCAGCAGGCACGTGCAGGGGTCTCAGTTGTCCTTTTGATCATGGGACTCTCACTTGATCTTGCCCTGCTCAAAACCAGACTCTTTTGTCTGGTTAGTGTCATGACTCCAGAAAAGGACTTTATTAACAAAAGCAGCAGCCAGGGAAGCAAGAGGCAGCGTCTCCCAAGGGGGTGAAGGTCTGGGCTTTCAGGGAAGATAGGTAGTCTTTTTTCTCATCTGAATTTGTAAAAGGTTATAGAGTGTGTCATAAACCTGAAAGAAAAGTTACTTTGGGTGCACCTGGAATACAAGCAGTACTTTGGTATAAAATAACTGAATCTGTTTCACTTGTTTGTCCAGAGAACATACACACAGTATAATATTTGCAATTCAGGGTCGTGTTTTGAGATTTTTATATTGAGGCATTTGCAACTCAGTAATGGATTCCCAGATCCATATGTTTTAGAATTATGCCTCCAATCAGTTTTAAACTGGCACATTAAGGACAGTTGTGGAGAGTGACTGTGTGTCACCTGCATCCCGCTTGTGGGTGGGCTCTCTGGGATGTGCTCCGGCTGCCCACGCTGTCCCTCTGTTCACATCTTCTGCATCCTAGGAAGGAAGTGCTGGAGAGATTTGCACCCTCCTTTGAAATCCAGAATGGGGCATAGCCACACATGCTTTCCCTCAACTTCTTACATACAGATTTTCAATTGTGAGAGTTGAAAATGCCTGTGATGCGGGGGACCACACCCGCCACCCAGCCCCTGCTGTGGCTGTCCTCTGCCCCTCTCCATCTCCCATTTGCCCAGGTCTCTCTCCTCTTTTAGCTGCATCTCCTCGTAAGTTGTGCACACCAGATGGGTTCAGCTCACCACGAAGCACTTCAGCATGCAGGTGGCCAGTGGATTCAGTGCTTGCATTATTTGAGATGAAACTCATGGAACAAAGTGCACAAGTGTTCAGTATCGGCCTGGGAATTTGGGCAAATCCATACACCCAAGTGACCCATGCTTCTGCTAGGATATGAAATATTGATACTACTCCAGAAAGTTCTCTCCTGCTTCTTCCCTGTCATTTTACCACCTCATGGCAGGAAAAACCACTGTTTCTTTTTCTGCCATAGCTAAGGGTTGACCTGTTGAATGAGGATAAACTTAAGTGGGATCCGCAGTCCGTGCCCTTTGACCCACCAGGTTTGCTTGGCCTCCACTGGATCGCTTGCCCTTTGCAAAGGCAGTGTTGGTTGCCCGATGATTTGGGGAGTGGTCTTAGGTGTGTCGTGGTCTTGGTGCACCACTGCTCCCCTTCCCTGCAGGGATGTGGTGTCCTGTGTGGTCTGGCCATTTGCCCGCGGGCTCTTCCTGCCAAGCACTGTGGAGTTGGGAGTGCCCGCTGTGGGGTTGCTGGTTTGTGCTGCAGGCCCACAGTCCTGGACGGAGTGCCTTTGCTTCTGCAGATGGGCCCTGCCATTAGAGCTGCTTCATTGTGAGGGCTGTTGAAAGACAAGGTGAAAAAAGATACACCCGGGTCTCTGCAGAGCTGAGGAATCCTTTGGTGCTCAAATGCAGCAGTTATTAAAACTCAAGTTTCCTGAGTTCAGTTTTAGGATATGAGGAGACTAACCAACTAAACCTGAAGAACCAGATTTTAAAATTAGCACTGAAGTGGTGTTGCCCAGCAAGACAGAATCTTGGTTGGCTTGTATCTTTCCAGGCCTCATAGCTGCCCTTGAGCCCCGTGCTGCCGAGGCTCTGGGTCGCTGAGCCTCTCCAACCGTTACGCAAACTGATTTCCGTGAGCTGTCCGGGCTGATGGTGGTTCTGTTCTGTGTGTGCCTTGCGCTGTCAGTGTGGAAAGATTCTTGTAGGGCTAGATTAATCAGGGTGGTCATCCTCCCTGCTCCAAGGACACTTCTGAATGCAGTGTCAGGGCAGAGGCAGGCTTGCTTTCTTTTCTTGGTTTTTAGTGACACTGGGGACTGTGGGGATTGAACCCAGGGGTACTTTACCCCTGAGTCATGCCCCCAGCCCATTTATTTAAATTTTGAGATGGGATTTTACTAAATTGCCCAGGCTAGCCTTGAACTTGATGACCTTCCTATATCAATCTCCCAAGTTGCTAGGATTACAAGTGTGTGCTCCTGGCCTAGAAGCTGTCTCTTTTTTTTGGTACTGGAGATTGAACTCAGGGGTACTCGACCACTGAGCCACATCCCGAGCCCTATTTTGTGTTTTATGTAGAGACAGGGTCTCACTGAGTTGCTTAGTGCCTCGCCGTTGCTAAGGCTGGCTTTGAACTCGGGATTCTCCTGTCTCAGCCTCCCTAAGTGCTGGGATTACAAGCTTGCGCCACCGTGCCCGGCTCAAGCTCTTTCTTGAGTGACAATCTGAGGTCCAGCAGGTGAGCAGTTCTCCCCCATCTGATGCTCTAGACCCAGGTCCTTTCCGCCCATCATCTTTCTCCATTATAGAGCTTAAGCCCCAGCACACTGAGCGTTCTGCAGCGTCTGCCCAGGAGGCG
>CM053410.1:1130701-1195789 GCA_028644305.1 Xerus rutilus | reverse complement strand
TTCCTGCCTGGCAAGGTGTCTCCGCCTGGGATCCCCCTCGAGTCTGCCTCCGGCCTAGGAAGGTCTCTCCACCCAGGGGATCCCCTCTGCTTCCTGCCTGGCACGGTCTCTCCACCTGGGATCCCCTGTGCCTCCTGCCTGGCAGGTTCTCCCCATGGGGATCCCCTCGTTTGGATCTAATGATGGACGGAGAGAGCCAACACTGTTAGTTTGTGTTTGTTTCAGAAAGCAGGCCCATCTTGCTGGTTTCTAACCCTGTCTCAGAAACACGTGTCAGTGCCTGGCATTCCCTGGTTGCCCTGGGAGACTCCTCCTGTGGTCCATGATCCTCTCCTCACTTGGGTGCTTCCCTTGTTAGGGTGCTATAGTAAGCAGTGTGCTAGGGTCAGTGCTTTGTGGCCTTGGCTTCGGAAAGTACGCATCCTCATGCAGATGACTCCCAGACTAATCTTTGTCTGGGCCATTCACCAAGCAAAGCTTTTCTGTAGCATGCTTGATATGGAGGCCACTGCTGTGGGATGGACCCTGAAGGCCTCTCGCTCCTCCTCCTGCTGGTCTTTCCTGTGTGTCCTGGTCTTGGAACGTGCTGTTGGGAGCTCTGCCACTCGGGACAACCCAGGCAGTCTCGAGCTTTTCCTGGCTGCCTTTGGGACATTTCCCATTTCTCCTTGTAGATGTCTCCCTGCCCTTACCCTCTGGCTCCACAGGTTTGCTGCTCTGCCTTGACACCAGCTGGTCTACGTTACGCCTCCCAGGGCCCTGCAGAGAAGCTAGTGCAGTGGTGCTGCAGGTGGTGGGCTTTGTGGCCTGTGTGGAGAGGGTTGGTAGCTTCCAAACCTGCGTGTCGGGAGTCAGTTGTCCGAGGCCTCCCCACACCCACCCCGGGTCCCCTCCTCTCTCGGCCCTGGGTGTTGATTGGGCAGGGTTGGGGTGTGGGCTAGACAAGGATCCCATCAGGATCACCCGAGGGAGCTGTGTGTCCTGTGTCAGTGGCAGGAGGAGCCTGTGGTCTGTGCTGGCCCATCCCACCCTAGTTAAGAGGCAGACTGGGATCCAGGCTGGGTGTGCTCAGCACGTGGTCTCGTCTGTGTTGCATGGGTGCTGTGGTAGCTTTGTGTGCTGACAGGGTGTGAATGTGTTTCATTAGGAGGCACAGGCCCCTGTGAGGACAATCAGAGTGCCACACGAACGTCTGAAGTCCATCTGCAGATCGCATAAATGACCATAGGTATTTGTAAATTCGTTTGGATAATCGAAGGCTGGCTTCTTGGAATCTGCCTGAAGACTTGCTCTGTTCTGCCAGCCTAGATGCAGATGAGGTTGGGAAGAGAATCAGGAGGGGCATGTGTGGTGGTCCCGGAACCCTCTCCATCACTTCAGGGGTTGGCATCTCTCCTAGTGAACCAGTGAATGGAGGAATCTCTAACCAAGTAACTTCCACGCAGGTCAGCAGATGTGAGGGTCACGGTGTGTTGGGTACGTGGAGGGGGCTTGATTACCGTGTCCTGCTTTAGGAAGGGCTCTTCTGCGTCTGTCAGCATTCTAGCCCAAGGTCCTATAGGTTTTTGTTTACTTTTTTCTTCATAAAAATCTAAGCTGTCGAATCCAGTATCTCTGGTGGGATAGCTTTATTTCTTTGTTACCCAGGTTTTACTTGATGCTTATACAGCAGCAGTACCTCTGTGATCCTGGTCCCTGTGAGCAATTCCATGCACACAGGTGTTACTGCCATGACTCAGGGCTGGGGCCACTGTGTTGCCAGTCAGGACAGAGTCTCCTAAAGATGAGGCCTCTGGCCCCATCCCAGGGCTGGTGGAAACATGAGACAGTGGACATTCTCCTACCTTTCAAGATGACCAGTAGGCAGCTCCTTCCTTCCCCAGAAGACTGAACAGTCCCTGGGGACCCTCCTGTGTCTATGGAGCTCAGCCTTTTTAAGGAGATTTGTGATGAATAACGACTTGGAGAACGACGGTGCAAAGATGAGGACTGAGTTAAACTGTGTGTTCCGAGGGTTTTATTAAGAACCCTGGGCTGTGCAGTCCCCAGGATGGAGCCACTTCTTGGCAAGGTATTATTTGATTAAAGGAGCTACTAATAGCCAGGTTAAGGATCTCTGACTAAGTCCTGCTATGGGGCTGGTAGCTGGGAGCTTGGGTGTCTGACCGTCTGAGGACAGAAAGGTGGAGTGCTAGCCACCATGCTACCACCAGCATCTTGGAGAGAACTTGTTTGTTTGAACATGAACTAAGTTTCTTTGCTGTCAAGGAAGATCTGGCCAACAGCTGTATCTGCCCCGAGTCCACACCTCTGTGAGCTCCTAAAGTCCTGCAGTTCTAGTAGAGGAACTAGAAACTCCAGAATGGACAGGTCGACCAATAGGAGGGGAGTTTTCCAGAATGGTCACTGAGGTGTGGGCGTTCCTCTCCTGAACGTGGTTCTGTTTCCCTGATGAGCACTGCTGGTCCCGTGTCTGCTTTGACTGGCCTGTGGAGGGGACCTTGCAGCCCTGCAGCCGTGGAGCAGGTGGCTGGTCATTGTGGACGCAGAGCTTCCCCTCGCGCGTGGCCAGCTGCTGCTGCGTGAGCCCATCAGAACTAGTGCGCCTCCCGCGGGCCACATTGGGTAGAAAGGAAGCTGTGGCTGCCAGCGCAGGCGCTCAGGGGAGCAGCACTGGGAGCATTCTCTTCCTCTCCTGTGCGTGGACGCGTCTGCACGGATCACAAGGTCGCCTTGCTGCTTCGTGTGCATTTAGGTGTGTTTCTCCTAAGGAGCTCCAGCCTGCATGTCTCAGCAGCCAGGCTCTTTGTGAACAGCATTCTTTGTGTTAGAACATGCAGCTTATTTGTTTTGCAGAAGCCAGCAGTGTTCTTGTCAAGAACGGACCTGGGTGCAAGAGGGGTGCACTTGATGCTCCCAGGTCTCAGGTTTGGTGTCTGCTCTGGAGCACTCTGAGCACTCCAAGTGTACTAGGTCTAGCTGGGAATGCTGATGTTTTTGTTAGTATTTACCCACATTGGAAGCATCCCTTCTGTATAAGGATATGGAAGGAAAGGTTTATTAAATGTGATGCTAGTGCCCTGTGGCCAGGCTCTGCAGGGTGAAGATGTTGGCTCTGGCTGGCTGGGGCTGGTGCTGGGGGCTGCTTGGGTAAATCCAGATTTTCTGGTTTGCATGATTGTGATCACCTACCCACCAGTGGATGGGGACTCTAGAGTGTGAAATTAACACATCAAGTGAACTTTATGTCATGGTAGCCTTGGACTGGTTTTTGCAAATTAAATTTTGCAGGAATTAGCCTCAGCCTTAAAAAGCACCATTGGTTTAGTGCTGCTGAAACCAGGCTGTTTCCGTGGCAGTTCCACCCTGAGCCGTGAGAGGGTGGTTGGACTGGGATAATGAATCTTGTTAAATCAACCGGTCTTCTGTTTGGTGGAAACTACCATTGACCAAAGGTAACTGCCATCATAAGACCTGACCCGCACGGGGTGTGAAGAAGGTACACTCGGGGATGACCGTCCAGGAGGTGGTTGGCCGGCAGACCCTGCCTCTTCCTAGGATTCCTGGTCAAAGTCCTTGTTTGGGGTTTGGGAAGAGATGATTTTCTTCTCAGTGCACCGAGAATGGGTCCATCTCGGCCCTGTCAAGTTAACCAGGCTCACTGACCTGACTGTTAACAACTTAGTAATTTAGAACAACAACTGTGGCCCCCGTGGTCCTGAAATCTGACCTTCTCACAGCCCCATGTTGTCTCCCTGAAGGTCGGGTGAGGTCTGCAGGTTGCTTGGTACATTTGCCACCAGGACAAGGAAGAAACATATGGAGCAGTTGAACTCGGGCTGCACTGCCCATGCAGTAGCCGGGGGTCCCTCCCCTCTGGAGGACAAAACTCACCTGGGTTCTTTTTCCATGTGCCCAGTGTGCCTACTGCCTCTCCCAAGCTCCTCCTCTAATCCTGCTTGTGGCTAATTAGGTAGTAGCTCTAGTAGGTCTCAGGCCTGGGGACTGTTGCTCTTGGGAGTGGAAGTCCAGGGGTCGGGGGTCCGCTTCTCTGTTTCCAGCCCTGTGGGGAGCTTCGCTCAGACGAGGGCCCTGGCAGCTGGCTTCCCGGGTAGGGCTCTGTCAGCGGGCAGTGGCTTGCCACTGTTTCCAGGAAGGCCACTCTGTACCACATGGCTTTGCTGATATAGAATCATGATTCATTCAAAAATGCTGTGTCATTTAGATTTACGATGTCTCCGTCTACTGCTGATCTAACAGTGCCTTGGACTGGCACCGGGCGCCTGGCTTGCTGGCAGTGTGTCACGTCTTCAGGGCCAGGTGCCCTGTTAAGGTGAGAGGATAGAGCATGGAGTAGGTGTGTCTGATTCCTAGGTCTTCAGCCCTGCAGCACAGGCAGGACAGACGCCATCACGTAATTGTAACGCTGGTTGGGTCTGCCAGAGCATGTAAGCCAAGAGCTGCGGCTTCCTGAAGCCGTGAGATTGTGGAAGACACCCCTGGACAGCAGGTATTCTCGGGGAGTGGGGAGTGAGGGCCTGGCTCTGGCTGAGTCGGGTGGGCAGGGGCCCAGTGCTGGGAATGGAGTAGTAGGGCTTGGTATGCTGGGGCAGGGGAGAGAGTGATGGGGTGGAAGGAAACTCACAGGAGACGCCGAGCTCTGCCAGGTACCTGCCCCTGCTGGATGTGACTTTAGCACTTGGAGCCCTGGCCTCTGGCCAGCTGGAACGCTGCAGCCACGTGTTGGTAGCAACAGGTCTCAGTGGCACTCACTGCGTCCTCTTGCTGCCTTGCACACCTGTGTCTGGTGGTGGACACGAGCCAGCCTCCAGGATGCTTCCACCTTCCCCAGAGGGGACTTGGTGGCACCCGCCTGCGGTGTGGCTGCTCTGCCCTCGTGAGTGTTTGAGTCCCCTGCAGGTGGGGTGCAGGTGCGGTTGCCCATGTTGGTTGCAGCACCTCTGCTGCCGCCCTCCCTCTCTCCACTCCTGCCTCTGTCCAGGGCTCCTCAGCGATGTTCTGTCTCTTAGGCCACCAGTTTCCTTGGTCCTATACTCAGTGCGACGTAGTATCTGGGTCTGAAAATTTGAGGGGAATGACAGTTTTCAAGAATCCAGCTCTTTAACTTTGGGAGAGCTGTCCTGCCTTCTTTTCCTGACACTGCATCGGCCCAGGCTCACGGACTTGGTTTATTTTTAATCTGTGGTGAGAGGAAATGCCTACTTTTTCAAGGCACAGGTTTAAAGACTCTCATGCTGTTGGAAACAGCTCAGTTCCTCCCAGATGACATGCCGACCTGCCTGGTCTCTGTGCGGAGATGCAGGTGCTCGGGAGCTGCTGAGCTGTGATCCTTCCTGTCCCGGTTCATGGCGCAGGCGCACATTTGCACAATTTGGTGCCTGGGCTGCTAAGATGCACTTGGCCATCTGTCCTGAAGTGGCAGGAGAGAAAAGTTTTTGGAGTTTAGCCTTTCTTTAAAAATGTATGTGTGGTGATGGTTGGGTCTCCTTTCCCTCCAGCGGCAGGGCCACAGGAGACCTGGCGTGCTGAGAACAGGTTTCCCGGGCGTCCTCCTGGTTTCCTGCCTGGCCGCGAGTGTGCTCTAGTCAGTCTGCGCTGAGTGTCTGCAAGGGTGCTGTGCCTGCTGCGGGCCTGCTGGGGGTCTTCCCAGGGCACTCCTGGCTGGGCTGCCGTGACGCCTCTGAGGAGTCCTGTGTTGCTGTCCTGTAGCCCCCACCAGGCGTGGTGGGCCTTGTGCTGGGCACTGTCTTCTGTGAAAGTGGCCATCCTTACTTCAGGATGCCATCTGAGGACCTGGGCCAGCTTGTTAGTGAAGGCCCGTGACCAAGCCATCTTGCCCTTGGCGTGGCTTCCTGTGATGGAGAGGTTGCAGGCCGGCCTTGTTCAGGAGTGTCTCTGTGCACTTTCTAGGATCCTCTGCGTCCTGCCCTCCGTCCTCAGCTGTCCTGAGTGGGCTAGTTCTAGTCCATTCTCTTTGGACTCCGCTGGCTGTTGTGTGAAGCAGCTGTGCAGTGCCAGGTCTGTGCCCTGATGCACGCTGATTGCTAGAGGACATTAGGCAGTCGGGCTCTGCGGCGACTGGCAGAGGTGGGTTCTGATCCATGTCTGCTTCTCTGGGGCTCCTGGCATCATGGTGAGAGCCGGTGTGTGGCAGTGGTTGCGGGCTCTGTTCTGTCTGCTCAGGGTCAGTTGTCAGCCTGAGACGTAGGCCGTGGGCAGCGGCAGGAGCCCACACTGTTGGTGGCGGGGTTTGCTGTCCAGGTTGGCCTCAGGGGTCACATGTGGCAAAGAGGACCTGCCCCCAGTCTCAGCTTGCGAGGGAGGCAGAGTCTGAAACAGTCTTCTGTTTCCCCTTGGGTGTGGGAGGGATGCTGCTTGTTTTGGTGGAGGTGTCCCTTGTCCTCAAGTGTCCCCTGCTGAGATGAGCCTTTCAGGTGTTTGGGATGTAACTGATTTTAAAGTGTAAGCCTCCTCCAGGAGTGAACTGGTAACGTGCGCAGTTTGTAGACTTGGTTTCTGGTCTTACTTACTTGCTTTTATTCCATGGACAGTTAGCATCAGAAAGCAGGCCAGATCTTCCACAGAGAGAAACAGGTGTGATTGTGGTCATCACAGACACAGATGCTTGGCGTGCGGACTCCTTCGCTTAGAACCTCACCGCTGGGAATCATTTCCCTATTGGTATTTTAATAAAGAACATTGACCCTTTTTGAGCCATGAGATAAGATAAACCGTCCACACATCAGAGTGGCAGCGCCAACAGCCATGAGAACCCGGTGCTGGCCCAGGGTCTGCCGCAGACAAGCTTCCAGAGGAAACGCCACCATGTATGGTGGCATCGGGTGTGCGGAGCAGAAAGTCACCTCTGGGAAGATGCTCGGCCTTTACAGATGCTGCTGGCAGGAAGTCTGAGGCCTCCTGAGCAAGAACACAGGGCGCTGGTTTAGGGAAGTGTTGTAGAAAGACTGCTCTGTTTGGAGGCCTAGGTATTTGAGAGGCTGTATAAAATAAGTTTGTTAAGAATAGGCCTCCAAGCCGGGGGCGGTGGCTCACGCTTGTAATCCCAGCACTTAGGGAGGCTGAGACAGGAGAATCGCGAGTTCAAAGCCAGCCTCAGCAATGGCGAGGCGCTAAGCAACTCAGTGAGACCCTGTCTCTACATAAAACACAAAATAGGGCTGAGGATGAGGCTCAGTGGTCGAGTGCCCCTGAGTTCAATCCCCAGTACCAAAAAAAAAAAAAAAAAGAATAGGCCTCCAAGGGCTTCGTTTCCCAGTGCCCCTCGGGCGTGACATCCGCGAGGTCGCTCACCGCGGCACCCGGCACCCAGGCATTTGTCCGAGCCTGGGGTTTCGGCATCGTCCCCCGTGCGCATTCCCTCCCTGGGTCCTTCCCTGGCCTGCGCTAACAGCTGCGCTCGCAGCCCCAGTGCCTGCCACACACGCCTTTCACAGGACAGACGGGAAGTCATGGTAGAAGTTTAAATTGAGTTTATCCATTTTTGGCACCGGGGATTGAACCCAGGGGCACTCGACCACTGAGCCACATCCCCAGCCCTATTTTGTGTTTTATGTAGAGACAGCGTCTCACTGAGTTGCTTAGCACCTTGCCGTTGCTGAAGCTGGCTTTGAACTCGCGATTCTCCTGTCTCAGCCTCCCTAAGTGCTGGGATTACAGGCATGCGCCACTGCGCCCAGCCGCATTTTTGTTCTTAATTTTAGTGGAAAAGACTTCCTCAGATAGTGGGAAGCAGCATGCGGAAGCCCTGCCTCTTCTCCCACGTCGCTGGCCTCCTGAAGTCGGCTGTGCTGCGGGTCAGCTGTGGGCTTCAGGAAGGCGTGAGCGTGGTGGCCAGAGCTTGGGTCTTGTCGGTGCCTCGCCTGCTCTTAGGACGCTGGCTGGTCCACCGGCCGCCTGCAGGCTGCCCCAGCATGTGGTGGTGGGAGCGTGTTGTCAGACCGCAGAGGGAGGCAGGCAGGCCCAGGGACTGGAAGGCACTTCCCAGGGGGGCTTCCCAGCAGAGGGGACCTGATGGCCTGCTGTGGCCGCGTGTGGGGAGAGGGCACGCAGGCCGTGCCCCAGCCTTGGCTGCGCATCCCCGGGGCAGCCTGGTAGTGGCACAGGTGGCGGGCAGGCCCTGGTCCCCGCCTTGCCTCAGGCTGCCTCTCTGACCCCTCCCTGGCTCAGGCACCTGTGGGTCAGCAGATGTGGAGTGCTCAGCCGAGCACCTCAGCCAGGACACCGTCTCAGGGTTTCAGCTTGCATGCCAGAGTCAAGAAGGCGTGGGCTGCCGGTTTTTAGTCCCAGTTTTGACTGGGCAGTGCCCTGCCTGCCACTGTCAGCAGAAGCCGCGTCCAGTCAGGCTCACTGTCAGGCACTGGGCTGTGCCCTGGCACTCTCAGGTGAAGGGAACGTCCCTGTGCCTGGCTGCGAAGGCCCAGCGCCTGGCTGGACAGCCCGCTTTGCAGTGGGGCTGCTCCTGGCCCCTGGAGCAGTGGCTCGGCCATACCCGGCTTCTCCCTTCCCTGGCCTTCTCTTGGCCCCGCGTTCCCGTAGCTTCGTGTGGGTGCTGCTGCGCTCAGCTCTTATTGACCTGATGCTTGTAGCGCCCCCTGCCATGGACCAGCGCCTCCGACGGCGGCAGGCATGTCCTAGAGGTGGAGGTCGTGAGGGTGCCGGGCCTTGCCCCTAGTGGGTGTGGAGAGGCTGGCTCTGGAGGCGTGAGAGCAGGGCACAGGCCTGCGTCCTGTCTGCCTCACCTTCCTGCCAGTCCCGTGGGCCCGTCCTTGTTCCTTTACCCACAGGAGACAGGGAGGCATGGCAGTCCATCCAGGCCTCCAGCAGACGGAGCGGGGAGCCTGGTTCGGTGGGCTCCATGCCCCTGCTCACTCCAGCTGCTGCCTTTGTTCCAGGCCCTCCCCTGTGCTCGCCCTACACCCCACACCTGGTGACATGTCCAGACGCACTCTGACCACTTTGTCTGCCCTTTTCTATTTTAAAGGTTCTTGAATCGTTTAAAGAACCGCTGGGACGGGGTCTGGGTGTTTCTCCTTGAGCAGGGCCTCTGCTGAGCCGTCTTGGGTGTCTCCTCCCGGCAGAGGCGGCTGCTGGTCTGTGCGCTGCCCAGCACAGTGGTCGGGCTGCGGAGCGAGGCTGGCACTGCTGCTGTGCCTGGAGCAATAACGCGTGACTGGCACTCACACGGGCAGCTGCCCTGCTTTTTCAGATGCTTCCTGGTCTGCGGCCCATCTGGCCACTTGCCTGGTTGTTGGCACTGCAGCTGCCAGGCTTGTTCCTGTGTGTGGGGCCATGGCCACTGGCCCTTGAAGTTGGCAGTTCTGTCTGTATGGGTCAAGCCAACCTCATATTGAAATTTCTATATTGATTTGACGAAAAGAAGGTAAAATTACCAAAAAAAGGCACAGTAAACAAGTCTGTCTCATAGTGGGTGACTGGACAAGAAGGTGCATATTTAAAACACTGAGAAGTGTAAATATTCGATGTGATAGAATGCAGCCATGTGCCCTTCAGTAGATCGCCACCCCTTCCACCGACAGTTGAGCTCCTAGACAGATGGTCCTTCAAGTAATGAACACTCTCCTTTGGATGCAGCAAGATGCCATTTGGTAAACTGATGAAGTGGCATTATTAATAAATACTTCATGCAGCAACAACAAAAAATCCCAAGTGGGCGTGGGTAGCTGGAGTTGAGGAAGACTCTGCTCCATCTTGTAGGTGCCTGGCTCCTTTCAGCCATCCAGCGGTGGGTGTCCACCTCTGCACTGGAGGAACAGACATTGCTGCACAGCTGCCTCCATCTGGATGCTCTACCTGAGAACGCGTCCTTCCTCCTGCACGTGACCGCCCACAGAGGCAGGGACACACAGGGACCAGGTCCAGGTGAAGGACAAGCAGCCTAGTGTGGCCTGTTGTTCCGTGTGACCAGGAAGGCCAGGTTCTCCTCCTGTGTTTGTGCCCCAGCCCCCGGGGTTTCAGACACATAGCCTAAAGCGGCGCCAGGCCTCTGTTCCCATCCCAGTGAAGGAAGCACCTCCAGCACCAGAGGTGTGCCCGCCTTCGTGTCTCGGCTGCGTCCTGAGTGGCGTGGGAGGCTTCTCTCCCGACCTGGCTCCTTGCTGCTCCCTGGGATCCCCCGACCCCTGTGCCTGGTGAGCTTCCGCTCGCTGTGCTTTCCCTGTGGCCCCCAACTGCGGCCTTCCGGGCTTCTGGGAGTGAGCCAGAAGACCACGGGAAGCATGTGCAGGCCCAGGGGAGGCTGCATGGATGGCAGTGCCTGAGCAGAGCCTGTGGGGAGCAGGGCTCGGTGCCAGACGGGAGGAGGCCCAGGCTAGGTCCGGTGGGGCCTGCACCTTGTCCAAGGCCCTCCTTGTACCCTGCATGTCCCTCCCGGGCCTCGTGCCGGCCCTGCTGGTACTTGCTGCCTCCTCGCCTCACTGAGTGCCACCCCACTGTGATGTGTCCCATCCCAGAGTTGGTCTGTGCACCCCTCTGCTCATGGAATGAGTCCTTAGCACTGTCCCAGGTTGAGGAAGGCCTGTCCATGGCCCTCTCCCCGACATTCCTGTAGCACTGGGCTTGGTACAAGTGTGTGAAGAAGGAGGGAGTGGATGGCACTGAGCTCGTGTGGGACTACGGAGCAGACCTTCCGTCTCCCGAGTGAGTCTGTGAGAGGGCAGATGCCACCCACGGTGCAGGTCCCCTGGTTCACAGGAGCCCTGGAGGGGCCTGGAGGAGACTTGAGCTGCAGCGGGGTTGGCAGGAGGGCTTTCTTTGGGAGAGGACGTCTCCAGCTGTGTTTGCTTATCCTCCCAACCCTGGCGCCGGGCTCCTGGTCACAGGCCACAGAGGACAGCCGTGTGCTCAATCTGCTGTGGCTCTTCAGGGCCAGGCCTCCTCTACCCTCCGTGCAGTCGTGATTGCCGTAGCAGTGTTCACACAGTGTTTGCTTTCGTTTTGCTCAAGAAGCCACTCTTTGGAAAGGCTTCTGTACCGAGTGGATGACGTAATAGCTTCTCCAGAGCATCGGCTTGGGTCTGCTCTGGGGTCTGTGTTGAGTAGAGTGGGAGTTCTCGGCAAAGGCCGGCAGGTGAGGGATCTCTGCTAGGAACTTGACTTCTGGAGAAAGCTGTGGGGGCCTGAGGAGCTGGGGAGTGGAGCACGCATGGCTGCTTGGTGTGGCAAACATGGTCCACTGTGCCCCAGTGGCACCCTGTTCTCAGGCTGAAGGAGGGCAAGGCTGCATCCAGTAACGTGGGGCCTGGATGCTGTGTGCTTTCTGAGGCTGGTGGCAGTCATTTTTCTTAATTGCTCCTGCTTGCTGCTCCAGCGTGATCCCCAGGACACACAGGAAGGCTGTGGCTCTGGAAATGTGACTGGAAGACTGCTCTTCTGGGGTTCTCTGCCAGCACACTGTCACCCCCCACGAGAAGGCTTTTGTCTTGTGAACATTCTGTCCTCTGTCCTGGCTGCTGCGGAGTGCATAGGGTTGTCCCCACGGTCCGTGTGCTTTGGTCCTCCATGTGGAGGTGGTGGGCCCTTTGACACATGGGGCCCAGTGGGAGGTCATGGGCGCTGCCCTGGGAAGGGAGTGAGGTTTCCCACAGGCCCTGAGTGGGTTCTTGCAGGAGGCAGCCTGACCCCTGAATCGCTCTTTAGCGTCCTGTCCAGGGTGTGAGCTTTCCACCCATCCATGCTTCCACCATGATGGTTCTGCACCGGAGCAGGGCTAGCGCCATCTAGCCACTTCAGAACTGTGGGCTAAGTAAACTCTTCTTCCTTAGGACGCACTCAGCCTCAGGCATTCCATTTTAGTAACAGCAAATGGACTGACAGGTGAGTTCTCCCAGATGTGACCTGGGGGAACACGTCTCTTTCCTACTGATGCATTCTGGCCTTCTCTGTTGTGTATTTCAGCTGCGTGTTCTGCATGTAAAATTCTGGTGTTTATTTGGTGGGGAGAAGGAGAGAGTTTTATTCCCTTAGAGAAGTGTATTCCCATGGTTTAGAGGCTACTCAGGGAAGGGCTCTCCTGCCCCAGGCCCTGTGGTGTGGCTGGTGTCTCCTGTCCTTTCAGAGACGGGCTGTGAGCACACAGGCAGTGTCTTTCGCTCCTCGTTGCTTTGTCCCAGGGTGTGTTCTGAAGTCCACTCATGTCTTCAGGTGGATTTGAAGACGACTGCATGTGAAGTTCTGCTTGCAGGGTTGGGGCAAGCAGGTGAGAAGCGGGAGTCCCCTGGACTGGCTGGATGCCCCTGCTGCCCAGTCATGAGTGCGCTGATGCCTGACTGTGCTCTGTGGTTGCTTCTGAGAGCAGGAAATGGCCTTTGCTTTGTGATGTGCGTGTTCCTAGCCTCAGAGTCACAACAGCATGGTTGTTGATTGCACACACCTCAGTGACACCCGGAGGAGGAAGGGACAGAACCATTTCTCAGTCTGTGTGTAACTCACATTCTGAAGTGTGTCTAGCAGCTCTGCAACACCCAGAGAAAGCTGTGACTTATTTGAAGAGTAAGATCTTTACTTATTGGCAGGGAAAGAAGTCCCCAATATAGTAATTGAAAAACAGGTTACAGAGCAGTACTGTGTAATTGCTTTACTGTCAAATTCTAGACATCTAGATAATTATATTTGGATTGGAAAACTGGAAGCTCTGTGTGTCCAGCCGCAGATAACGGTTAAGGGGAGCCTTTCTGTTCCCTGGTCTGGGTTGGGCAGAGGAACGCACCCCGGCTCCCGCGGGCTGGAGTGCTGTGTGGTTGCGTGCTTTCCGTCCTCCTCACCACTGTGCAGGGTGAGTGGACCACTTGTGTAGCCAGCAGGCCACACTGCTACTTCTTCAGGGGACATAGGTCCACAGAACCCCATGGACATACCCATCACGTACTTCAGTCCAAAGTCTGGACTCAGAGTGAGAGCAAATACCAAGTGTATGCGGTAAGAAGTCTGGAGTCAGCCAACAGCCATCGTCCCTGTGGAAGCTGCATCTTGCCTCTCGCCATGTCCTGCAAGGCACCCTGAGACTCTGCCCGCTGAGGCGCTGAGCTGTCTGGTAAAGGCCAGCAGGCCTGAGGCCTCTGGTGATTGGGATGTGCTCTTGGATCTGTTCCAGCCTGGGCGGGGGCTTTGCTGCTCTTGTGGCCGCCTGCCTGCTCTGTGGCCTCCCTCCAGGAGAGATGGAGGTGAACCACGGTGTGTTGCAGGCTGTGCTGTTCACAGGCGTGTGGACCCCTCAGTGCCCCAGGAAAGCCCTCGTGCTGGCTCAGTGGGCAGGTGGCCATGCCCGTCTGCCCCAGAGCACTGTGATTGGGGGAGTTCCTGGCTTTCTGGGCCTGCTTTCCTTTTGCCTGTGGAGACTGGGCTCTGCCCCATCAGGATGCAGTCTTCTGCAGTACTGACCGTGCCGTGTCACCCAGCAGGTCTTCTGGCAGCTCGCTCAGATCCTGTGCTCCCGTGCAGACTTGTGGTCCTGTTGCCAGTGGGGCTGAGCCAGGTGAAGTGTGAGCTGTGAGGCTTTCCCCAGTGGGCGTGCACTCAGGCTGCCCTTGCAAAGGCAGGGTCGTTCAGAGCAGGAGGACAGGCTACGCAGAGCTCCTCTCCTAGCACCGCCTGAGCCCGTGGAGGAGCACACACTTAGAAAGTTCACCTGAAATAGCTTCTTGCAGACTCTTGGAAAATCTAGCTGTTTTTCTGAGTCAGGGAATTAGTGGGCGGCAAGCCTGATGTTTGTCAAGCGCAGCCACCAGTGTGTACAGACAAGGCGCGGTCCATTCATAGCCTAGCAGATGCTTAGGGAAGTACCTCCTGAGTGGAGAGGACACACAAGTCCTGTGGGCTCAGCTGGGCCCGAGGATGAAGTGGGCAGACCCAGACACTGCCAGGGCCAGGGACATGGCTGCAGCACACACGGGGCAGACACTCCTGTTTGCCTTACTCCCGGGCTTGGGCGTCACTCCCTTTAGCTCAGGGCCTGGCTCCTTGGACAGGGCCCTGCTTGCTGGGTGGAGGAGCTTGCCTTCTCTTCTCTGGCAGAGGGCAAGGAAGATTTGTGAAGGGCTGAGAGGACCCAGTAGCGTCAGACGGTGCACGTGTGGAGGCCGTTCTGTGATAATTGTGCACCAGATATTTGAGAACTTCTCCAAATAAGTGTTTTCTAGCAGCATATCTATGCTTGGATCTCCCTGAGTAGTTCAGGAGAGGTGGACATCACCTCTTTAGGCTTGGCGTAGGTGCAGCTCTGCCTGCAGGTGGGAGGTTCCTTTTGGTGACGTTAGTATCTCTGTGTCCGCGGTCAGCTTACTGTCACTATAACACATGCCTGTAGTAACCAACTCGCAAAGAAAACGCGCTTGTCTGGGCTCCCATCTAAACAGGTTCCATCTGTGGTCTGTGGGCTTCGGTGCTTTGGGGAAGCCAGCATGGCGCAGGGGACGTGGTGGAGCAGCACCCTGTGTGGGTGCCGGGTAGCCCAGCAGCGGGGCTGGGGCGGGCCCAGTGTGCTGCAGCTCTCCAGCAGGCCCGCCTCCCAGCCGCGCCTCCCTAGAGGTCGCGCGTGAGCACACAGCTCTGGGACAGTCGGCGTCCAGACTGCAGTGCTGTGTGAGATGTGTATGGGGTGTAGGTGAGGCTCGTCCCAGGAGTCTCAGAGTCGGTCCCCAGCCTGTCCTCGAGGTTGAAGAATTGGAGCACTCTACTCAAAATCCGTTCTCTTAAGGCCACCGAGTCCCTGAAAGCTGCTCTGTCCTTCTGCTATGCGTGTCTCTATACTTAGGGTGTGACCAGTAACCAGCTTGGAGCTTGTGGGGCCTTGGGCTGTGCCAGGCAGGAGGCAGCAGGTGTGAGCTCCTGGACGGCGCGTGTTCCGTGCGGCTTCTCTTCAGGGATTCGAAACCTGAAGATGGGGTCCCTACTCCCACGCACTGCTTTTGGATACTGGGGCAAGCAGGACTGGGTGGACAGTGACATGGGCCCTCTGAGAAGGGAGCGGTGCCCCGCAGGGTGGCATGCTCAATGCTTAGGCAGAAAGACACTTTCACGGGAGCAGATGTTGCTGTGGTGTGTCCCTTTCCGAAGGTCTGTTACTGCCTCACCATGTTGAGAAGGAAGTGGGTGTCGGCCGGTTGAAGAGGCCTCTGCGCTCAGTCCTGGGCCCCCGTCCTGCCCATGTGCCTGGGCCCTTCTTCTCCATGGCCTGGGGACCAGTGTCCTGTGGCAGGTTCCTGTGGAGGACCCATCTGTGTCCTGCAGCCTGGCCAGTGTTCAGGTGGGTTTGGTTGCATCTGCTGCTGCCTCAAGAGGTCACCGCAGGGCAGGGAACTTTCCTGGGAGACTGTCACAGATCAGTGATATTTTGCCCACAGGGCCACACCTACCTGCTATTGACATTGAGGACGTCTTTGGTCAGCGAGTAGACAACAGATGGTTTCCAATGTCTCAGCTGGAGGCGGGCACGCTGGGCGGGTGAGCAGTGCCCAGAGGGGTGCTTCCAGCTGCCACCCCACTGGATCCTGTGGCCTGATAGATGAGCCCCATGGTTATCTCCAGTTTGCAGAGAGGACTGAGACTCACCCAGGTCAGGCTGTCGGGCCAAGTCACAGGGTCAGTTGGTGCAGCTGTGATCCGACCTCGTGCTTGACGCGCTGCCCACCTGGGCCGTTGGCCATATGACTCGTCACTCCTGCTGCATGATGGACATGAAGTCGGCTTTCAGGGCTCTTCACTAGGAGAACCAAAGATGCTCCTGCTTCCTGGAGTGCCTGCTACGCCACAGGTTCTGAGTTGCCACGTGTGACGTGTGTGACGTGCAGACTCAGGAGCGGCTGTGTCCACGATACTCGGCAGGCTGCTCTGTTCTACTCCTGTGCCGGGGCTGGGCTATGTACATGTGAATGTTTCTTAATTTCCTTGGTCAGAATGGGGTCTGTTCTGAGAAATGGGCCATTCTTTATTTACTGCGTGCTTGGCGTGGCTCACTTCACACACATGACGGAAGTTTGATGTGGTACATGATATGGGATAGAACAGTATACTGTAACAGTCCAAATCAAAGCGTATTCCCTTTTTTTCGGATGCTCAGAATTGAACCCAGGGTCACTTAACCACTGAGCCACATCCCTGGCCCTTTTTTGTATTTTATTTAGAGATAGGGTCTCACGAAGTTGCTTAAGACCTTGCTAAGTTTCTGAGGCTGGCTTTGAACTCAGGATCCTCCAGCCTCTGCCTCTCGAGCCACTGGGATTTCAGCAGTGTGCCACGGCACCCAGTTTAAAGCATATTCTTTAAGACTTTTCAGGGGAGGGGGCGGCTTACTGGGGATTGAACCCAGAGGCGCTTTACCATGGAGCTGTATCCCCAGGCTTTTTAATTTTGACCCAAGTCCTCACTGAGTTGCTGAGGCTGGCCTTGAACTTGAGCCATCAGTCTTGTTAAGTATTTGGACATGAGTTGGCTTGGGACGTCCAGGGCCTTCACGGTGAGCTTCCAGGCAGAGGCTCCTTCTCGCTGCCTCTGGAGTGAGATTGCTCGTGTGAGTGCACAGGTGTGAGCGCAGGAGCAGAGCTTCCTGACTCAGCGCAGCCGTGCTTGTCCTCGAGGGCCCTCTGACCGGTCCTCTTAGAGACGTACGATGGCGCTCTGAGCGGTCCCGGGCCTGTTTGACCATGTCTGCTTCAGTCCCTGGGCTCTGTGATTGATGTCAGGTACCATCTGAGGAGGTAGGAGGAATACAGTGCCCATGGCAGTGGCCCCAGAGCCCAGAAGCTGCCATTTCCTCCTTGAAGCTAGAGTGTGGCATGGGTGTCCCAAGCTCCTGGGTTACGTTGGAGTCCCCGCAGCAGCTTTCCTCACAGATAGTTTGTATCTGAGCAACATCAGCACATGAGGTGTTGGGAAGAATGTTCTGCTTTGTGGCCACAGAGACAGAGCTGTGTGGCCAAGGGAGAGAGACTTGGGGAAGTAGAAGACAATCTTAGGTCACAAGGACACAGCTTTTTAGGCAATGCTGGCTTATCCCCCACTTCCTGGCCCTCGCTGCCTTGGAGCTCGGGCCATGGGCTTCCCTGGTCTCCTTGACTCTGACCAACCGAGGGGCCGGAGGTGGTCCCACCAGGTTAGCTCAACAGTGTGGCCCTTTGCTTCTGCCAGAATCTGAGTTTCTGCTAATTCTCTCCTGCCTCAGGTGCAGAACCTGCCCCTCAGGAGAAAGTCCCTTGAGACGTCAACGTTTGTAATTTTCATGGGACATTGAATCTCTTTTCTGTGGAGCATCTCAAGCTTCTATTCAATGTATATAGAATCTGCAGCCCTGATAAGAATGACTGATAGCAATTCTTTGCTGCTTTTCAATATTTATAATGCACACATCACTAAGGAACTTGCTGGAAGAAGGCTCACAGTAGTGCAGAGTTCCTCACTATGAAGTGTCACGCATGAGTGGGAACTTGGTGAAGCCCCTGAGTGACATGGGACCAGGCTCCAGGTGCAGAGTGAATGCCAGTCCTTTAGGTGTACAGCAACTGACCTTAATAGAGACACAAGTGGTGTTTTTGAGAACTGAGGATGTAAAATATATATCTGAATAATTTTCTAAAGGTCTTTTGTTTGTTTTTCTCAGACTCATTTTTTGACATTTGGGTTTTGTAGAATAACCGTTTTGCCAATAAAGAGCATTAAAATTCAAGCTTCTGCTTGTGTTTCATACCAACACATTTTATAAGCAAACCAGGAAAATGTGAAAACAGGTTTGTAATGGAAACATTGATGAAGTTTGAGCTGGAGCCAGACACTTGGGAGGGAGACTGGGTTAAGCGGAGATGCTCACAGACGACGTGGCAGCTTGGAAGCTCCTACCCTGGTGTTCCAGGCGCTGGTGTGCTTTCCCGTGGCCACATGCCTGGCTTGTGGACCTTTCAGCCCTTTGTGAAACTCTCGTCTGTCCTGGACCAGTGAGCCCCAGATGTCGGGCATGGTCTGGACGGGCGTGGCGCTGTGCATGCTGCCGTGGCTCCGCCTGTCACGCTTCGCGTTTTTGAGCGTGGATCGCCGTTGCCGGCTGTGCGTTTGGCGCTCCCAGTTAGGACGGATGGATTCCACAAGTCAAAGCCTGGTGTGTTCCATGCGGTGGTTCAGAGCTGGGTGAGTCTTGAAGTACAGGGGAGCTCTGTTGGGGACATGTGATGGCGGGTTGGCCGCGTGGCTGGATGTGAGCGCCCGGGCAGCCTTTCTGGCGTCCAGCACCACAGGACTGCCCTGCGGGCACGGCAGGGCCTCATTGAGCATGGGGCACACGGTACAGCTCCTGCCGGAGCCCGGGTCAGCGGGGTCTGCCAGTGCCTCCCTCTTGCCTTCTCTCTGGGCTACGCTGACCGACAGGGTTTTGGTTTTCATGAAGTCCAGTTACCAGTTGCTTCCTGCTATTGCTTGTGCTGTGGCCCACGGCCAAGTCCAATGTCACCGTGGTTTCTCTTGGAATTTCGTTGTTTATGCGTAGGTCTGTGGTGCACCTCACGTTCGATGTGGGTGTGGTGTCAGGGAAGGTCTGGTGGCGCTCCCCCGCACGTGGACATCCTGTTCTGCTGAAACTGCTTGTGCAGAGCACCATCCCTGCCAGCGGCATACAGCCTGCTGGCAGCGGCCGGACGGCCTGTGGGACAGTCTCGGCACTGCTGGCCATGCCTGTGTGTCCATCATAGCGTCAGCCCAGGGCTTTGGCTGCAGCAGTGTCGTGGCACATTTGAAATGAGAACACTTGAGGCTTGCGGCTTTGTTCCTTCTCCAGATGTTTTCGCTGCTTGGGTTTCCTTAGAATTCTACGTGAACTTAAGGATTAATTTCTTTACTGTTTTCACAAGGTAAAGCATTGGGATTCTCGTTGAGACGGCGTTGGATTTGTAGCTGGCTTTGGGTAGACTTGACGTTGTACAATGTTGGGTCTTCCAGTCTGTGAACACAGAATGCATTTTTCTGTGTCTGATGCCTCAATGTGGCTGGACACACTGCTGCTGGACTGCTCTGTGGCCTCAGCACCTCAGCACCTTGCTTGACTCCAGATGCGTTCTTCGGGTCTCGGGCGAGCATTCCGTCTAAGCAGAAGTGTGTGAGTGTCTCATGTCACCTGGCGGAATCTAGCAGTGAGTGTGACTTCTTCCTCTTTGTAGCCTCCTGTCTGCCTTGGATAGATCTGTGTGTCCACCTTGACCTCTGAGTTAGCCAGCACCCTCCTGCCCCATCTGGGCTTTAGACGAACGCTGGCCCAGGACCCCCGCACTGACCTGCAGCCCTGCATTCATCCTCTCGTTTAGTCTGCCTGCCTCAGACGTGGGTGGTTTCCTGGAGCCCTGGCCTGGACTGGTGAGGGCAGTGCCAGCTCTGCTGCACAGGACTCTGGGTGGCTGTGGGGAGATGGCACCAGTGAGACCAGCGAGGAGGAGGGAAGCCTGTCTTTGGGGCCTCACCTCCTAGTTTCATTAGGAAATGCTCAGGTTCCCTCATTGCCACCCACTGTCACTTAACTTTTTATTGATAATAAAGAACATGTTTTCTGTGGGTTTGAAGCAATAAGTAAGGTCTGCCCTGGTTGGGATTAACTAGAAATTTCTTTCTTTTGCTGAGTTTTCTTAGACTCAAATGCCTCAGCTTACATTGTAATAGGAGTGACTGATTTCTCGCGTGTCCTTGGTCCCCAGGGCCAAGCTGCTGAGGCCTTAGCAGTGCCAGCTGAGGGAGGGGTGCCTCTCTTCTGACTTGGAGACTCCGTGGGAAGCAGCCAGTGCCCACAGCTGTTCTGCTGTCTCTCAGATCAAACCTGCCCTTTCACAAATGGCCCTTTGCTTACTCTGCCCTACCTAGGAAGGTGCCCGGGGGTCCCTTTACCACTAGGAGCGGCTTCCTGTTTCCATCCACGGCGTCCGACTCCACATAGTCTCATTTATACTCACACAGGGTAATGAGGAAACCTCGAGTCTTAAGCAGAAGTTGCAGTTGGGAAGAGAATGGCCTGACTGGAAATGGCGTGGGTGCTCCCTCTGGAGGTGCTCCTTGCCGCCTGGAGAACCCGTATCAACACCGCAGGTATCAACACCGCAGGTCGGTTCCTGCCCTGCGTGGCTCTCGGGGCCACGTGAATCAGTCAGCAGTCTCCCCTGCTCCGCACTCGGTTGCCTTTAGTTCTGTGTGGAGTGGTTTTGTGTTTTTCCCTTTACCTGCTTGATCTCAAATCATTTTATCAATAAGTGTTCACTTATTAATTTTTCAGCCATTAGAAGTTTAGATCTCACTGAATCTTCAGGAGGATCCTTTGAGATGGACACAAGCGTGCCATTTTGCAGCTGGGGAGCTGAGGGGCAGGGAGGAGGGGCAGCCTGCCGTCCCTGCTGGCTGGCCCGCGGTGCAGCAGGCTGTGCATGTGCCTTCAGGGCATGTCAAGCTGTGGCACAGTGTGTGACTCTCAGTGAGAGGGAAGCCGGATGCCACAAGGGCCCAAGGTGAGACACATGGAACCAGCCTCAATTTGGGGCGGCTTCTGGGATAGAAGGTAGCCGAGTTCAGAGGATGGTTCCTGTTGCCAGGTGGGACTGCGGATCATGAGGAGCAGGTGGACAGGGGCAGCACATTTGAGCACAGTGGTAGAAGGTGCAGCAGCTGTCGGGGCTGGGCAGCACTTAGGGACAGCCTGTGGGCGTCCCTGCTGCCATCAAGCACCCGTACTTCGTCATGTGGCAGCCTGGGACTCCTGGCGGCTCTTGTGCAGACTGGTCTGTGCAGATGGTATGGCAGTGGCGGTTGGGTAGAGGTGAGCGAGGTCCAATGTTTGGAAAGTGAACTTGGCAGGGCATGGTTGGAGGTGGACAGTGAGCCGGGCAGAGTGGGGCCTGAGCTGTCACAGGAGCCTGAAGAAGTGAGCACAAGCAGATGTGAGCTGTGGCTGCAGGTCATCAGCATAGCGAAGGGGCACGAAACTGCTGGGGTGGCCCAGGAGGTTGCAGCTAAGAGAAGGCAGCCTGAGGACGCCCTGAAGACTGTTGGCATTTGAAGAAGACTCCAGGGGTAGGAGCTGGCCAGAGGGCAGCAGCCGTAGGTGGGTGTCCGGGCTGTGCAGCACGTCGGCCCGTCCTGGGGGCTCTGCTGTGCAGCCGCATCAGTGCAGGGGCGGATGGAGGCCGGGAGTGAGCTCCAGTGAGTACTAGGCACCACTCCAGGGACGGGGCCCACTGGGCAGAGGTCACAGTGTCTTCCCCTGCAGGGTCCCCCTGGGCTTCCCAGTACCCCAGAGTCAGGTCCTCATGCTCCTTTGAAGCGTGAGCCAGGATGAAGCAGCATTGTGAGGAGGGGTCTGGGGGCCACCAGACCCCTCAACTCTCCTGGAATCCTGCTGCACTCCCTGGGAAACTCCTAACTACATCATGGCGACCAGCTTTGCTGGGGCCACATGTGGCAGATTCCCCAAACAGCATGGGGAGTGTTTAAAAGATCAGGCAGACACCAATGTGAACTTCCCACCAAAAACAGATTTTGTCCCCTTCAACATCATAACTTACTCCTGTAGTATAAAACCCCAAAGGGGAGGATCCGGTTTTCTGTGTTCTCAAGTCAGGAAATATCTGTCTTTGGCACCAGCCTAGTGTTTGATTCAGGACAGGAGTCTAAGAACGAGTCTTCATAGCCGGATCTACCAAAAATCCACCAGTCTAGACACGTCATGCTGAACCTCTGTCGGTTCATGACTGTCACCACGCCTAGCCTGCTGGTCAGTCTGTCCTACCTCTGTCGTTTCCGTGGCCTGCGTGAGTCGATGGTGAATCCCCGGTGGTTCGGTTGGAGCAACTAAGGCCAGGCTGCAGTGCTGGCCTAGAGGTCCAGGCATCTGACCTCACGGGCCACAGCTGGGCTCTGCAGGGTCCCCTCCGCCACAGGGAGGGGGGTGGGACCAGGGCCACGTGCTCCTCCTCTTCCCTGACGTGTCAGGGTCAGGGCCTACGGGAAGTCGGTGGAAAGTCCGCGTTTGTACTGTGTGTGTGCTTGCGTGGCCCATCTGCTCTCTTAGCCATTTTCCTCACGTGTGGATTTTCAGTCCATTTACTAGTTACAGGCCTGGCAAGAGGCCGAAGTCGAGCCTTAATGTCGGCCTCCAGGACTCGCAATGTCTCACAGAGGACTGAGACACATTCCATTTAAAGATACTTAGGCTAAGTGTCTCATGTCCTCCATTTCTGCCCTGTCCTTTGCAGATTTTGACAAGGGCTTTGGTGTAAGGACAGATTGTTCTCAAGCCCGGAAGTCCTTCAGTCCCCTCGAGCCCTTGGCCTCCGCCCCCTGCTCTCCTGGCACGGGCTCTCTGCCTCTCCAGCCCACACAGACGCCCTTGGTCTCTGGGTGCTCACAGAGGACCAGGCCAATTTTTTATTTTTACTGGGGAGCAAAGGTCATAGAACTTAATGAAAAGCAAGAATAACTGGAAACTGTTGATAACAATGCCCTTGACATTAAAAATTAACATACAGAAAGGAGAGAAAACTATCTTCAGCAGCAACCCAGAGATCCATGCACACAGTTGGATTTTAAGGTAAACCTTGTGTCTTCACCCTGCTGAGGGGTCAGACTCTGGGTTCAGGAAGTCACCCGTAGAAAGGGTGCTCCGGCTGCGTGAGGTCCCCGGCCTCACTGCAGTCCTAGAGCCTTGCCCGATGGGACCCAGGAGTGGGATTGAAGGGCTCCTTCACCTTCCTCAGTGTGTTCTTTTTAAAACCGCACAGCTTTGGGAGCAGTGAGTTCATTAGCTCAGGTGGGTGCGTGGCAGGTGTCCTTGTGCTCATGGTGAGGTGGAGTGGGTGGAAGGGAGGCACCCTTGCATGGCGAGGGTCTGCTGCAAACTGCACCTTCTTAACAGTTTGGTAAGTGGACTTCTGTTTTTTGAGGAAAAGTGCCATGGACCCAAGTATGAGGATCTAACAATATTCAATGTGTAAAACCATCATAACCAAATTTTTTGCAACCCAGAGAGTAGGAAGCGGGCAGATGCATAGCTGGTTGCTAAAAGGAAGGCTGTAGGTCCTTTCTGTTCACAGAGCATGATTCATCTCTAACTCAGACGTGAAGCTGGGGTCTCCAGGTCAAGTCTCGGTATTCGGTTTCTAGGTGCTATGCTGATATGGAATGGTCCCGCTTGGGGCAGGCATGCAGAGCCCCAGGAAGCCACCCCAGAGAGGGGGAGCCCTGCACACAGCTGCAGTGCAGTGTGGCAGGGAGGGGCCCCGTGCCTGGGAGGGGCCTGTCCAGTGGGGAGCATGCTGGGTGCTTCGAGTGCACAGGGGACACTCCTCTCCTCTGTGCTGTGGGAAGGCACGCTCTCCAGCCGGCTCGCTTGGTGGTGGTGGTGGTGGTGGGGCTCTCTTCAGAGTGGAGTAGCTGTTGAAGTTTACGTTCATGGTAACCTATGGCAACAATTTGGAAAAATGTCTTTTGACAAGTGACGTCTTGCAAAGTATGAATAGTAATCCATGTTTATCTGCCTTTAGACTATCAACGTTTCTGCAAAATTATATTAAATTCTTTTAATTAAAATTATAAGAACATGCCATTTAAATATTTTATGTTATAAAGAGTTACTGCCTAATGTATTTTTCAGTAATTTGATACTTTATTTCATATTTGTTAAACCTTTACCATGTCCAGAAACTGCTGGGCACTGCAGATGAAATGTGGACAAAGCAACACTGTCCTGCCCCAAGGGCTGCCCGAGGGAAATTCACACAGAGGACAGGGGCTCTTGTAGGTTCAAAGGAAGAGATGTGGGCAGGGGCAGACGCTGCAGCCTCGTGCCAAAGGGGAGCCCCAGGGAGGAGCTGTGGTCACTTTGGCCTAGGCGTGGTGGCCTTTGGAGAGAGCCGCTCAGATGCTGGGCTGAGTGTGGGTGTTGGAGGACCAGAAGACGCTTGGTGTGATGCCACCGAAGCATAGGGTGGGAAGCCGGGGCAGAGGGACACAGACTGAGATGACACCCTGCAGAGGCTTCACTGCTGTGGGGTGCCACCTGGAGGGAGGTGCAAAAGAGGGCGCAGTTTGGGCTGCGTCCCAGGACCCAGGGCTGTGGCCAGGCCCAGTCACGTGTCTAGGGTAGGGGTAGCCCCAGGCAAACCAAGTGGCTCCCCAGAGGAACTGAGGACCATGCCCAGCAGGAAGGGAGCAGGCCTGGACCAGGAGATCAGCACTTCTCCAGACCTCGTGTCTTAGCACAAAAAAGGTTTAAAAGTCTGAAGGAATATTTTCATATTTTTTGGAAAATGGTTTCATGTGAGTTTGCTGTATATTTTCCTTGGTAATAAACCTAATACATTTCAGCCCAAATTCATTCATTTTCCGTTGCATGTATTTGTTTTAAAATAATCCTTATTTTTTGGTTATGTATTGGTGTCTTCCTTTTTTCCAAGGGATATATGGAATAAACATTTTGTTTTCAATGCTTGTTAAACATGGGTAGAGTTAAAATACAGAGGGACAGGGACGCCTAGAAGACGTGCTCTTGAGTAGGAGTCCAGGAGCTGCGTGTCCACTGTTCCCAGGACTGGCCATTCAGTGTGTGTTTTGTCTGAGCTGGTCCTAGTTTCATACTCACGGGCTTCTCTGTCCTCTGCATACCTGTCAGTAGGTGATGTGGAACTCCCCCAAGTGTGGCCTGTGGGCCTCAGGTGTGGCCAGTCCCTCCTATACCTCCCGTCCCCAGTACCGTCCTGCTTTGACACATGTGCTGTGCCACAACCTGTAGAGGCAGGCAGGATGTGTCCTGATTTGGGGGATAACGTCTTACAAATAGGACACAGGAGTTTTAAATGGTGGTCACAATGGGTCTTTGCACTTGGGTGTATTATGTCATTTCTAATTAGGGACTGGCTGTTTCTGGTGGCTTCAGTGGTAATTGGTCCATTCAGATTTTCCATTCTTGGGCCTGTTTGGGGACTTGGTTTCACTAAGAAGTGACGGGTTTCCTCTGTGTCTTGGCATCTCATGCCCTTGTTCCTGGTGTGCTCTGTGCTCTGCCAGCCTCGTCGCTCCCGTGTGCTGTGTCTCCCCTCTTGCTGACAAGCCTGCGTCTGATTGTTCTCGTGCTGTTGCAGGCTTGGGAAGGGGTGCATCTTCTACTCCTTTAACCAGTAGCTTTTGGAGTTGTCCTCTCTCTCTTCTTCTAGTCCACTGGTCTCTGGATTCCTTTGGTGTGTTTTATTTTTCCTCATTTTCCTTGGTAATAAAGTAGTGATTGTTCCGTTCCTATCTGCATGTCCGGAAAAGGCTCAGTTCAGAGCTGGGCCTAGATAGGGCAGGCTCTGTTAACAGAGTATCTACGAACCTTTGCTATGTAAACAAAATGAGCTTCACACGAATGCTCAGAATTCAAGTCGCTCTGTACCAACTGTGGGAAGGAACTCCTAAGCTCTGAGGTTTTGTTCTGTAGGCAGCAGTTACTACCAGAATTGGTAGGGCCTGTGGAGCGGAGCCCTGTGAATCAGACATGCTCCAGAAGCAGGAGGGACGGTCTCTCGTCCTCTGTTGTCACTGTTTCCATTTCCAGTACACAGCCCATGATGGCTACATTGTGCAGGAAGTCCCGTCACCCCGAGTGGCCTGGATGCTTTGCACACCGTGACTAAGTGGGCAGGAGTGTGGGCAGCGAGTCTGCACTGATCTGCGCACCTGCTGCTCACGGGCCTTGTTCTCCAGGCCTCCTCAGTGGTGGAGCAGCGTGGGCCACGCCCACACGGACACCTTCCTGCCTCGGGGATGTGGCTGCCGTCCTGGTCCTCCCCCGCTGGGTGTTAGGTCTCACCATCCAGCTGAATTGCAGTGCTCCTCGCAGTGGAAAGGCAAGGCAGAGGGCTCAGTCCCGCTGTTTTCAGAAGAGGTTGAGTTGCTCCTCTGGCTTAGACTGTCTGATGTGAGTTGGGAAAATATAAAATACCTGTCGATATCTTTGTCTAATCAGAGACAGAATAAATGAAACGGAAAACATTTTTAGAGACGTGTTCTGCCGGGTCGATTGCAGAGTTCGGCCTCTCGAGTGTCTGTTTTATCCCACATGTTTGACAAAATGCTTGTGGCACAGTGACTTACAAAACTCGCTCTGCAATTCCAAATCCCCAGGACCCCTTCCCACTCTCGGAGGTCTCCGAGGGGTGCTTTGATGGTGAATGGTGCCTAGGAACGCCTTGCCAGTGCCCAGCGCCAGCCTTCTGTGCGAATTTTGGCTGTGCGGAGGGAGTGATCGGGCTCAACGTGGGAGAGCTGCAGGCACGGCTGACACTTCCCTTGCAGCTGACACAGCCTGCCGAGCGTGGCCTCTGTCAGGCTGGCTGTGTGACGTCACCGTGTCTGTGGCTGAGAGATGAGGCGGCTGGCCCAGGAGCGTGGACCAGCCGCAGGCAGGCTAAGTCAGCTGTGGCGAGAGACGGGAACACTGTTGGATTGACAGGTGCCGCAGGGCTAGGGAGGAGGCCTCTGCCCCAGAGCATGTGGGCTGTGTGCGTGGGCTCCGGCCAGCTTTAGGGGATGGTGCTCCAGAGAGGAGAGGTGGCAGCAGCTCTGTGGAGACCTGAGGCTTTGACAGTTCCGGGGAATGGGTGTGGGCAAGGGCAGGGGCAGGAGGCAAGAAACCAGACCACAGAGCTCGTTGACCTTGAGCTTCATCAGTTGCTAATGTCCGTTCTCCTGTCTTGATTTAGGTGAAGAGAACACCCGTGGTCAGCTGTCTGGAGGAATGCTGTTGAAAAGAACAGGCAACAAAGTTGTAAACAGCCGAGAAGCAGGTTGGCTTGGAGAAACTGGACTCCAGGGACGCTGATTGCTTTTGGTGATGAAGAGAAGACACCCACGTAGCCCGGGCCTTTATGTGCGTGTATTCTAGAGTTATAAATGGCAGTGGAAGGAGATTTACACCAGTCTTCCTGGTGACACTCAGCCTCTCGCCAGGGTGGAAATGAGTGACCCAAGACAGCCGCAAGCAGAGAAGCACAGGTTTGGCAGAGCTTCTTCCCAGTTCACAGACCCTCCCAGAATCATGCAGTCGGATGATTATTTTGCTCGAAAATTTAAAGCCATCAATGGCAACATGGGACCTGCTACTTCTTTAAATGCCTCAAGCCCCAGCGAGAGTGGTGGTGGCCCAGCCAGCAGTACCCCAGCTGTGCCCAAAATGGGTGTGAGAGCTAGAGTGTCCGAGTGGCCTCCTAAAAAGGACTGCTCCAAGGAGCTGCCCTGCAAAACACTGTGGGAGAGCCGGTCTCAGAGCAGCTATGAGAGTGTGACGTCCATCCTGCAGAATGGGCAGGGTGACCAGGGCGATGGACCGCAGGAGGAGCCGCTTGACCTGGACTTGGTGGAGCCCAAGTACACCATCGGAGACATCTTTGTTCATTCTCCCCAGAGAGGACTGCACCCTATTAGGCAGAGAAGCAACAGTGATGTCACCATCAGCGACATTGACACCGAGGATGTCCTGGACCAGCGTGCGGTCAACCCCAACACCGGGGCAGCCCTGCACAGGGAGTATGGCAGCACGTCGTCCATCGACCGGCAGGGCCTCTCTGGAGAGAGCTTCTTTGCTATGCTGCGTGGCTATCGCCTAGACAACTATGACCCCAAAGCAGTGGTCCCTCTGGGGTTCCCTGAGTTCTTCCCCTGCAACCCTGCAGTCTCCCCCAGCCTGCAGGCAGCAGCCCAGATTTCTCGGGGAGAGTTTGTCCGCATCTCAGGATTGGACTACGTGGACAGCGCTCTCCTGGTGGGGAGAGACAGAGACAAGCATTTCAAGTGCAGGTTAAAATCGGAGTCGGTGGAAACGTCTCTCTTTCGAAAGCTGCGGACTGTCAAGAGCGAGCACGAGACCTTCAAGTTCACATCTGACCTGGAGGACGGCCGCCTGGACAGGGCCGTCCGCCCTTGGAACTGTCAGCGGTGCTTTGCACATTACGATGTGCAGAGCATCTTGTTCAACATCAACGAAGCCATGGCCACCCGGGCCAACGTAGGCAGGCGGAAAAACACCACCACGGGGGCCTCGGCCGCCTCGCAGACCCAGGCGCCTGCAGGCCAGGCGGGTGGCTGCGAGTCCCCTCTGGGGAGCAAGGAGGACCTCAACTCGAAGGAGAACCTGGACGCTGACGAGGGGGATGGGAAGAGCAATGACCTGGTTCTCAGCTGCCCTTACTTCAGAAACGAGACGGGTGGGGAGGGCGACCGGCGCATTGCGCTGTCTCGGGCCAGCTCGGCCTCCCTGGGCTCTAGCGAGAGCTGCTCCTTTGAGTCCTCCCTGAGCTCCCACTGCACCAACGCGGGCGTCTCTGTCCTGGAGGTGCCACGGGAAAACCAGCCTGTCCATAGGGAGAAGGTCAAGCGCTACATCATAGAGCACATCGACCTCGGGGCCTACTATTACCGCAAATTCTTCTACGGGAAAGGTAGGGAGCCCAGCTGGCTGCGGTGTGCCGGGGTGAGTCCTCAGGCAGCGTGGCCTGCTTTGCACTGGAGCAGGTCCTCGGGGTTCTGAAGCCCCAGTCTAGGCCTGGGCTCATCCTTGTCTCGGCCCTTGTTGCTTCTTTGGAAACCCAGCTCCCGCCTCCGCTCATTCATGGTCCCCAGCGTGGAAGTGCCTTCTTTCTCTGTCGCTCGTCTGTCTGTCACTCTGTGCCTTGCCGTCTCATCTCGGCCTCTCTGTCACACTCCATCTCTGTCTTGCCCTGTGTGTCCCCTCCAGTCTGTGAGCATCACAGCTGTGATGTCGGGCTGGACGACTCCTCGCCCCTTTCACAAGCCTTCCCTGACAGGCTTTGTGGACAGTTCTGAGGCGTCCCTCCAGTCGTCCTTGTATTCCTCTTCCACCGTGTTGCTTTGTGTGCAGGACATGCCACATGCTGCTGAAAGGACGTGTGGTTGGCATGTAGACGGGTTGAGATTCTTAGCAGTTCTGTATTTGTTTTGCATATTAAGAAACAGTTCCCTGGTGGTATGGTTTTTAAAATTCTTCAGTCCCGTGTACAGTCGACCACTTTTGCTTTGGTTTCATCTTCAGGCTTGACAGGCGCCTTCCTCAGAGGGCATGTGGAGTCCTTGGTCTTCCTCAGAGGGCACATGGAGTCCTGGCCTTCTTCAGAGGGCACGTGGAGTCCTGGCCTTCCTCAGAGGGCACGTGGAGTCCTGGCCTTCCTCAGAGGGCACGTGGAGTCCTTGGTCTTCCTCAGAGGGCACGTGGAGTCCTGGCCTTCTTCAGAGGGCACGTGGAGTCCTGGCCTTCTTCAGAGGGCACGTGGAGTCCTGGCCTTCTTCAGAGGGCACGTGGAGTCCTGGCCTTCTTCAGAGGGCACGTGGAGTCCTGGCCGTCCTCAGAGGGCACGTGGAGTCCTGGCCTCTGACCGGCATCTGTGGCTATGGGCACCACAGGTGGCAGAGCACTGCAGCAGCACGCGGTGTCCCGCCTTTCTCCTGCTGGGTGCAGCGGGCCCCCTACCCTTCCTTCCTTCTCAGGGAGCTCCACCTGCCGCCCCTCTGCCCACAGGCCCAGCCTGGCAGAGCCCTCAGTGGGCTGTGGGGGCCCAGCAGGCCCTGCGCGTCCTTAGCAAATGCCCTGCTCTGTTCTCCTGTCTTCTGAGCACTGCTGAGCAGTTTTGGACTCTGGGGCTTCTCTGGGAGTGGATTGGTGTAACTCAGACCTCAGGAGGTCCTCAGGTCCCTTACAGCAGTGCAGTCACCATGCACCTCTCCCCAGGGATGTCAGGAGGGGAGAACTTGCTTGCCAGATACGTTGCGATTATCACATTATTTCCCCTTTCTGCATGTGGATGTCACCCATCACTCATTATCACACTGCCATGAAGTCACGTAAGTCAGAAACAGTCACAGTGCTGGATGAGCAGCAGAGCTGAGCAAGCTGACATTCGCCTTGTGACACAGGGGTCATTGTGCCCAGAAGGGTGACTGGGTGGCTGAAGAGTGCTGCCAGCAGTCTTGGTCCCACTGAGGCCCCTTCTCTGGCGGTGCTCTCTGTTGTGCTGTGTGTTGAGCTCCTCAGTGGCAGAGCCCGGAACCGTTGGCCTCTCCTTGGCCTGTGCGGTAACACGCCATGACCCCCGGGCGGCACACTGCAGGATGTGGCTCAGGGCTGGTCTCTGGGAAGAAGCCTGTCACTTCCAGAAAGGGAGACCCTAGAGCTGTGGGCTTCTCGTTCAGGCTGCTTCTGTTGATGAACTGCGGCTCCAGTGCCGACCAGTGGGCTCATCGTGTCTTCAGGGAACGCTGCAGAGGGGTCTCTGGCTGCTGGGGGTCTCTCTGTTCCCATGATTGCTTTTCGTCATTCTCTTAAATGCTGATCTGTTGCCTTTTTTTGGTTTGTTTTAAAGCCAACATACTTTTCCCCCATTTTTAATTGGTGCGTTTTAGTTGTTAGATTTGAATGTGAAATAAAAAATTAATAAGCTCCAAAGAAGAATCTGTGGAGATGCCTGCGACTAGCGGCCAGTGGATGCAGGCACCTAGGGACGAGGGGATCCTTGGGCCACGGCTTGGCCGAGGCTCCAGCCCTGGACTCTTCTGTGAGGCCTGCAGGAGGGGTGTGGGCAGCAGCTCCCGAGGTCTGCTTGTCTGCAGTGTTCTGAGGCTGTGCTGGGAAGAGGCCCTGTGAGCTCTGGGCCAGGGCGGAGCCCTGTGCACTGCCCAGTGCAGCCGTGCCTGTCATCTCTTTTTAGTTTTTCCTTGTGCCCAGTGTGATCCAAGGTGAACTTGGCTGCTGTGGCAGAATCTGCTGCTCCTTCTGGTCCCTGTGTGGAGCCATTAGAAACTAGAGGCAGTGCCCGGGCCCCCACGTGGTCAGGAGCTTCGGCCGAGGCCGCCTCCAGAGTGGCAGCCCCGTGGTGGCCGCATGCCCCAGGCCCAGGCCCTGCACATAGCTGGCGGGGCCCTTCTGTCTGCAGGCTCGCAAGTTGTGGGCCACCTCTGCGTTCAGAAGCAGAGGCCCTGTGCAGACTGGCCCCGCCGCTGTGGCCGACAGTCCTGTGCTCCGCCTCTTCCCCTTGCTGAGGTCCTCGCTGGCAGCCGGCTCCCAGAGGTCTTTGATTCTTTCTGAGCACCTTTGTTTTCTCCTGTGTTCTCTGTGTAACTTCATTTTCAAAAGCATTAAATGGCTCCCAGTCACTGGGAAATGTTTAGGGTGTGAACTTTAATAAGGCAGGGCACTCGTTAGAAGCCGCTGGTGTGGAAGGACTGCTGCTTACGACGGGGAGTGTCCTGTGACACGTGGTCACTGAGAGCATCCTCAGGGCTCCATGGGGATTTATGGGGCAGCTCCGCTTGTCCAGGCAGGTCCCCTGTGGCCTTCAGTGACAGGACTTGGGCAGCAGGGCCATGACGGACGTGGCTACGGTTGGTCCCACCCTCCTCTGCTGGCAGTGGCCATTTGCTGCCCTGCTGTTCCTCTGAGGGAGCCCCTGGTGAAGGCGTGGCCCCTGCTCTGAGCTTTGCCTCTGTGGAACAGAGGGTGGTGGGTAGATCAGACCTTGAGCACCCGTGTGCCCACTTGGGCAGCAGGGTGATGTCCTGGGCCTGTTTTGCAGGACACCTGGACGTGGTGTGTGTCAAGGCCTCTGTGCTGCTCCTGAGCCCTGGTGGGCTGGCAGGTGCCGCGGGCTGCAGGCTCCGGGGCACGTGCATTGTTTCCAGCTGCCCTGGCCCCTGTGCACTCACTGTGGTTGGCAGTTGGTGGCGGCTTTGTTGAGCTACCTTAGGGTTCCTACCAGCAGGGAGGCTGCAGGGACGACAGGGTGGCGCCTTCCTGTGCTCCACCTCGGGCTACTGCGGGGTGCAGGGCGTGAGGGCGTTATTTACTTTTCCTGAGCCGCGCTGCCACTCACTGTTCCCCCTGAGCCTCCATAAGACCTGCATGAGGAGACGGCACGACTGAGGACAGGACTGGGAGTGCAGGTCGCAGCTCCCTGAATGAACTCTGGAATCAGCCTTTCTGCCAGATTCATTTGGAGGATTTTCCATAAGAAGTCCATGGAAGGAAACAGGCCTTTTTTGGAGTCCCTTATGGGAGCGTGGGAAGGGTCCGTGTGTGTACAGCTTTTCAAGCTGAGATTTTCTTTCTATATTTGCTATAAAAACAATGTGCCGAGAGGACCTCCTTGATCTCCTTTTGCCTCAGTAGCTCGCTGGACTTCTGGGCCTGGGTCAGCTCAGGAGTCTTTTTGCAGGAACCTTCCAGAAAAGTTTGTAGCTGCTTCCAAGTGCAGTGAGGCCCTGCAGAAGCCACAGCCCTGTCATTACGCAGGGTGCAAGCTTGAGCACCTGGGTCCCTTTCCGCCCCCTGTGCTTTGGAGGCCCCACCCCATCTGCGAGCGAGCCTGGGTGGGATCCATGAGGACCCAGGCGTCCCAGCTCCTTCCTGTGTGCACTTGGGCTGTTGTCCGTCCCCCCCCCCCCCCGCCTCATGCAGCCTCGTGCAGACACCCTCCTCTTCAGCACTCCCAGAATGACGACGTCCACTCCTCTGCTCAAGGCCACTGAAGAGAAGACTCGCCTTTGTGGCACCAGCTTCTGTTTTGTGGCTGGGATTATCATTTTGCCATTAGACACAAGTGTCCGCTGTAATTGTAGTTGGAGGTCCACTCTTGGAAATCGGAGGCCTGTGGGTGGGGGTCTTCGGTCATCAGGTGCCGCTCAGGGTGGTGTGTGTACCTGGCTTCACATCCCAACTCCTTTTGGGAGTCCTTGAACTTCGTGTGTCTCAGTTAATCCTGTAAAGGGCTGCACCTGCCTGCCCCGCGGCCTGCCCCGCGGCCTGCCCCGGGGCTTCTCTAACAGCGCGGTTCTCCCTGGGAAGAAGCCACTGACCACCACTGGTGCAGGCTTTCCAGGATAGTGGTTTGGATGGTTCAGAGGTGGAGAGAGAAATAGAGCAGGGTGTGGGGCCCCGGGAACATACCCCATGGTGCCACCGCCCCTTTCCAAGGACAGTTTCTCTTATGTCACAGAGATGGCAGCTGTAGGGCAGCATACCTTTACACACAGACCAGCCTCACTGCCAAGTGATGTGTGGCCTTTGCTTGAGTTTCATGCCTGGTGGCCTTTCTCTTCCTGTTTTATATGGTCACTGACACTGTTAGATCCCCCCGGTGGAACGGAGCGCTGTTAGTGATGGGGCTGTTCTGAGCAGCATCTTCCCCAAGGGACGTGACCGCCTCTGTGCTCAGCCTCTCTCCTGGCCAGTCTTGCTGCTGCAGACAGAGGTCCCTTTGAGTCGTGGGCTTCTAGCCAGGTGACGGCCCAGCTGCACGTGGACTCGGCACTGCGGGCCATGTGGCTGACGTGGAAACGCTGGCCTCCTGCAGGTGCATTCGGGGCCTGGCGGTGCCGTCCACTGCAGCACGTAGGACCTCATGGAGGGCCGAGCACCACCAGCCTGCTGACCTGGCCCGAAAGGCCTCAGCCAGTCCCCGGGCAGGAGGAGCTGGTGCTAGAACATGCCTGGGGCCCTTCTGAGCACAGGTCTCAGCACGAGCCAGTAGACCCGCCCCATGTGTGCAGGCAGTTACTCTGCCCCGGTACAGGAAGCCACAGTGGGCTCTGGGGCCTCTCTGCTCCCCCATCCTCCTGGTAGTGCTCCCTCCTGAGCAGGGGCTGTAGAGACAGGGCCCCTGAGGGGACCTGGCAAAGGCCACGTTCCTCTCTAGCCACTGCTATTCTTGATTTCCTTGAAATGGCCTCTTGCAGGATACTGTCCCCAGGTTCCAGGTAGCTTCTCCCAGATGTGCCCCCCTGCCTACATTCATGGAGGTAGCTTAGCCCTTCACATGAGTCTCCTCCTGGGGCTGCTTCCTGAGAGCGGCTGGAACCAAGCTGACCGTGGGCAGCTGTCACCCTAGATGGGGGCCTTGACCAGGTCACTTAACCTCTCAGCCCTGTCCTGTCTTTAATGCGGGGACTTAGATGTGCTACCTCAATGGTTGGTAAGAAAATGAGTCACCTAATGTAAAAAGTACTTAGTATTTTAACCATTTTATTATTTTTCTGTAATGCCTCAGATTTTCAAGCTTAGCTAACCCTTTGTCTAAGTTTGAGTTAGAAGAGCCTCAGTTCACACAGCAGACCCTGCCTCTCTTCCCAGCCTAGAGAATTCACTACCACACCCCAGGAAGCGTCGCAGGTGCCTAGGATCCCAAAGTGTGTCGTGACTTTCACACGGGTGACCAGCAGAGCAGGTGGTGGTGCTCGACTCGTCTGCTCTTCACCCTTTCTCTGTCATTCCTGGAGTGACCAGGGGTAAGCACGGTGATCTGCAGTGCAGACACTGCTGTGGAATGGGGCGGTGCTCACAGCCCAGATCAGCACTGTGCCAGGAGGGAACCATCAACTAGCTGTTGAAAGGACAAAGACCCTTTAATCTGCATTTTAGGGGAGAATAGCAAGCAGCCCCCACTATGCCGGGCAGAGGACTGGGCATGACCCCTGACTGGGGCTTTGGTGAGCCTACCACTGGCCGTGGCCATGGGTTGCTGACAGCTGGGCAGAGCTGCAGCCGTCCTCTGTGATCCTGACGGAGGCACGTGCAATGGCAGCCCTGACCTCACTTCCTGTGACTCGCCAGGTAGCAGTCCCTTCTCAGATACGGCGGAGTCTAAAAGCAGCCTCGGGCCAGGGTCCCAGGGCACCCATGCCGCTTTCTCCTGTACAGAGTTAGGATCGCTGTTCTCTCCCTTCTTCTCTGAGCTGCACCACCCAGACACACTGACTCTCCCTGCCCGCGCTGCAGTCTCGGGCCTTCCACGTCTTGTCTGGCTGTGTCCCACGTGCACATCTCCATTCAGCCTCTCAGCAGTCTTTGCACAGCTTCAGTTCTGCCAAGCAAGCGTTGCATTTGATTGACCTGTGAAGCACTTCTGTGGAAACCCTCAGCTCAAAGGCAAGACAGGCTGTGGGCGAGGCTGTTGAGTGCACACAGCTCCAAAGGAGCTTGCTGGGCCCCTGGACCCACACGGCAGGGCTTCCTGGGGTGAGCTGCACAGACCAGCAGGCAGATGCAGGATCTGCTTGGACAGAGTCACCTCATTCCTCCTGGAGGTCCTGTCCTCAGGATCTGTGGAAATGCCCGTGTAAACGCTAGGCTGCCCCTTGCTTGTCCAGATTTCGATTGCTTTAGAAACATCCAGGTGTCCTGCTGCATTCTTGCTCAGACCCAAAGCTTGGCGAGTTCCTCAGAAACAGCTGCAGAGTGTAAACCTGGCCTCTGCCTGCTTCCAGAAGCACTGCATGCTGCAGAGGAGCGGAAGGTGTGGGCGCTTGGGCTGGAGGGTAGGTGTGAAGGGAATCCCTGTTTCCCTATTAGTTTGCTTATCATCTTTGGTGAAAGAGATAATACACAAATTTTGGGTTTCTCAATTATGTTTTAATATGATTTCTGATAGTGAAATACTTGTTTGGTTTAATAGTAATTTCAGAACCATTAACTACCACCCAGAACTCTGGGCAAGAGCGGGCGAAGGTGTCTGCTAGACAGGCAGCATTTTGGATTGAAGGTGAGTCTCCTTTGGGTTGGCCCTGGACCCCTGAGGAACTGCTGGTCACAGAAGCACAGTACACAGGGCACTCTGAGCACCAGCTTTTTGTTCTGGTTTGGCTTTTCTGTCAGGAGCACATCTGCTGTCAGCTTGCAGGACAACAGGGTCAATCCTGTTGAGTGTTCCACGTGCACTCTAGGAGGTGCACTGAGGTTAAAGAAGGTCATGGAATGAAGCCAGAGTAGGCGGGGGGTAGGAAGCTGAGTCCAGAGGCAGAAGCCGACAGCCAGGTGCACTGGAGCTGTGGGAGCTGTGGGCCATGCAGGCTTGGAACTGCTGGTTAACTGTGGCAGGTTGAAAACAGGAATCTCTACCCTTCCACCAGGCCACTAAACAGGACAGTAAAGGAACGAAAATGGGCATCATGTCACAAAGGATTAAAGGACATCTGGGGGGCGGGCATCAGCGGGAGGCCAGGCCACATGCCACGGGGCTGGCCCTCTGCAGGAAGACTGTGTTCTGGCAGTCTGAGTCCTCTCAGGAGGAAACCTAGCAGGCAAACCCAAGGACACAAACCTAGCAGGCCCTTTCCCAAGACGGCTGCAGTGAAGCTCCGCACATGAAAAGCCCACCATGTTCCCTTATTTGGGCTAAACACCTCCAGACTAAATGGAAGACCCTTCCCTAGGACACCGGCTCAAGGAAGGACTCACCTGTGCCAACCGCTGGGCCCTGCCTGCTCAGTCTGATGCGAAGTAGAGTTTAACTCATGTTAACTCAAAGTAGAGTTTAACTTGGTGTCCCATCGTCTCATTTATGGAACACCTGAAAAATTGGCCAACAGGTACATATCACCTATGCTAACTATGGAATAAATACTTGTTTTAGTGTTCTGTTCTTTTGAGGAAACTAATAGGTGAATGACTAGAGACAGTGCTTATTAATATCATTGATGTCAATATTAATGGTAAATTACACAGGAAGCTATTTTAATGCACCTATGGCAGATTCATTGCAGTATTTGAGAACTGAAAACCTGGTACTTGGTGGGTTAAAGCAAGACGAGCCGTGTGAGGAGATGGCTCATAATGGATGCACAGCTTCCCGGCCATCGTGCCCTGACGGACATGTATGGAAACAGTCAAAACCATCCTTAATTGTCTAGTAGAAACATGCTAGTAGAAATGCACTTTTGAAAAGGATACTGTTTATATTATCATCAGACGTCAAGAACCTGAGATGAAGTCTAAACAAAGACGTGAACGAGGGGACAGAAAGCTGTGAGGCATTGCCAAGAGCAGCTGAAATCCTAAATAAGTGGAAGGCATATATCGCTGTCCTGGTTTAGGTTACTCAACATGTAAAAATTTAAAAATTCTTTGATGGGATGACAGACGTTCATACAGAGAAGTATAAATACAGAATCAGAAAGGGCCACCAAAGGCAGTGAGTGATGCTGTAGGTGGGGTCTGGGGAAACGCTAGAGTTAGGAGAAGCCAGAGGAGGGACCATGCATGAGACCCTGCAGAAAGACCAGGGAGATGCTCGGAGATAGAGGCCTCGGCAAGGGTCTAGGGTCAAGTCAGGACAGGCCAGCGGAGGGACCACACAGGAGACCTGCAGGACAGACCAGGGAGGTGCGCTGAAGTAGGTGGATGCCCTGGCAGGATCCAGGGTGATGCGCAGCCACAGGCCTGGGGAGGCCTGGCCTGGAAGGTGGGAGTTAGACTGGACCGGGTGCCATGGAGACCTTGGGCAGAGCGCTGGTGTGCAGAAGGCATGTTGGGGGTTCAGAGGTGATTGGAGGTTGGGAAAAGGAGGGTGAGTGGGGACATGGAGAGCAGGTGCTGTCCTTGCTGACAGGAGTGGGGACCCCCAGTGGGTGCCTTGTCTCTGTGTAGAAGCCCTTTCCTCTGGACCTGCTGACTGTTTTAAAAGAGAGGTGTGCTTCTCATCCCTTAGGGCAGCATGGGTCTTCTGCTGTCCCTGTGGCATCAGCTGAGCATGACAGTGGTGTGCTCACTGCTCTTAGTTGTTGGGCATCAGAAGCAGTGACCTGCCCAGGTGATCTGGGCTCTCAATTTTGCCATCAAGGGGGGTTTTATGTATTCAGTCTTTCTCCCTAAAATAATTTGAGTCTCTTTAGGTTCATGCTTTGGGATTTACCAAACATAGAATATGGAGCTAATTGGCACATTTCTGCAAGCACCGTGTGGAACGGTGTCCTGAAGGAAGCTGTGCCCTGATGTCTGGTTGTGTTTTCATTTGCTTTTGGAATATTTTTAACACATTTGGATGGTGACTAATAACCTATTGAAGTAAAAGAAAAGTTACCAGTGTAGTTCACTGCAACAGAGGAAGGCCTCTGCTGCTTCAGTGTGCGCCTCTCCACGGACACGGTGTAGTGCTGTGGGTCCACCCACTCACGTCCACTCGAGGGAGACACCAGTGTTGATGTCCGAGCCTGAGGAAGCCAGTTGACTCTTCCTCTGTCTCCATGGAATGTGTTTATTCAGGTTGCAGGTGACTGCCCCTGGCTCAGCTTCCTTCTGACAAGACCTTATTTTCTTGACGAATGTTGCCTTCACTGATGGCTGGAATAGTGCCCTGGCCCTTAAGACTATACGCTTTACCTGCAGAAACGTTTCCTATTAAAAAATCAAATGACTCAGTAATTCGTCTTCCAGCCTCTAACATGGTCTCGCTGTTGGAGCCCCACCCACTCTGCAGGGAGCCGGTGTCGGCACCACCTGGCACCACCTGGCTGGTTTCCAGGCGTAACTTGCCTCTCAGGACCTTGCACATCGTGCCTTGGTGGTGGTCGCTCTGTGTAGGACTGGGAGTCACCCTGTCCCCGCTTTCTCAGTAGCACGACTCCCTGGAATTCTTAGGGAATTGTTAGCACAGCCAAAGCCTCTGGAGAACCTGTGGGTTTCCTCTAAGGGCCTGGTGTTCACTGTTAGGGTTTTGTGTTTTGTTTTGTTTTGTTTTGTTTTAGCTAAAAACTCAGGTAAATTAGCCAAAACCAGTGAGGTGATGTTCAGAGAGATAAGCGTGGTGGTTGCATAGAGGGCGGCAGGATGGGTGGTGAGAGTGTGCACCCAGGAGAACCTGCTGCCACGGCTCATTAAGATGTGAACAAGCAGCACCTGAGGGTCTGCGCTGCCACCTGCCCCACGAGAACTAGTGCACGGGCTGCTAAAATGGCGCTTTTTAAAGCAGCATTAATAAACGTGGGCAGTTGCTCCCTGTTGGCGCTGGATCTCCGTGTGGTGTTAAGAATGGGCCGTTGCCGCAGAAGCCCTTGTGAAGTGTGGCAGGTGCATAAAGCACAGTGACACCTTCAGCAGAGCTCACTGATGGGAGCCCTCGTCCAGGGGTCCAGGAGGAACTGTCCACAGAGCAGTGAGCTCCCATCACGGCGTCTCTAATTCATTTCAGGAGAAAGAATTGCTTCCAGAACGATTGCCACCACCGCTGACCAGTGCCTGGCACATAGTCCTTGCATATGCCAGGGCGAGGCTGATGGTCATCCTCCAGGAAGCTGGTGCCCGAGGGTCCTGTGCCAGATGGGAAGGACAGCACCAGGGTCTCTTCAGCCATGCACTGTGTGATTCTAGGTCCCTCTCAAGGAGCATCTGTTTATGGGAAAGAAATGACTGACAAGCTAGTCCAGTATAAGACTGGGTTTGTAGATGCCATGTGATCATGCAACCTTATGCCCTCTTACGAGTTTCCTGTTGCAGATTCTGACTTGGACACCAGGGGTTTTAGCAGCAATGTAATGAGAGGGTGACCTTGTCCCTCCACTGATGGCCACGGTCAGTCTGGCCAGTCTGAATGGCTTGTTAGGTGACCTTGGGAGCCCTCATTCAGTCCAAGAAGGTTCCTTCCCAGGTGAAGGGGCTGTGCTCTGCAGTCCAGCTTCTGTAAGTAGCAGGGATCTGCTTTGGGCAGCAGCCAAGAGTGGCAGTGCCCTCTGCAGCGATGTCCTCCACAGCTTTGGGCTGAGGAGTCTTCTGCTCTGATCTGGCAAAAGCAGAATGAGATGAGGGAGAAAAAGAGAAAACGATGTGAGGTGGAGGCCTCTGGCACACACGGACAGGAGGGGCCGCTGCTCCCGCTGAGGCCTGCGCTGCCCGTGTTCTCTCCTGATGCTGCCTCTCTCTTGCATTGTAGAGCACCAGAACTACTTTGGGATAGACGAAAACCTCGGCCCTGTGGCTGTCAGCATCCGGAGGGAGAAGGTGGAAGACCCCAAGGAGAAGGAAGGGTCCCAGTTCAACTACAGGGTGGCTTTCAGGACCAGCGAGGTAACTGCTGTCTTGCCCTGCAGCTGTCTAGGGCAAGTCCCAACTCCCGTGACACACTGCCCGAGCTAGGAAGGGCGTGGAGGGCATTGTTTCAGCGTTAATGACCACACATTTACGGTAATTGAAGAGGATAATTGCAGGATTTTATTCCAAGTGAAAAGTTTGGACACCTGTCCCAGATAGTCAGTGGCATTGATTTTGCTGCCACCTTACAAGGTAGAAGGGATAAGGTGATAAAGACGGAGGCCTGGGGGCTGAGACATGAAGGACAAACCAAGGACAGAGTGCACCTCAGAGCCGAAAACGACCTTAAAATCCAACAGGATACCTGGTGGCCTGCAATGGGCGAGTGTTCCTCTGGTGTTTGAACCAGTCTTGGAGCACCGTGTACCCACGTTCAGTGCACTGTGGACCCAGGTTAGTTCCCGACCTGACTCCTTTTGAATGAAAAGTGATATTGGATCATTTCCAAAAATACATTATATGGCCATGTGAATATGACCCTGAAAGCCAAGTGTGGTTGGTGTGCACTAACAGAAAAGAGCAACGTGGTTACATGGTGCAGTGTGGTAGCTAATAGGCTTTGCTGGTCTGTACAAATAATTAGATCTAATCTGCACTGTAGGTTTTGGTCCCTTAGCTCGTTGGATTCAGATAGGTATCTGCTTGGTAATGTTCCAGAATGTGTGTTTTGATGCACTCCATCCAGATCAGAGAGGAGAGGGCCCTTCCCATACTTGAAGCTTGCGTAGGCACATGTGGCCCCGTGTCTCGCCTGGAGTCCACGGCGTTCTGGTGACCCAGGCTCCATGCTAGATATATACACGTGAGATGAAGTCCCTCTTGGGGACATGGGGCCGTGTTGCCCTGTATAGATAACCAGGAATAAGCACTAACTGGGCTCTGGTGGCTGTTCCTACAGCTCACGACCCTGCGGGGTGCCATCTTGGAAGATGCCGTGCCCTCCACTGCCCGGCACGGCACAGCGCGGGGACTACCGCTCAAGGAGGTGCTGGAGTACGTGGTCCCGGAGCTCAACACGCAGTGCCTGCGGCAAGCCTCCAACTCCCCCAAGGTCCCGGAGCAGCTGCTCAAGCTGGATGAGCAAGGGGTGAGTACGGTGTGGGGGTGTGCGAACCTGTGTCTGTTTCCGAAACCTTGGGGTTCCTGCCATCGTCTTTAAACACTAGAGCTGTGCTCTCTAGTTTTCCAAACACGCCTTCCTTCCAGTTCAGAAGCCTGCTTCCCACGGAGGCTGGTGTGCTCGGCCGCAGTGCTGGCACGTGCCCGTGAGCCGGAGCGCGTGCCATCGCCTGGCAGGAGAGGGTGTGCAAGCCCGATCGGCCTTTCTGCTTCTCCTGGTCTGCTCTGAGGACAGTGCTGACACGAATGTCCCAGCACGCATGGAGAAGACCAGGCTGACCGGGACCTTGTCCCTGCCCCTGGGGACAGTGAGGCCAAGACCCCAAAGACCTCCCCAGGCAGAGGAAGGAAGAGAGCTTGGAGACGTGGAAGTGTGGGGGGCACTTGTGCAAACCTAGAGAGGGGCGTTTCCCTGGCCTCCTGGGGTAGAGTGCTTAGGGGCTGTACAGGCAGCCGCTTCTCCAAGAACCTTGACCGTTCAGTTTCTTTACCAAGAAGGAAGCTCACAAGGCAGGGGTGGGGTCAAGGCAGAGCACAGAGGCCTGGAATACTGGGCCAGTGGCTTGTGTGAAGGTTTTCCATCAGGACAGCTTGGGGTGACAGGAGCTGTGTGCTGAGCAGGTGGTTCTGAAGAAGGGGTCACAGGCTGCGGAAGGAGGAGCGGTGACGTGGAGCCGTCATGTGCTCATTGACGCCCTCCAGGACCCACCAGTGCTGCACAGGCTGAGACGATGCCCTGTGGGTGGAAAAGGGTCTTTTACATTTCATATGCACAATTACTGGTAGGAAAACTGGGAGGCAAGTATCTGAGCATAGGCAATTTATTTTAGTGAGTGAATTTGTTGTTAAATCCAGGGTTAAAGTTTTAAAAAGGCAGTAGTGACGTGTACTTTTAGAATTTTCCAAGGAAAATATTTTGCATGTTTTAGAGGACTATGGGGTCTTCCGTAGTAAGTTAACACCACACTGGCAGTGAGAATCTGGCACAGGACCCCATCAAATAGTCCTGAGATCCTCCTGTCTCAGGAGCAAAAGCTGGTGTCAGAACACCAGAGCACAGCTCTGAACCGGAGTAGCCAACTTCTCAAGTGGCAGGAAGTGTAGAATACGGTGACCCTGATCATGGCTGGTGCAGAATGTGGAATGGGAAATGCCTAAGAAGCAGTCTTGGAAGCGTGTAGTGGAGGGTGGAGAGGGGTGGAGAGGGTGTCTCGAGCTGTCCACCCATCAGTCCTCACAAGCTTGACAAAAGCAGCACTCAGGCCATCCTGGGCAAGACTGTTTCTCCTTATGGCCAACTGCTCCTCCCCTTCATGGACACTCAGCCCTGGTCCACTGTTTACCTACAAGGCGGATTGCTCGAACATAGACCTCAGTCTGCCACAGTGAGGCCTATGCTCGGAGGGGTGCTGGGCCACAGTTAGGCTGTGTTCTCTGCAGGTGTACCGAGCCGCTGCGTACTCAGACTGGTTTCAAGACAATTCTACAACTTTGGCTTTATCACCTTGACTTAATTTAAATGTTTTGCCAATGGTCACAGTGCTTCTGGCCTTGGGGATGCAGCAGTCTGTTGTGATCCTTTGTGGGCAGGACAGACACATGCTGGTTCTCCTACGTCTGGGCACTGGCACCACAGCAGTTGGGACAGTGAGTGTTTCCATTTGCAGCAGTGCTCAGGCCCAAGTGCCCGCCTCGTCTCACCTCGGGCTGGTTTTCTGCAGTGTGATAGTGGTATTTATTGAGAGGCATAAAGCAAAGGCCCAATAGCCAGGGCGGAGGTCTTCGTGGTGAGCGAGAAGCCAGATAACAGCTTAGGGTCTGCAGTGCTACTGGAACCGTGGGTTGCACATGTGTTGGTAGCTGCTGTGACCAGAACACCTGAGGAGAACAGCTGAGGGCAGGTGAGACTGATTCTGGCTCACAGTTTCAGAGATCCCAGCCTGTGGTCTAGAACTGCCTGTAGAGCCAGGGCAGGCCCACATGGAACTGGGCCTGCCCACTGCATGGCAGCCAGCGATGGAGAGCAGGAGAAGAGGGCCTGGGGGCAGGTGCAGTCCCCAGAGCCATGCCTGCAGTGACCACTTCCTCCAGCCACGCCCGCCTGCTTACGGGGACCACCAGGAGTCCATTCAAGTTACTAATCCACTATATGGATTAATCCTAATGAGGTTACAGCCCTCACCATCCAGCCATTGCTGAAAGCCCCAACTCGGAACCTTGCTGCACTGGGAGCTTCTGGGGGCACATTTCTGATCCACACCCTAACACCAGGTGTCCTGATTCCAGTCACTCAGTCATCAGTGTCTGTATGACAGGTGTGAATCACAAGAGTGTCCCTAAGGCCAGGTTAGGTCCTAAAAGTTCTCCTAACATTTATTATGAAATGCCATCAGCATTTTAATGTAACTTCTTTTTTTGTTTTTTGACCTATTTTTTTTTCCAATAAAAAAACAGTTCTTTATTAATAGCACCAGGTATTTGGAAGCTTCTGCACACTGTCTGTAGCCCACACAGAGGTCGGGACCCTGTCTCCACTGTGCAACAGGGAGCTGGTAGCTGAGTGGTGCCCAGGGCCCTGTGCTTGCACTGCTGTCACATCCATGAGTGCAGGTGGCACATCGTGCCAGCCCACGAGCAGGAGACGCTTCCTGCTGCCCAGGGAGGTTGCTGCAGGCTGCACGTGAGGTTGCCAGGCTGCAGTGCAGATGGGGTGCTGCCTACAGGAAGGGAGGTCATCATGCCATATTCTGCAACAGCCAGTGGAAGGTTTTGATCCAAGGCTCTGTTCCACATCTCGGTGGTAGAAGTGAACAGTGATGGACACATGTCTGACTGTCTGTCTGTTTCTGAGGCCCGGGGGCTGGTGAGGTAGCTCTGAGGGCCCAAGGGAAAAGGAGTCCTCCTTGGAGGAAAACGGGGAGACGGTGAGAGGGATACAGCTGCTGGCTGGCCGCAGAGGGTGTGTCCGCTTCTGGCGCCCCTGGCGGGGCTGAGAGCCTTGGGCAGGAGCCCGCCCAGTGCCCCCGGAGCCCTTCCTGGCTCACTGCATCTTTAGCAGATGTTCACTTTTCAAGATGGTGAAGAGTGTGAGAAGTGACCACAGTTACTCCACCAAAGTTACTTTCATGGAAACAGAACATCTTTCTGTTTATACACCTCCACCACAATTCCCACTGGGAATCTTTCCTGGCCAGACCTTCATTTATTTCTTTCCTTACAGTTTTACATGTTTCCATGAAGTTTCAAATAAATTAAAGAAGGAAGTGGCATCAGAACCGGAGGGGGAATCTTGTTAAAGCTTGTGGCCTTCCTCCTCCCTGTGCAGGCCTGAGATCAGGTATTTGCCAGTGGCATGTTTAAGCAGAGAGCACACCTGACTGCCCATCCTTTGGGAACCCCAGCAGATGCGCACGACTGTGGCCATGTGTCACATCTCCTGGGGCTTCCGACACTTTTCCAGCTGTGTTTGGGGGTTTCTGGGTTTGTTACTTACTTGTAGTATCTCGTGCAGAGATCGGTGCCTGCTTTGTGTGTCTGCTTGTGGGAACCGATCTGCTCCTGAGGACAGAGCTCTGGGCCCTGCTGTTTTCCTTTCACTGGAGCTAGCTTATCTGGGGCTCTTTGCAAGTAATGACATTTCCTCCCCATTTCAGCTGAGTTTTCAGCACAAGATTGGGATCCTCTATTGCAAAGCAGGACAGAGCACAGAGGAAGAAATGTACAACAACGAGACGGGGGGACCAGCTTTTGAGGAATTCCTGGACCTTCTGGGCCAGAGAGTGCGGCTGAAAGGATTCACTAAATATCGCGCCCAGCTGGACAATAAAAGTAAGCTCCGTGCGTGCGCAAGCTCAGGTCTGCAGAGGTGAGTTCGTGTGTGTGCCAGCTCTTGGCCCCAGGGCGGAGCGTCGTGGGACAGTGTGGATTTCCTCAGGCTAGCGGGGCTCATTTCTCAGTGGGTGTGTGTCACCTGTGTGCCCGACAGCTTGTGCTTTTATGACGCTACCAGAGATTCCCTGCGTTTCTTGAAGAATCTCGGTGTCGTCCTCCCCTATTGCACACCCACCTCTGTGACGGCCCTGTCATGACACCAAGCCCCAGCGTTGTGGTCACTGCTGAGACAGAACATCGGCACGTTCACTGGTGCCTGTTACTGGCTCATCCGTCTCCAGGTCCGTGAGGTCAGCGGGGCAGTCGCAGCAGTGAGTAGAAAGCCGGATGTCCTGCTTTCCAGGGCCCAAATCGGGTCCCCTGGGGTGGGACACACATCAGCTCTTGGGCCAGATTGGCTGCCCAACTCAGATGCGGGCTGTCTGCCCTCTGTGGTGTGCGAGTTGCCCAGGCCTTCCACGTGTCCTCGGAAGTCCTGTGTTTCATCTTCCTGCTATTATTTGATTGCTGCCAGCACTTGAAATACCAGGCAGCATAATTTTACATATTTTGGGGGATTCTTAGCAGTTACTTCTTGCTCCTTTACTGAAAGGAGAGGTGGATGGTAAGGCTGAGATCTGAGAGCTGGTGGCCACTCCAGGTGGGAGAATGAAGCAGGGGCTGTCTCCGTGGGTGTCAGGGTGTGGCCAGCCTGGAGCAGAGCTGGCCGTGTGTGAGCCTGCCTGCCCTTTTTTCTGTGTCCCAGCCCTGCCCATTGCATACTCAGTCTGATGCTCTCTTCAGATGAAGGTGGTGCCTTAGTCAGTCCTGGGTTTTGATCTGGTTCTGAATTTGAACGGTGTTGCCTCATGTGTGGGCCCTGTGTCCTCCATGTGTGCCAGGCTGAAGCCTGATGTCCCATTGAATGTCCACTGCTCACGCCTCAGGCATGTAAAGAAGTGACCATGACACCCCATGTACTCGTGCATTAAGAAATACCCACGAGACCTTTTCTGATTTTCTTTTCCAACTCCCCTTTGCTAAAAACCAGAACCCAGGTGCCAGAGAGGCCACGGTGCTGCCCGAGGACCTCCCTGTGGACAGCCACTGTGGACGTGGCTCCTGTTGCTAGGGGCGGAGGGTCCTCTCTAGTGGGAGGCACTGGGAAGTCACCTTCAGATCGTGTGGCCCCTGAAGTGTGTGGCAGTGCAGCATGGATGGCCCCATGTCTTCCCTCGTGTAGAGTTGACAGCAGCTCTGTGACCTGAGAGACATCCCCAACACAGTCAGCTCTAGGAGATGAGAACGCAAGAACCAGACTGCGATAGGTCAGCGCTGACGATCCCCAGGTCTTGACTTTTAGGGGCAAGACACTCCTAAGATGCGAAGAAGCGTGACATCCCTTAGTCAAGAGGAAAGGGCTGGAAGTAGACGGCTTAGAATAGTCAAATAGAAGCTTGTTCTCGTGGGATGAACAAGTGAAAATTTTCTTTCTGAAATTCAGGAGAATTGGGTACCGTGCTAACACTCTGTAGGACTTGAGCCAAGTCTGGGCCCAAGGCAGATGGAGTAGGAACAAGGTTGACCACTGAGACACCCTCATCACTGGGCAGAGTGACCGGGTCAGGGCGACACCCCCTCCCTCTGCCACCAGCCCCTGAGCGAGCCTTGTTGGTTTCCTTTCTCCATTGCGTGCTGGTGTCTGAGATAAAACCTTCACGATGCTGTGATGTGGCCTCTTGGGCAGCCAGCTCCAGGAGTGCTGCTGCCCCCGGGGCATTAGCTGCTTTGGCTGCGCTTCCCTGATGTGAGGTGGGGCCCTCGGGTCCTGGAGCGACTACTGTGCTGACAGGCGTTGGCTGCCCTGTCTCCCACCGCCCGCCCTTGGTTTTGTGGTCAGTGAGTGTGCCCTTTGCGGAAGGGGCGGGGATGCCATTGCTCACTGCGACTGAGCTCCCGCGTCCCAGGCCGCGTCCACTGTCCGGGCTCTGAGCCGGGAGAGCTCTAGTGGCTCATTGCTTCCTGAGGTCCTGTGAAGAAGGGCAGCGTGCATTTCCTCAGGGCCCATGGCACAGGCTTCTTCTAGGTAACGTCCTGGACTGTCTCCAAGTCAGACATAGTCTGGCTTACCAAAGAGGACGCTGCAGGCTCAGAAGGAAATCAGTGAGGTCCACGAAGGTTGAGTATTTTCATATTTCAAAGTAAAAATTTTAGATTTTAAACTAAAAAAGATTTACCCAAAATGACGGCTCAGGGGTTTCCTCAGAAGACTCAGTGGGTAAACACTGGTGAGCAGCATCGTCTCTTGCTGTTCAGGAGGGAGAAGAGTCACAAGGGCCAGGAGGCATTGAGAGGGCCATCCTGAGCTCCGCCGACTGCTTTCTGCGTGTCTGTTTCCACTGACCCTGTGCAGGATGGTCCAGAACCTCCCTCCAGAACTATTTTATAGCTGAAGTATGTTGTAGTTGCTGAGTTGGTTGGGACATCTGAGACTCAGCCGTTGGCAACCTCGTGGATCACACAGATGGTTCTGATTCTGCAAAGAATTATTGCACTAGTCAGAAGATGAGCAGCTCCGTGAACAGCAGCATTCAGGTGTTGGGCGAAGAGGTGGAGCAGGCGCCGCTCTCCTCGTTGATCACAGCATGGATCACTCTGCAGTTTTCTGGAGGAAAAAGAAAAGCTGCCTCCCTTAGGGAAAGCAAGTTTTGAAGTAGCACTGTTCCCATCTCTGTGTTGTCAGTCCCACCTCGCTCCTCTTGTTCTGACAGGTCACGCGTCCCCAGAGGATGGCGTAGACCTAACAGTACGCACACACACAAGGGCGCGGCCAGGCTCTGGCTGCCCGGCTGTCACTTGCAGGTGCTCCCCCTGGGCCTGGGCTGGCTGTAGGTGGGCCTGAGCCCATGGTGCGAGGTCCAGAGTGAAGACTGCATGGGTGGAAGCCACACATGCAGTCACGAGAGTGGGGAGAGCAGAGGCCCATGGGGGCCAGCCTCAGTGGAGGCCGCGGGCGCTCCTCTGGGAGCTTCCACGCTGCGGGCCGGAAGGTGGGCAGGCAGTAGCCTGCATTGCTAGTGCACCGTGGCATCTGTTTTCTAGCTGAGTCAGCTCTGTGGGCATGGCCTTCAGGGTGTTGATGCCCGCAGTCTGCCGTAGCCTGACTTCTTTTGTGGTCGACCTTGGTTTCCAGCTGACTCCACGGGAACCCACTCCCTCTACACCACGTATAAAGACTACGAGCTCATGTTCCACGTGTCAACCTTGCTTCCCTACATGCCCAGCAACAGGCAGCAGGTACGTCCTCCCCTCTCGCTTCCCTCCAGGCCGGCGTGGGTGTGGGTGGGGCCCTGGGTCTGCAGAGCAGCAAGGAAGATAGTTGTTGCGTAGCATTAACAACCTTTGACTCTTCCAGAAGGGGTTGGGTTTTTAAAGGAGTATCATTGCAGCTACTATAAAACTCAGCAAGTCTGCTACAGCTTTTTTGGGTGTTGGCAGAATCTCAAAAGAGACCTGTGTCAACTGTGTTAGTTACAAAAGGCCGACTCCACAGCCCAACCACGGTTTCTCCATGTGGGCAAATGACTTATTTGTAAAAACACTGTTCATAGTTATTGCTGGGTTGTTTTGGCTGTTCTTCCTCATTTAGTTGTCATTGTTTTGAGTTTATTGGCATTCTAAGAGGAAAAAAAATCGCTGCATTATGCCTTGAAAAATTAAAAAGTTAAGAACCTTTGAAAACTTGAATGATGCCTAAAACATCCTAAAATAATTTACATAACTCTTTTTGGTATGGCTATAAAATGGGCTGAGCGAATTCTTTTGCACAAATTACTAGAAATTGTACCTCTTGTTCCTGTGCTAAGACTCTCACAGTGCCGAGCCTGCCCGGTGTGAGGCCCCTTGGGATGCTAAGGAGCTGCATTTGGGTCAGGCTCCCTGGGAGGGGTGGCTCTGCCCCACCTTTTGTAAGTCTCAAGGCTGTCCTGCTGCCCTGCTGCCCTGCATCAGGGCCGAGGCTGAGGCACCCTGGGTTCCTGGCTGGACTTGACATGATGGCGTGACTGTGTTGGGCTAAAGCCAGGGTGCTGACAGTTCCATCTTCCTGCTTGGAAGGTGGCTCTCCTGATGTCACCTGCTGCTCCTTGAAGGGCCATACTATGTTTAGGTACCAAGGACACAAAGGAGTTCTGGGGGACATTTGTCCAAGGAGTGAACCCTAATTGTTTCAGATCATTTTTCTCAATTTCTCTTATAAACACACATGAAATCTATAAATTCAGTCAGAATATATGTGTGTGTGTGTGTGTGTGGCTTTTTCCCCTCCTGGAGAAGAAATCAGCTACTCCTCTGCTTCCTCCACAGGACGGGTGCTCGCCCCGTTCCCAGCACTCCTAGTCAGTGCCGCGTCTCCTTCTCATCCCTCTCCTGTGGTCATTGAAACTGGGATTTCTTGCCATTTTTTGGCAAATCTTTGCTCAGTCCCTCGCCTTGCCCGAAGCTTCCACGGTGTCTTCTAGAAGCCTCCGTTCCCCAGCTGGGAGGCTCTGTCCCTAGGTTCTGCATCTGCATGTTCGTGCTGAGGTGGAAGTGCATCCCTGCATCCTCTGCATGTACCTGTGTTCTAACTTGAAGAGCTTTTAACTCTTAAACTATTTGGACTGATGTTGAACAGATCAAGGGACATCAAGGGCTAGAAACAGGCCAGTCTGGTTGTCCAGTTGTGACTCCTTCAGTAATTAAACCCTGGGATTTGGTTCCCAGAAGCTGATAGGGCTTGTTCGGGCCAGGAGAAGCTGTCAGTGCTTAGTGGGAATGGAGCCTGTCGTCAGGCACTCAGCACAAGGCCACCAGCTCGCTGACTGCCCGAGCCACTGGACATCGGACAGGCAGGCCCAGCCTTCCATGGGAGTGGGGGGATCTCTGAAGTTTTCAAGTCTGTTATCAAAACTCAAAACTGACCCACTCTTTTCCATTGTTTAGTAACTGGGGAGTGTTGGGGTTCCTGTGTCTGGCCTTATTTCACTGAAAAATTCTGTATACAAAAATTAGAAACTCCGGAGAACCACACAGAGAGAGTAGAGGTGTGGATAGAAGTGATTGGTGTGATCGGCACTTCCCAAAGTGGAGATCAAAAGGAAAATCCCTGTGGTTGCTGTAAGTGACTGTAGCCTAAAGACCTGCTCAGAGGACAACTCTGTGTCTAGCTTGAGTGACAGGCCATGGCATCGTCTGGATCTGCCAGTGGGCTGAGGTGGGAGCGGGAAGAGCTGTGGTTCCCTTGCACTTAGTGCCATGGAACAGGTGTGGTCCTGTGTGTGGACCCTGGGAGATCTGCACACCAGACCCCGCATGGCAGGCCAGCACAGCAGGAAAAGGCGAGAGGGAGGCGCAGGTCCGAGTGCTCACTTGCAGTCTGTGTCTGCGCCCGTCAGTCCTCACCCCTTGGCCTCGGACAGGGTCGTGACTCTTGGGAGTTCATAGCTACACTGGGGATATGGTCAAGAGGGCCCGCAGTGATTCCAGGAGCCCCCGTCAGAAGGAAGGCAGTCTCCCTATCTGAGCTGGGCACTGTGGCAGGAGCACTTGGACAGGAGAGGTTGAGTCCAGGGCTGCCTGTGGGACTTTTGCTTCCAGGTTGGAAAGTTCCCACAGGAGAAGGGCAGCCTAACTCCCCAGACTCAGTGCCCTGTCCTGTTGGCCAGGCGTCGCGGCACCCGTGACGCTCCCCAGCTCATGGCAGGCAGTCAGTTAATGCTCCTCAGGCAAGTAGTGACGGAGTGAAGGGGACTGCCTCCCTGTGCGGTGAGAACTGGGGCCCTGGTGTGTGGTAAAGCACCTGAACGGCACCAGGCGCAGCGCAGGCTGCCTCGGGATCACCTCCTCTCAACCCTCAGATCTATCATGAAAGGCTGAGAATGGTTAAGAGAGTAAGATGTTCTACTGATTCCAAGTTGTCATTGGAATTTTCTGGCTGCAGGTCTTCTTGCCACGTTGTGACCCCGACAGGCGCGATCTGCTGTGTGGTGGGTGGTGTTGACACTGTCCATTTCTGTCACTGCCCCACCCCACAGTGGTGGTAATATCCAGGCAGCAGCATCTGCTCTGGCAAGTGGGCTGTGAGTGTGGCACAGGCCTGGGACTTGCAAGGCTGATGCCAGCACGTGCCCTGCCTATGCCTGGGCCTCAGCACCATCACGTGTGGCTGCTTGGCTGGCCCAGGCTTGTCCATGTCAGAGCTGATCTCCTGAGTGTGTTCTTGTAGCCAGGAGCTGATTCCAGGTCCATTAGAAGTCTAGAGTGTAATCGTTGGAAGGCCTCTGACTCTTCAGAGGGGCCCGGCTAACAGAGCACAGTGAGAAACTGCGTTCCCCTCCTTGAGAGTGAGGCCAGGCCTGTTGGGCAGTCTGTCCACCTCTCCAGGGCCATCTCTCATGTGTGCTCTTCTGTTTGCTCTGTAGACGCCTGTGACGCAGCTGTCATGGGTTGTCATCAGAGGGAGCAGCTTCACGGGAGCCCTAGACTTCTTTGGCAGAGACGCCCTTTCTTTGGACCAGGCATATGACAGAGGGAGATGCCTTGGTGCTAGTGCAGAGTGACCTTTGCTTTTTTAGTGCAGGTTGCTCTGTTTGGAGGAGTTCGGAGCCCCTGAGGTACCTCCGCAGTGAGGCCGGTCCCCTAGGGTCTAGAGGTCACGCTCCCAGGGCCTTGATACCACAGTGGTGACAGCACAGGGCTTGTTAGGCTTGGGCCACCTGGACCCCTTTCTCCATGTTGGCTGAACTGGTGGTGGCCCCTGCCTTGGAGGGCTTGCACACACCCATTGTGGATGCTGTGGCACTCAGTGCCACAGTCAGAGACGCTTGTCAGCTCTATCGCCAGCACTGAGAAAATGTAGTCAGCTGTGCATGTCCAGGAGGAAGTCGCCCAGGAGATGCCTCTCACTAGCTCCACAAACAAATGGTGCTCCTACCTTGCCGGGCCACCGCTGTCCATGGTGTGCTGTCCCGTCCCCTCCGTTACAGAGTGATTGTGCGGAACCTCACTGCCCAGTGAGAACACAGCGACTAATTACCAAAGAAAACATTTACTAGTGCTCACAAAATCGCTTGCTTCACTTTTCACAAAACCTTAAAACAATGTTCATTAACTTGCAGGATGTTTTACTTCCTGAGTCTCTGAACTTGATTCTGTCAGTAGGGCCCGTCTCTCTTGGCTGGGTGTCCTCCAGGGAGCTCGGGTTTCTCTCAGTGCTCTTGCCTGCCCGCCATGCTTCCTTCTCCTGCAGTGCAGCGTGTCACGTGGCCACGATGAACTCAACTAGACTATTAAAGACATCGTTTGGCCCATTTTACAAAGTAAAAGAATACGCTCAGCAGGGCGCTAAGGCAGGGTGCCCAGTATGGCACCTGGATTTAATGTTCCCTGGGCTCTTGCTGCCAGTGTTGTGTGGTGAGGCACAGGATGGGACCCGACACAGGACAGGCCACGTCCAGCAGGGACATGGAGCAGCCTGGTACTGCAGTGTGTTCCCATGAAGCTGTGGGCAGAGGGTGGGCGCCTGCCAGTGCTGGCTCAGGAACAGGAGGGCAGCCTGCCCACCCTCGTCTCCCCCATCACCCAAGGGGTGCTGTGTGTCAGGCACTGACTGGTGTGCAGCCCAGGCCACCGCCCTGCTCTCCACGAGCACACTGAACACGGTGTTACCTCCCCGTCCTGTTGCAGGTGGGCGGGAACCATGCAGTTCAGCTCTGGGGGACGAGGGAAGCGTGTCTTTGCCTCCTGCAACTTTCACTGACTTTTTTATACACATTTGAAATGCCACATTTTACCTGAAGATCTAGCAGACATTTTAAAAACCAGATTTCAGCGAGGTGCCCACCGGGTCTGACCAGGTATTAGTACATGTTCAACTCCGCCCAGACGTCACAGCGAAGCGGGTGTGTGCAGCTTCAGCCGTGGGGTTTAAGTCAGAATCCTCCAGTGCAGGGCCCAGCAGTTACACTGGCCATAGAGAACTCTGGGGGAACGACGCCCCCGCTCCTGCCACTCCTGCAGACCTTTGTCACGCTGTGTCACCAGGCAGAGACCAGGCAGGGCATCTGTGTGCATCTGGGCTTAGAGGCTGTAGGAGTTGAACCCTCTGCTCTTTGCAGTGGAACACGCTCTTCAGGTGCCAAATAAACTCTGGGGCAGCGTCCTTGTGGAAGAGGCTGATTGCCCGGGGGGTCCTGTCCTGCGCGGTGTTGCCAGCCGTGAGGATGGTGGACTCCAAAGCCTGGACGCTGGCCTCCCCAGAAGTGAGGTCGAGGAGTCCTGGCTCCAGGCGCATCTCCTCCTGACCGCCTGCACGCTGAGTGAGGGGTGGGCAGTGCGTGTACGCTTGGCTCCGAGTTCTGCCTGTCAGCTTGCCTGTGCTTCTTGGCCACAGCTGCTGAGGAAGAGACACATTGGGAATGACATCGTCACCATCGTCTTCCAGGAGCCGGGGGCACTGCCCTTCACCCCCAGGAGCATCCGCTCCCACTTCCAGCACGTGTTCGTCATCGTGAAGGTGCACAGCCCGTGCTCCGAGGGCGTGTGCTACAGGTGAGCCCCGACACCTGCCCGTCGCCCTCTCCAGCCCTCGGTTTCCTAGCATCTCCCTCAGTGAATCACTTAGCTTCTTTCTGAGAAATAATTGCCTCCTTCCCATTTGCCCCATGTCAGAAGCAAAATGAGGGGGATGTGGCCCAGTGGTGAGCACTTGCCCACCATGTGCAGAGCCCTGGGCCCCACCCCCAGCACCCACGTGCTCACACGTGTACACGTGGGCAAGCCCCCAAGCAGGTCAAAGGGGTGGACTTTGCACTTTGTTTGCCCGAAGACTGAGCCCAGCTTTGCTGGACCCGCCCTGAAATGGCACCAGCCTCTGAGATGGGCCATGTGGCTGTGAAAGTCCTCCTCCTGTTGGAGAAGTGGGCTCTGTATCACTACAGCACTCTTCATCAGAGGTCCTGGGGACACATCCCAGGGAGGGCTGCCGAGACCAGGTATCCAGCGAGCCGTGGTGACCGGTGTGTGCCCTCATGCCCTGAGACCATGCTAATTAGGTCTGCTTTTAGTCAGCCCCCAGTCTGGGACAGTGCAGCTGCAGGTGGACAGCCGTGCTGCGTGGGTGGCGTGAGTGCCTTCCTCCTGGGCTGGCCTCCAGCACCACTGTGGTGGCTTCGCTGCCTACCTGCCTGGCCTGCCTGCAGGTTCAGGGGTGTGCTGCCTGCTTCAGAACGAGGCTGCAGGAATGGCATCTTGGGTGGAGCAAAACACCCGTGAGCACTCCTGGCATTTGTCCAAGGTCGCTGTCCTCTATGGCCTCAGAGCAGTCACTGCCTGCCCAGCTGGCCTGCAGCCTAGGCCACAGACATGAATCATGTTCCCCACAGACCACACCTCAAACGCAAGAGACCAGTCTGTGGAGCACATTGCCAGCTTGCACCTGCCTGGCCAGCACATCTGAAAAGAAGTCTGAAACCACCAGGTTTAGCCAAGTCCCTGGCTCCAGGGTGCAGGTTTCACAGTGACAGGGGAGTCAGTCTTCTCCTCCCCTGGCAGGAGGGTCTGCCTTCTCCTCCCCGGGCAGCTCTCACACTGCTGGGCTCAGGACCATTGGCCTAAGTGCTCAGGAGCACTTCAAGAAAAGGATGTCATTAAAAATAGTGTCTTGCCAGGCACAGTAGCACACACCTGTAATCCCAGCAGCTTGGGAGGCTGAGACAGGAGGATTACAAATTTAAAGCCGGCCTCAATAACAGCAAGGCGCTAAGCAACTCAGTGAGATCCTGTCTCTGAATGAAATACAGAATAGGGCTGGGGATGTGGCTCAGTGGTCGAGTACCCCTGAGTGGTCCCTGGTACCCTAAAAAAAAAAACAGTGTCTCTCGTGTATAAATGATAAGCTTAAAATAAAGAATATTGGTGCAAACATGGTGCGTTGACTTTTTGCCTGGGATCTAACCCAGGGAACTCTTAACTACAGAGAGTAGTCCACAGTCCTTCAGAATGGCCTGGAAACTTAGGTCTAGAGCTTTTTTATTGGCTGCTGTTTTGGGCCCATCAGTATTTCCTCTGCTTGTCTCATTAGGTGTTCTGTCAGCACAGAAGTTGTTTTAAAGACAAGGAATGTCCATTTTTTTCTTGTAAACTTTCTGGTTTTAATTAAATTACTAGAATGATTTCGGTTATTTGAAACACAGCACACTATCATCTTCCCGTGGCAGAGACAGCTTGTGCCCCTTCTGTGGGACAGAGTCACTGATTCAAACAGTGCACTGTGACCACAAAGGCACGTTCACTGTGGAGGTCACACATAGAGCCAATGGGCCTGCTTGCAGGGTGGGGTCTGGCATGTTCCAGAAGGTGGGTGTGGGACCACAGCCCATTGGTCTTGTTCCTTTCTTCTCCAGCGTTGGTGTTTCCAGATCCAAGGACGTGCCACCGTTTGGTCCCCCAATTCCGAAGGGTGTGACTTTTCCGAAGTCTGCAGTATTTCGGGACTTCCTTTTAGCCAAAGTAATCAATGCAGAAAACGCAGCCCACAAATCAGAAAAATTCCGAGCGATGGCCACACGAACAAGGCAAGAGTACTTGAAAGACCTGGCGGAGAACTTCGTCACCACTGCCACGGTGGACACCTCTGCCAAGTTCAGTTTCATCACCCTGGGCGCAAAGAAGAAGGAGAAAGTGAAGCCCCGGAAGGACGCCCACTTGTACAGCATCGGAGCCATCATGTGGCACGTGGTGGCCAGGGACTTCGGCCAGTCCGCAGACATCGAGTGTCTCCTTGGGATTTCCAATGAGTTCATAATGCTGATTGAAAAGGACTCCAAGAACGTGGTGTTCAACTGCTCCTGCAGGGATGTCATCGGGTGGACGTCTGGACTGATGAGCATCAAAGTGTTTTACGAGAGAGGAGAGTGCATCCTCTTGTCCACAGGGGACAACTGTGCCAACGACATCCGGGAGATCGTGCAGCGGTTAGTGGTAAGTGTGCAGTCTGCATTTCCCACCTGCTTTCTAACAGTTGTACCAGGGCTCCAGACCCGGGGGATGGCTACCCCTAACCGACACATCTTGGTTTTAGATGTTGGTTCTCCTGAGAGTTCACCCATCCAAAATGACCAGGAACGTTAGGCCAGTGTTCAGAGGAGAACCCTGGGTCCCATTCTTGTGGTGGGTGGGGAGAAGCAGGAGACCGCTGGTCTGCCGTGGCTGACGTTCATGCATCCAGGAGGGAGTAATGGGCGTGGGATCCCCGTTCTGAGGGGAGTCTCTGCAGCTTCAAGCCTGCCTGTGTCTGTACAGCAGGTACTTCTGCTTAAATGTGTTCAGTAGATTGGATATATTACTTACCATTCAGCCACAGCTTGTTGAGGTTTTATAAAATTAGCCATTAAATTGAAAGAACCTAATGAACAAGAAAAAGTCTTGAGATGTTTTGTAGATGTGGCTTTTAGTACGAAACCCTAAGTTACGTTCACGGTGCTCGAACAGTTGTGTGTTTCTGCTCCCAATTTTAACAGAGTTAAAACTTTGGATTCCTCGTATGTGCAGCAGGGCAAAGTGAGTAAACCCAGCCGTGGTGTTTTGGCGGTTAGAATGTCTCATGTAAATTTTCCTGTAAAAGAATGTATTATGTTTTAATTAGAAAAATTAGCTACTATGAATCATGAGAAAACGAAAAATTATTTCCATTTCTTGTCCCCACCAAATCCACGTCTCCCTTTTGTTATGAAGTCCTATATAAGCAAGAGCAAGGTCACTTCTGTGTCTGGTGGCTTTGGAGAGATGGCGTTTCCCTGTGCAGATACTTTCCAGGGAGGGCCAGTCAGGTGTGTGTGGACCCAGATGGAGCGTGGGGATGGTCGGCTATGGTCACCCTGTGTGCCCACAGGACTGGCTGTTGAGCTGCACCTGGGATCTCGGCCCATGCCAGGCTCTTAGATATCACAAGCACTCTTTTTTTTTTTGGTACCAGGGATTGAACTCAGGGGCACTCGACCACTGAGCCACATCCCCAGCCCTATTTTGTGTTTTATGTAGAGACAGGGTCTCACTGAGTTGCTTAGTGCCTCACCATTGCTGAGGCTGGCTTTGAACTCGGGATTCTCCTGCCTCAGCCTCCCAAAGTGCAGGGATTACAGGCTTGTGCCACCGCGCCCAGCTTCACAAGCACCTCTTTTAGCATCATCACTTGAGTCATCATTATGTGTGCTCCTAGAAGTGCAGCCCCAATGCCATATCCCCAGTCACCATCAGGCCCCTTCCATAGGTCTGTGCCCTTCTGTTCCCTGGACCTGCCTTGCCCTTCCCTGGACATCACTAGACCCCTGGAGTCACCAGGATACCTAAGGTCAGGGATGTGTTTGAGGATGACTTGTAACATTAGGACCAGCAAAGGCCTCGAGTATGAGAGTGGGGACAGAGTGCCAATGGCAGGAGCAAGGGACGTGGAAGGGTTCTTCATGGTGGAGGGGCTGGGAATGACTGCCCATTCCCAGATGCCACACTTTGTGGGAGAAGCTGGTGGGCAGTGTTTGGTAACCATAGAAACAGGCCTGTGCCTGATTCTGATGGCAGAGGCAGCCCCAGTCCCACAGGGTGTGAACTCGGCACCCCGGGCACAGCAATGGGTGCGCTTCCCAGTACCAGTTAGGCAGCACAGACTTGGGACAGGAAAGGAAGCTGACGCTGGAGGGACAGGCAGGCTGGCCACGGATGTACCCCCTGCGAGCCCTGCAGGGCCAGCTGTTGGGAGACCCCATGGTTGGCGTGGAGAGCTCTACTGTCGCTTCCTTGGGATTCTTAATAGTTTTTGAATAGGCAGCCTGTGTTTTAATTTGGGCCCACAAATCACATAGCCATCCTGGGTACATAGAGAGGCAGCCACTGTTTTCATGTGGTACTGAGTCCAGGTAAGCATACGAGGAACTCCAGATACATGGAGAATGTGGTCCTTCAGACTTTGGGGTGTTCAGAGGCAAGGAACAGAAAATACAGGGCAAAATGAAAGTCAGGGAGGTGGTGGGGGGCTGGCAATGGGGAGAGACAGGAACCCCGGGACTCGGGCAAGCTGGGCTGAGCACTCTTTCAGCTGACAGTTGCATTAACGTTTCAGAGAAAGCAGGGCGCATTTCAGATGTCGTCTTTTGGTAGGGCTGCCCAGAACGAAATCGAAAAAAATGAAGGGAAGCTTTACTGAGGTTGTGCGTACAGAAGTGCTCCTCTGACAGTTTTAAGTTAGTTCAGTTCACGACTGTGAGAACTTCAGTCTTTCAGAACTTTACCCCAAACACTACCAATCCCATTCCCAATTTTTCTGTGTCCCAAATGCCACACTTTCTGGGAGAAGCTTTTGGATAGTGTTTTGTAACCGTGGAAACAGGCACAGGGGTGATGGTGGAGGCAGCCCCAGCCCCACAGCTCAAGTGGCAGTCCTGGGTCTCACTGAGCAGGTGCTGCCCAGGGCCTTTCCTGGAAAGGAGCCTTACTCACACTGGAACTCCCACAGCCCTGGGCCCAGACCTCAGTTGTGACACCCCCTAACTTGAAAATGCCCACAACAGAGTGATGTCCCGGTCATCAGACGGCACATAATGAGCCTTGTCTCCCTTGCGTGACCTGGCATGCTTTCCTCAGGGCTTCCCGGGGCTGCGGTGACTCACGCTGGCACTCAGTGCCCAGTGGGACAGTGCCATTTCTCTCTGGTTCCTTTCTGTGAGACACTGTAGGCTCCCATCCTTATGGAAGAGTGTGCTCTGGAGCTGCCCCTCTTGGTGCTGCCCTTCACCCCCTGGGCATGGTTGGAGGGGAGGTGGTCTGCAAGCACAGATGGTCCCTCTGCTGCCCAGAGGAGTGCCGTCCTGCAGAGTGCCCATGTTAACAGATGGCCAGGGACTCTGGCTGGCGTACCCTACAGTTGACCTGAGGGCCCTCACCACCCAGCCCAGCACCTGCAGATACTCCCAGGAAGGGGCCTGGGGACAGAGGAGGTGACTCAGGATATTGGCAGGCCATCCATGGCCCTCCTCCTGGTCCAGGGCAGTCACTACGCCTTAGCTGGCGAGTGCCTTGGGCCACGTTTTTGTAGTTGAATGAAACGGTCTGATTGGCTTCAGGCTTGATGGTTGAGCGCAGGGTCTTTCTGCTGCTGTAATCCATCGAGAACACTGGAACCCTGTGCTCCAGACTCCAGTCAGTTGACCCAGGAGCATGGAGGTCGTGACTGGGCCTGTGCTGAGCTCGCCCGCCATGGTCAGTGGCGTTTGGAGCTGCGCCCTCTGGAGGACGGGCCCTGGCTGCACTGCTGGTGCTTTCTTGTGGCTGTTTCCAAGGCTAGCTGTGCTGAACTGGAGGGAGGGCAGGAGGGCGGGTGCTGCCCAGCCCCAAGGCCCTGAGTGCTGAGGGGCAGGCCCGAGCCTGCCTGTGGGCTGAGCTGAGCAGGGCGCATCTAACAGAGCTCTTCCCGCAGATAGTGACGAGAGGCTGTGAAACTGTGGAGATGACCCTCAGGAGGAACGGGCTGGGCCAGCTCGGTTTCCACGTGAATTTCGAGGGAATCGTTGCTGATGTGGAGCCTTTCGGCTTTGCCTGGAAGGCCGGCCTGCGCCAAGGGAGCCGCCTGGTGGAAATCTGCAAAGTGGCCGTGGCCACTCTGACCCACGAGCAAATGATCGACCTGCTCCGGACTTCCGTGACAGTGAAGGTGGTTATCATCCAGCCACACGACGATGGCTCGCCCCGCAGGTGAGGCCCAGCCAGCCAAGCAGTGCTCCCATCTGCTGGGTTCTGTCACAGGTCCTTACGGGACCCCTAAGGCATAGTTGGGTGCCTCTGTGGATGGAGTCAGGGTATCTGCCATTAGAACAGGAGGGAGGAGCTGTGGGAAGGTCCTTGCTGTGTGCTGAATGAGGAGCCGACTTTCTCAGCAGCCTGATGGGACACTGGCTGCACAAAGACCCAGTAATGGCACCCTGCCAGACAGCCTGGCCCAGCGAGGCCTGTTTGTGAGGACACCCTCCAACCGGCAGTGCCTCCAGCAGGCTGTGTGCTTCTACACAGCGGGGTGGCTTTCTGCAGCGTGACATCATTGGTGATGATCAAGACACCTATGACCACTGCTCTGTGTCTGGGGGACTGTGTTGCCACACATGCACCATGGCCACTGCTCTGTCTGGCCAGTGGCAGCCCCAGAAGTATTGAGCTGGTCCAGGGGTCCTCATGGCCACGAGATACACAGGAAGAGAAATGGCTAGACTGCAAAGCTCAGAGAGACAGTAGGGGGAGGGAGAGGAGAAGACTGAGGAGCAGAAGAGGAGGAGAGGATTGAGGAGCAGAGGAGAGGAGAGGACTGAGGAGGAGCAGAGGAGGAGAGGAGAGGACTGAGGAGCAGAGGAGAGGACTGAGGAGAGGAGAGGACTGAGGAGAGGAAAGGACTGAGGAGGAGGAGAGGACTGAGGAGGAGAGGAGAGGACTGAGGAGCAGAGGAGAGGAGAGGACTGAGGAGCAGAGGAGAGGAGAGGACTGAGGAGCAGAGGAGAGGAGTGGGAGCACAGCACACATCCTGAGCTGGTGGTGTGGCAGCTTCAGCACAGTGTCCATCATGGCCCAGGTGGAGGTCTGGGAGCTCTGGCCTTGCAGAAAGAGGGGCTTGGATCCAGGTCCTCATGGGGTGACTTCGGTGATGCTTGTGAGCTGAGCCTCCTGTCTGGGACAGGGTGTGTGACACCTGCCTCCTGTGGTTTCGCGAAGGCCCTATGAAATGCTGTCCTAGAGCTTTTGGAACCTAGCAGCATAATCTGTGTACCACATTTAGTTCAGAAAAAGAAAATTTTAGGATACTCATCATACTTGCCCCAGATAGCAGGACCCTGTGCTCACTGGACTCGTGGTGCAGCCAGCGTCTCCTCCCCACCGCTTCCTGAGCCTTCAACCAGTGCTGCCCACTGGCCACGGGTGCTTTGCCTGGCTTGGAGTGCGACCACGCTGTTTCAGTTCAGCTGATGCAGCTCAGTGAGCCCACGTGCCTGGTGCTGCCCTGGGCGGCGGATCAGCCCTGTGCTGTGGTCTCCAGCAGACAGGCAGTGTGACCACTCAGCTGTGGTTTCTGTGCAGGCTTGCACACTGCTTCTGTCCGCCCTACCACTGGCTCCAGCCTGTCAGTGCTTCCTGTTTGCCCAGCATGTTGATAGCCTGCAGCTTGGGCCAGCTGAGGCCCCTGGAGCCCCAGTGCCACACCAGGGAGATGGCAGGCTGCTGCTTGCTGCTTCACCTGGTCCTGCCCTTCAAGGATGCATGAGCACACTTGGGGTGTACGCGCTCGGAAAGTGAAGAGGAGAAGCTGATTCATTAACAAGAGACTTGGAAGTAGCAAAGAAAATCTTTTAAGGCTTAGAAGGTAAAATATCATATTAGCAAAAAATATTTTAGAGTACATTTTGAGTTGGTTATTAGAAATTTTGTCATATAGTGAGATATATCTTCCCTGGTAGAAGTATAAATTATGACATGGTGAACATCTTCTGTCCTGGGGGCCAGTAGCTATAGAATGGAATAAAACTGCTCAACGTTCTGTCTTTGAGTTAAAAAGCACCAGTTCTTGCTTACATCTAAGGTTATATCTGTTGTTGCTCAGTAAGAAATTTTTCAAGCTTTCAAGAGATCTAGTTATAAAAATGGTTATTTTATTTGGTATTTACAACATATAATTTAGAAGAAAAGAATTTAAGAAATACTGGATTGTTCTTCAGCTAAAACAAATAAACAAGAAGGATCATTTCAGAGCTCTAGCTATCATCTTTTTTTCCCCCAAGAGCACATCTTTCCTCTGAGTGGACCACTTACCTGCTCGGTGTGCACACAATAAATTCTTGTTTTAATGCAAATTCTCTTAATTGAAAATAGCCAAGGTATTTATTTAGTGATTTTGCTCTTGTTTCCTAAATGTCTCAGAAGTTGTTGCCCGAGTGCGGGGTTTCTATCCTCCCTGGTCTGGAGTGACTGTCCTCTGGATGCCACCTGTACCCAGAAGCCCAGAACCAGCCTGTTGCCTGGCAGCAGCACCTAGTGTCACCTGCCTGCTGCACATAGCTCTGCTAGAGGGGCAGCTGTCAGGCCCAGCCAGTGGCCTTCACTGCCCTTTAGTCAGGGTCGCAAGTCCCTGTGCATCTGAATCTGAGGATCTTCATGTCCGTGCTTTTGCTAGTTGAGGGCTTGTTCTCCACCTGCTGCTTCCTGGCACCTAACAGAACACTAGCTGTCCTTTGTGTGGCATCCACCCAGGCTAGAGGGCTGCAGGGTGTGACCTGCCATTCCCTGGGCCCCTCCCCCAGTGCCATCCTGCTGCACTGCCAGGCCTGTGACGAAACTGCAGGAGGGTGGAGAGGGGAGCAGCCTCGTTCATCTTACCTGAAAAATTACAACACAGGCCTTTTAGAAACACCTTCCTTTGCTTCCGTCACCCTCACAGTAACCCCATGGGGCCAGGCTTTAAGGACACACTTGATTCACAGCATGGAAATTACCTCCCTCTCCTCTCTTTCTCAAATTGACTCTTAGTGTTTGTCAGGGAGGAAAAAACTCATTTAAATAGACAGTGATATGTGCGTGTGTACATATGTGATTTTTTTCTATTAAGCTGTTCTTGCTGTAACTGCCAAGAAAACTATGGAAATGGCCAAGTTAACTAATTGCAAGGTATATTAATAAACATCATGAAAAATGCTTCAGTTTACGATATCTCTTACAAAAGTCAATGAAAGAGTAATTGACCTGGAGCACATCTGCTCCACCAGCCGTGACAGAGCCCGTCATCTAGCCACTGGCTTCCCCAGGTCAGAGATGTCTGGTTGTGACTTGGAAGCAGCTGGATTAAATGGAGTCTTTCTCAGGGAAAGCATTTATGTTGAATCAGAAGCCGCCTGTGTTCTGAAGTCCCCTTTCCAGCCCAGGGTGAGGACAGTCCACTTGAAGGCAAAGCCATCTTTAGCTTTCCTTGGGGAATTCCAGGGAGCAGGGGCAGGAGGACCCCTCTGGGAATCCACTTGCATTGGGAACAGCACCCTTCAAATGGAAATGAGGCTTTGAAAGGAGGGCAGGCTCCCCAGGCAGAGGGCCTCTGCAGCAGATGGGAGGAAGGGTTGCCCTTCCCCAGACAAACCCTGAGGACCTGTCTGGGCTTTAGGAGGGATGGTCCACAGTGCTTGCTGTGGCCCAGCCTGTGGCCTCAGAGCTGACTGGCATGCTCCCCATTAAAAGGCCCATGACTAACTGAAGTAGCAGTTCATCAGGATTACACACTCGCGGCCAGTGGGTTTGGCAAGGAGGTTCCGTGAATGCGAATGGAACCCCTCGCAGTGGTGGCTGTCCCAGGAGTGTTCGTGCTTTGTTGATGTGTCCCCGAGATGTATTTTTTGCATAGCGCAGAGCATGGCAGTGTCCTTGGCTCCTTGTGAGTCTGAGTCACATCCTTATCATCCTGTAAAGTCGGCAGTTAGGTTCCTGTCTTCTGCTTTGTCACCGTTCAGCCCCTGAACAGGACGGCGCGCCCGCAGGTTAGGCCCGCTGTGCTGCACCACAGGGAGCTTTGGGTTGCAGCTCCACTTGGTCGTGTGGGGGACTGCACTGTGCCTGCTGTCACCTCAGGGACGCTCCAGTGATTGACACTGTGGAAACCAGACAGCTGAAGCTGGGAAAGCAGCTGAGTCCACTCACCAGCCGATCCCCCCAGGCTCCAGTGTGGTGTTCTGCTTTTCTCCTCAAGGTAGGCGCACAGGACTGCCCTTGCTCACTCACTGGCCGTCAGTGGGTGGGTGCCAGGAACCATGCTGGTCACTAGGCTGCGAGCAGGACGGTGTTCTTCCCTGTCGTGGACTCCTGCATCTGGAGTGCAGTACTCCTGGGTCTCATTTTAGCTACTTAGAAACGACTTGCCTGAACTCGAGCAAGAACTTGTTACTTAATAAGGCGCTCAAGCCAGTGCAGAGGACACTTTTACCTGCTCCATTTGGTCACCTGCACTTCAGTGCCCTCACCCGTCGGCACTTTGCACCTTGGACTGTTCCTGAAGGACTAGGGGGGCAGGTGGCATGAGGCCTGAGTTTCTGTTAGGCAGACAGCTGGCCGGGCACACCAAGCTTGATGGTTGGTGTGTTAGAACCCGGGCAACGGGTAGCTTTTGGGCTAAATATATATAAATTAGAATGTGATAAAACATTATTACTGCTCCCAAGTTTTCAGAGAAAAAGAAAAGGAAGCGAGTGGTTTCAGCAAGAGCTTTCTGAGCCTGACCCTGGGCTGTGCTAGGCCCTGGGGTACCAAGGTCACCCTGCACATCCAAGCAAGAGCAGACAGAAGGCTGTGATTCGGCACCAGAGGCCTCGCTGCCTGAGTCATGGGGACACCCCCTGTCAGCTGAAAACCTCCTTGTGAGGACTGGCTCTGGTCCTCTGTGCCTCCACATAGCCACGGTCTCTGTGCTTGAGGAAGGTGTAGGACACACATTCAGGTTTCCTTAGCCCCTAGTCCAGGTCTAGCGCCACCCTCACTGCCCAGTGATGTTTCCTTATACCAGAGAGAGCTTGTGACCCTAGGGAATGAGTGTCAGTCCCCTCTGTTGCCTTGCTGGGTGATGGGAAGGAGCTTTTAGCTGTTAGGCTATTAGCGTAACAGACACTAAAATGACCAAAACATCCCTGAGGACTTAATTCCTGGGGCTACAGAGTATATGATATAAAGGAAGCTTCAGTTGAGAGGGGTCCACTTTACTTCCCAAGATTCCTTTGGCATCTAGTGGTAATGGAGCACAGCGTGGGCCCACTGCCTGCTGCACTTAGTGGGAACGCAGCGGAACACGGAACACTCTGCCTGCAGCCCCTTGTGGGAACACCACGGAACATGGTCACTCTGCCTGCTACACCTAGTGGGAACACCACGGAACATGGTCACTGCCTGCTGCACCTCGTGGGAACACCACGGAACATGGTCACTCTGCATGCTGCACCTCGTGGGAACACCATGGAACGTGGTCACTCTGCCTGTTGCACCTAGTGGGAACACCATGGAACATGGTCACTCTGCCTGCAGCCCCTCGTGGGAACACCACGGAACATGGTCACTGCCTGCTACACCTAGTGGGAACACCATGGAACGTGGTCACTCTGCCT
>CM053410.1:1108775-1130201 GCA_028644305.1 Xerus rutilus | reverse complement strand
GGAACCAGGAGAGGGGCCTGGCAAGCTCCCCAGACCCGCAGGACACCCCTGGGACAGGCCGGTTGAGGCCAGCCCCGTGCACCCCGACCCGCAGAGTGAAGAGCCATGCAGACATGCAGACACGAGGCCACGAGGCGGCCACAGCCAGCCGCAGACGGTCACCTAGGAAGGACGAGTGCTGACCGAGCAGCCCCGGTTCTTCATCTGAGTCAAGACCTGAAAGAAGAGCCAGATTCTCCTATGAACAGGGACGCCCGCGGTGCTGGAGACTCGGCCTCCCGGCTCAAGTGATGGGGCTGTGTGAAGTGCAGAGTGCGTGTGGACGAGGGCAACCAGGAGAAGCCTGGCGCCGAGCAGCGCACTGAGGCCACGCGCGTCCTGCTTTAATCGCGCTGGTCGGAGGCAGGGCTGCAGTGGACAAGAGACACCTGGCACGCCACATACGGACGCAGGCCCAAGCGCGATGCCTCACTCCACACAGGTGGGAAGAAGGGAGAGACGTGAAGCCATCCCTCCAGAAGCCCTGGCAGGAAGGTCAGGGCGCAGCGTCTGCAGCAGCAGAACCCACGGCTGAGCTGAATGGGGCGTCGTGTCTCAGCACAGACCATGCAGGCCAGATGTGCTGAAAGACACGCGGGCAAATCCTACTGCGCACAAGGTGGACGTGGGCCTGGAATCCACCCAGGACCACTCCCCTCCCCTGGCCCTCGCTCCCAGTTTTCAAGAAGCACAGCCTGAGAGTTGGTGCTGAGGCAGCCCTGGGCGCTGTTCTCAATCTACCCCACTGTCTCCCAGGCTGCTCAGGCAGGTTCCCGACGAGGCTACCTGCCTGTGTGGCTTATGGAGGGTCACACACTTCCAGTTAGTTAAAAAGGACGGCCATGTGGAGGCTTCTAGGAGCACAGGAGGAAAGCTGGGGCTGCAGGCACAGTGCTGGTGGTGGGAGGCCCCAGGCCTGGTGTCCCGGAGTCAGCTGAGCCCACTCATGACCACCATGGGGTTCTGCCAGGAGGCCCCTTCTTAACACCTGCCACAGCCACCCAGATGTCCTTCAATGAACCTTTCTGAAAGTCCCACCGGTCTCATCTTCTATAAGATAAACATTCTGCAACTATACAGTCCCAAGACAACAACTATGTTACTAATTTTGGCTCCACATATGAGGATTTCTGCATATCACAACTTTGTACCAATCATGAGCAGCATAACGTGGGCACTGCCCAGGTCTACACAGAGCAGAGGAGCACAGGTCTCCTTGTTGCGGACCTGGGAAACAGACTCTGACCACCTGCTTGCTATTTGCCTTTCAAGGCTGTTCCTGATCATACTTATGCCACAGAGGCTCCCAATTACACTGAGCGCCTCCTGATGATTTGATACCCAAGAGCCGCTTGGAATCCTAGGGCTTCCGAGACTCCACCCCTCCCCCGACCGCCTCACTGTCGGAGCCACAGCCAGCTTTTCCAGCCGTTCCATCCCTGTTTCCAAGCCTGAGGGGGTGCAGACTACTGCAGACACCCCCTGGACTCAGGATGGGGTGACCTCCCATGAGCCTGTCCCAAAGTAAACACACTCTAAGCTGAAAAGATATCTAACACAGCCAGCCCCCCGCAGGGCTTACTTACAACACTGCCAGGGTGCAGTGCCGGGGCACTCAGGGTCACGGGGCTGAGGCAGCTGTGGCTTGCTGCCTTTGTGCAGCACCCAAATCACCTCCCCCTGTGGACCTAGGAGACAGCTCTACTTGCTCTGACATGTGGCTTCTGGGGTGGAATTTGGTTATGTATTCACTTATCACTCTTTAATGATGCTACATAGTACTTCTCTACTGAAAGCTTGTTCATTCTTTTGAATAATTTCCTATCAGCCACTTCTCAGGAATGAGATATCTGGCCAATGGTGGGTACGGTCTTATGGTGTTCCGGCTTAGCTACATCCAGTCCTGGTCTCGGGCAGGGCACTCTTCTCTGCTTCCCAGAGCCGCCAAGCCTTTCTTCACCTTCGATAGGCATTGCTGGCGCTCACCTCGACCTGCACTGCACGAGGCTGAGGGCTGCTCACGGGGTCCTGTTTATGGGCTGCATCCGGGCCTCATCTGTCTGCTATGGAGGTGGTGTTTTTTGCCAAGCTCCCGTGTGCAACTGAGACACCTTGCTCTGCCCATCAGATACCATACACCCGCCCTACCATCCAACATTTCCCCTTTCAGGTCTTCTCCTGAAGGTTCACAAAAGGTCTGAATGTTAAATACTTTCATCTGGCCATGCTACAATTCGTATGTTCCTCATGATTCCACAATAAAAGCATTACTTTACTTCCAATGGTAGTTTTTTTTTTTTTACTGTTTCTAAAATCAACTTTTCTAGTTCCTTAATCCAAAGGAACATACATAGCTCCTTTCCCATTTAACTATTGAAATATATTCATATTTCTGTGTGTGCTCTGTATTTTTCTTCAAAAGGACTTATTCTATTTTTGAATCACTGTAACAATTTTAATTATTATTTATAATAGACTTTTTTTGGTTGAACATTGTTCCTCTATTTTCCGAGTAGATGCAAGTAAGTTCTTTAACCTATCTTTGGATAGCTGAATTGAAATTGTTCTAATCTACAAATTAATTTGAAAAGGATGGTCATTTTTACTGTACTGCCAATCTATTCCTGTCTTCACTTATGTTAAGATTTTCAGTCACTGAAGTACTTCTTGGATCTACCTTACTGTAATTCTAGTGGTGGCTTACTTTCCAAAGAACACAGAATTCCATCTTCTGGTTCTGTGGCCCTCGTAGCAGGGGACTCCAGACAACCAGTGCTGACAAGTCAGCCTCCTGCGAAACACACCACCCCTTAGAGGAGAGGCAGAGCCCGTGCCCACCCAGGGTCTGGCTGGCCTTGAGACTTCGAATGACAGAATGTGGTGATATGCCATCCTGGGACCTCCAACACAAAGCCATGGCAGTCACAAATGGGGTTCCCACCAGAGCCCAGAGCTCCACATTGCAAGGGAGTGGAGTCCCTGGTATATGCAGGTCCCAGCTGGGCTCCAGCCACATGAGTGACTCTGGCTGACACCATCTGCAACAGAAGAGCAACCCAACTGAGTCTTGACTAACAGCATAAGAATAACAGACATCAGCAGGGTTAGCTGTAAATTTTGGGGTGGTTTGTGGTGTAGAAACAGGTAACTGAAAAAATCAGCAACACTTTGAAATGATGCACTTCTAGTTACTTTGTTTATGATCTCTAAAAATTTCTAAATGTCAATGATTCCAGTAAAAATTAAAGGACGTGCCAAAGGGCAGCTTGGCTCTGTTTCTGGGCTTAGGGCTCTGTTTGTAAACATTCCCATGAGGTATCATACAGCTATTTGGAATAAAGTAGACATTCTTGGTTAGGCTTTGGAGATAACCTTTTTTTTTTTTGGACTGGGAATTTAATCTAGGGTTGCTTTATTACTGAGCCACATCCCCATCTCTTTTTTTAAATTTTGAGACGGGGTTTCATTAAGTTGCTGAGTATGGCCTTGAACTTGTGATCCCAATCTCCGTCTCCTGAGTTGCTGAGATTACAGGTGTGTGTCGCTGTGCTTGGCTGGAGGTGTCTTTTCAATCTTTTATTCAAAATTTTATTAGAAATAGGTCCTAATTCTGTTAGATATACTTTTTTTGGAAACTGATACGATCACTTTTAATTACTTCACCTAATGTAACTTATTAAAGTTTTTCTTTTATTAGACCAGCTAAACTCTTGCCAGGAACAATGTATAATCTTTTCAATCTATTACTGAATTTCATTTAAGCTTTTCTATATCAATATTACAGACAATTGTCTAATGGTTCTCTTTTTTTGTGTGTATTTAATCAGGAAAGAATTCTATTATGCAAGAAGGCTGCTTTTAAATTTCAAGAAAAATTTATAAAAGGGCATCATTATTCTCTGAAACTGAAAACAATTAACTGTATATTTACTATTTCAAGTGGCATTTGGGACTTGGGGATTTCCAGATGACCTTTACAATGACCTCCTCACTCTGGCCTTCAATTATTTCTTATGCCCCTCCCCCCAAGAATAAGCCACCATTCCTCCATAGTGCCTAACATTCCTTAATTCCTTTAAATTTCTCCCCCAAGAGCACCCAGAGAACATGTACTGAGCAGCACAGAGGACAGGTATATGTGGGTGGGGGGCGAGGTGGCATGCTACTACATGGCCCAGAGGAACTGGCCGAGGGCCAAGAACTACACTACAATGAGACAAAAAGCCTCTGCAGTGTCAGGCAGAGCCCGGGGCCGAGGCCACCATGGTGGGCAGGATGCATGCTGTGAACTGAGGGTGCCTGAGCTTCAGAGCTAGCCAGACGTGTGACAGGTTTCTTTCTGCCTCTCCAGCTAACTCCTAGGACTGTCCATCTGCACAATGAGTTGTCCAGGTGACCTCACTTTTGAGCAAGGGCAGGGTCCTGTCCTGACCAGGTTAGGGCTCTGGGTGGCCAGGTCTGCCTTCTGGAGGGGACTACAAGGCCCTGAAGGACCCGGAGGGCTTCAGAAGCCCCGCCAGGGACAGGCTCCTATTGTGGCCATACCAGCCACCACCTGGCCTGGGGTCTGAGGAGCCTGCCTGGCGGTGGCACAGACGTCCTCTCCCAGGCTAATTTCATCTTCTTCCTAATTTGCTCATTTGTACTCTATAACTGTTTGGGTCAAATCTGCTAATGGTTTATCGATATTCAAAGAAAAACTGATTTTACTTATAAAATGCACTGAAATTTGATTTGCCAGGTTATTTTTAGACTGATTTCATTTTCTCTCTTTCCTGTAGGGGTTTTCTTTTTAGTTTTTGTGGAATCTTTCTGAGGTATCGTCCAATTAGCCTATTTCTGTGTTTTCTTCCACTTCAAGGTTCCTGCAGGACTGCCTCTGGCTCCAGTGCAGACACCTCCCAGGCCACACCTGTCCATCGCTGCTTACATACATGGGCTGCTTCTCCTGCGTCCGATTCTTCCCGGCACAACCGCCAGGTATCTAAGCCTTCTGAAGTTATAGTTTCTGGCTTGTGTGTTGCTTCTTTCTGGTTTAACTGTCTTCACTGCCTCATGGCCAGCGACAGTCTGAGGGGACTTCCTGAGTGCTGTGTGCACACGCCTGGCGACTCACCCGTGGCCACACACCCTGCGTCATGTTCCTCCTATGAACAGCTTGAGCCTGTGGAGGCGAATGTCATGGCTTGGACATGCAGCATCTCCCAAAAGCTCATGTGTGAGGTGAAATAAGGACGTTCAGAGGTGAGAGGATCAGATCAGGAAAGCTGTAACCTTATCAGCAGATGATGCCCCTGGTGACTAGATTAACTGGGTGACAGGAAGGGTGTGGCTGGAGGAGGTAGGTCCCTGGGGAGTGCCCTGAGGTCTGTGCTTTGTCCCTCTGCTTCCTGGCCTTCATGCCCTGAGCAGCTTTCCTCTACCAACCCTTCCACCATGATGTCTGCTTCACCTCGGGCACAGAGCTACAGTCAGCCGACTGGACTGAAACCACGAGCTTGAATAATAGGAAGCCACAGTCAGGCAGGTTGATTTGTTGTCTGCCCTATTGCTGAACAGTATGGTAAATCTGTGTCCTTAAATTCGTGTGCTCAGTGTCAACTTTAGCTCTTAAACAAAGGCAAACACATCGCAAGCCGAGACGTGTGGCATGAACAGGTGGGCTGTGGGGAGAAGCCTGCGACGAAGACTGGTGCTGCGGGTTCTGTGAAGGTCCTGGGTCTCATCTCCACAGGCAGAAGGCGCAGCGACCACTGCAGTGCTGAAGGCGCAGTGACCACTTCAGTGCTGAAGGTGCACTTTCCAAAGCATCAGAAGACGGCCCGGGGCGCTGAACCCCACGAGACCCTCACTGTCTTTGGAAGCACCACAGGAACAGAACCAGTGCAGGCACTGGCCGTCTCTGTGGGAGCACAGCTCTGGGGAGGGGGCCTGCAGAGCCGGCTCTGTGCCACGGGGGAGCAGCAGCAGCAGGCTCAGGCTGCACCTGTCTCCTCACCAGCTCCCTGCTGCCCAGGACCTGGAGAACGGCCTCAGCTTCTGCCCCCCGGCACGATGCTGCTGGGCCAGGTGAGGCCTCTTGAGCGGGCCAAGTTCACGAGAATCAAGGTTGCTGGTGCTGGCTCACTGCCATCACATACAGGCCAGAGGCCCCAGGAGCAGGCGTCTTCCCCATGGACACTGCTATCTACAGGCTGGGACAGGTGTCCTCTAGGCAGCACCGAGCGATAGACAGCAGGGCTACGGGAAGGGACCCAGTTCTAGAGCAGGAAGTGGAGGCCCACACAGGGCTCACCTCCAGGGCGAGCGGATCACGCTACATTCACGCTTGCACCACGCCAGTGGAGACCCGCTCTGCCAAACCCAGCACTGTGACCTCCTGAGGGTCCTCCCACTTTGCCTCACCATGTCTCTGTCATGTGCAGCCTATGTGATCACTGCTGCGTCTCAGACAAGGAAACAGGGCCAAGAGGAAGAGTGGCTCATCCCACCCAGGCCACAGCTGGTGCCTGCACTGGGGTTCCGGTCTTGGATCCTGTGCCCAGCGCTCACTCCACAAGGTGACGCAGTTTCAGGAAGCTCCTCAGAGCCCGAGCCTTCTGCTAGTGTTCTTCCTTAAGGACAGGTGACATACCCACCACCACCCAGGTGACGGCATGCCCCAAGCTGTCCTGTAGGAAGAAGCTCCCCAGGGCAGGTGCGAGGCCCAGAGGCTGGAGTGTTTACCTTCAAATGCCCGTGCAGCGTCTACCAGGTGGGACCACGCCAACCCACTGGCCGTGTCTGGGAGAGGCATCAGGCCAGGATCTGCACACTTGGACTTATCTGATAAAGACCCATCGGAGAACCAGAACTCATCTAAAGAGAAAAAACCAAAGCGTCCATCAGCATGTGCACTGCCATCTTCATTCACAGGTACCACCATCCTCTCCCAAAGTGGCATGGGACACTAGTTAAGTGTATCTTTCTTCCTGTGGAAAAGTCTGCATCAAGCTGCAGTCACCCAAAAGGAGCGGTCCACGAGACCAGCCCGGGGCAGCTGATGTCCAGGCCAGGTGGTGCATGCGACTGTCACTTCCCAGCCGTCTCCCGAGCACACGGGAGGACAGACTGAGGATAGACTCTCTCCTTCCTGATATTTAAAGGTTTACTGAAGAACAAAGTTATCTGAGCTGAGCCCCAGAAACTCAAGATGCCTCACAGACGAGCTTATTAAAACACGCAGTGAGACCCGCTCTGCGCTAATGCGCTGATGGGCGAGGACACTCTTCCACAGGACGCAGCAGAGTGCCTCAGCCCCGTGCGGCACCCGGGGCTCCCTCTGGTCACACACACGGCCCTTTGCCCTCTACACTGCCATCAGGTGCTGGGTGTCTCCCAGCACAGCACTGGGGGCTAAGGACGCGCCAACGCACCTTTTCTGAGCCCGTCGGAGCACTGCGTGTACCTGCTTGCAGACACATCTGCCTAATGAGACCACTCAGAATAGGGACCACCCGGCTGGCTGAGCCTGCGACCGAGCAAGGGACGTGATCAACCAAACACATCTGTCGTCCCTATTCCCACATCCTTCTGGGCAGCTGTGGGATTCTGGCAACGACCAGGAGAGGGTCTGTGAGCCCGGCCTTGAAGGGTACCAGCAACCTGGTCGTTCTCCTGTCAGGAGCAGTGCTTGCAGACCCGCCCACCCACGCCCTCTCAAGCCCTGGCACCTGGTGCGCCAACACCACCACTTTTCTTCCAGCCTCTGTTCCGAGGAGTTAGCCCAGCAAGGGGTGCTCATGCCCCTCCCCAGAAGGGACAGCAACTCCTGCATGTTCGAGGTGGCAGTGCTCGGTCCTGGCCAAGGGGCAGGCCAGCAGCCAGGCTGAAGTGGAGGCTGGGCAGGAGGCGGAGGCTGGCTCCAGGGCTGTCAGGCCCTTCTTCAGTTCAAGGTTCTCTCCAAAGCAGAGAGATGGGGAACCCAGGGACCTCTGCTCCCGGGCAAACACTCCTTTCTGCTCTCAAACACGCATGGGCTTTGGTCCAAGCAGGATTCTGCACCAACTGCAAAGAACCCCTGAGCGAGGTGCTGCTGCCACTCTTGCTGCAGGCTTCCACATGGTGAGTCTTCAGGAAGCTGAGCAGGTGCCACGTTCTCAGGGGTGCAGAGGCAGGCCTGGGGCCCCGCCTTTGCTCCCGTGAGAGGGGCACGTCCCAGGACGAAGGGAACAGAACGCTGCTCAGGTGTGAGCATTTCCACGGCAAGTGCCGTGAGCCCACGTGAGCTTCCTCCGTCCGCAAGAAAGCCACCCTTCCCTCCAGCTGCTGGCATTCTCAAAGGTGGACACCCACCCAAAACCTGTCTGCAAGGGCCCCTTGCCCTCACCATACCACCGTACCTTCTCGGGTCTACTGCAGCCAGGTGGAGAGACAAAGAGCACAGGAGGAAGAGGGACAGCGGTCAGTGCCAACTCAGAGTGCACTGCAAGGTGCTGCCCACTCCACAGAGCAGCTGCCTGGTGTGTCTTGGGCTGAGCAACTAAAGCTGTCTCTATTCCTAGGCACCCTGAGGTTCTAGGACAAGTGGCTCTTTCTCTAGGGCTGGTCTTGAGAGGCTCATGTCCGGAAGGGGCAGGCGGGAGGACCTCGCTCAGCCAGCCCACGGACTGTGCCTCCTGCTCCAGCACGGTGCACATGCAGGCACCACCACTAAGCCGCACCAGTGACCACAGGGACTGGGGTGGTCTTGGGGCACCTTCCACAGCCCCAGGCCAGCCTGGCCGCCCCCTGCTGCACTTCATACAGCATGCTCTGGGTGACTGCATCTGCAGAAGGGGCTGAGGACGTTGGTGGAGTGGAAGCCGCTTCCTCTCCGGGGTTTGTCTGGAGTGCAGCCCTTTCTGTGGTTGGCCTGTGCTGTCCTTAGTGACCATTCCACCTGCCAGGTGGCTGTGACTGGGTCAGCGAGACGTGGCTCGGGCCACAGGGGAAGGCAAGAAACCACAAGGAGACACAGGAGAACACAGCAGCTGAGCTCCTGTAGAAGACATGTCTGCATTGGGCGCCATGTGTGGGCGGCACCCTGGTGATGGCCGCAGAGCAGTGCTGGGCGAGAGCCCTGCAGAGCCCGGACCAGTGTCCCTCCTGGGCGTGAAGAGCCCGGTGCCAGCAGCAGCCTCTACCACAGGCTCAGAGCCCGGGTGCTCCTCCCTGGAAGGCTGGGCAGCGGCTCCCGTTTTCACAGCTAGGCCTTCTCTTCTAACCCCAAACCTGAGACCATGGTGACCATATTAATGATAAATCAGGGAAAATGAAAAAAACCCTCTGCCTGCAATGGAAGCCAGCAGTAACCATCACACTCTGTCCACTGACGTGCGCCCTCACCACCACAGGTATCTCACCGCCTCACCACCATGTGTGGGGCGGCCACTGTGTCTGGGCCTCACATCAGAGCCAAGGGGAGCAGCGAGACGCAGGCCTGCCTCAAGGAGCCCAGCCCAGCACTGGGTGCTCGCTGCCGGGTCTGATGGGACCCAGGTCAGTGCAGAGCCCGAGGCGGCGCGGCCATGGCCTGTGCTCTCAGCACACCATGGCAGTGGGCCCCAGGCTGTCTCCTGGCTTTAGTGTTTTTGAACAGGCACCCTTGCCATGGGCACCAAAGCCTGTTCTTTCAAATCTAGCTCTCCTGAGCCCTCGGCTAGCTCGGAGGCAGACGCTGCTCTTCTGACTGATTCGGGAAATACAGCAACTGTGGGTCTGAGGGATTTACATCTGGAGCGCTTCCTGGTGGTTGGGAGCGGAGGCCGCACAGGCGGGAGGCCCCTGCCTGGAAGCCTCCTGGGGTGAACATGCACAGATGGCCTTTGCTTCAGAGGACAGGGGAGCACAGCGCTGTCTCTGTTGGTGGCCTCAGGGGAGCACAGCTCTGCCTCTGCTGGTGGCCTGACTTGGGCCCATGTGGAGGCAGCAGACTCTGCAGTGGCTAGGAAGTGGGTTCAGGCCCATTGCCTGGGCAGCCTGCCTTCTGCCTGGGACATTGATCATGCAGCTTCCTGTTTGTTCACCCAAGCCAGAGATCAAGGTGACCACACTTAGGGAGCCTGACTTCACTGAGTGGTATTATTACAATGCCTGCGAGCCTCCCTGGCCACACCTCCTGGTGGTCAGACACCTGTTTCAGGTGTGATAGGCCAGGCTGGAGCGTGTGGAGGAGGGAGTGTTGAGCAAGCAGGGGACCTGACTCTGGCAGGTCTTCGGCACTGGCTGGAGTGCTGTGGGTGGACCTTCTCCCCGAACTACAGATGGCAAGCACCCAGTTGGGTCCACAGTGACTTGCGAGCACTAATTTATCCCTGAAGTACCAGATCATTTGTTCTAAACCTTGCATGTGCGCATGTATGACTGGCAACTGAGCCCAGGGGCACCCCGCCAGTGAGCTGATCCCAGTCTCTTTTTAATAAAGTTCTGAGAGACTCCTCCTGCCAGAAGATGCACCCTGTACTGCAGCCTCCCTTCTTAAAGAACAGCTTCAGGCCCTTCTCCCAGTAGAGACAGAACAGCTGAGACATGAACGGAAGTCACTAGTTAACTTGACAAAGAAGTTGAACATTAAGTTTTCAACTCCCCTATAAACAGGTAATTTTGCTGACTTTAAAGAATTTTCCATTTTGGAGCTTTTACATTTGAAAATTACTTAAAAGAAAAAGCATACATGACCTCAAAAGATGTACAGCCACCCCCTCCACCCATCCCGGCCCCCCCCCGACCTGCAGTGCCCCAAGCCTGGCCTGTGGGTGGTGCCCCGCTTACTTCTCAGGCTCCCCATGCTGGGTGCCGGGTGGGTCCTGGGGGGCAGCGTGCTGTGGTAGGGTGGGGTGGTGCTGAACAGGATGTCATTGGGCAGAGCCTGGTCCAGGATGGAGCTCCGGGAACTGCCAAAGGAGGATCCCCTCCGATTGCTGCACACGCTCTCGTCAGAGAGGGTGCGGTACAGCGACCTCCTTGGAGACAGGTTCCCATGGAATGAAAACTAGGGATAAACAAGACGGGAGTAGGTGTTAGAAATGGAAGGTGAGGAGTACCTTTGCATCAACCATTGGGCTGCTTTTGCAAGCTTCCTCATTAGCTGGGAAAAGCTGAGGAAGGCACACAGGCTCCAAGGTAAGTGTCCCTGGGCTCCTGCGTGGTCACCGACTGTAGTGTGTTCTTCTGATATTATGTGAACTATCATCATGGAGTATATGTGCACAGTTTTATTCATTCTGAAACATTAAAAAGAAGCCCCCAGGACCTTATGGAGGTGAGAGCTCCTGGGAATACCCAAGGTTGCCAGTCAGGAAGGAGCTATGCAAAGGTACACTAGCACTGGCCTGGCTCTAACTGGAAGTGACCTCATTTTAACGTTAGGCAATTTCTCCATCACTTAACTATAAGTGAGGTCCCATCTTATCTATATAACAACTAATTTTGAATACGTATGCCTCCTGAGCCACACAAAGGAACATGCTCTTAGGTCAGTAAAGCCCACTTGAACATGCTACTTAGAAAGGTCGGCTTTACAATCATTGAAAACTGCGTTACAGTAATGGATCATAACCAGACTTAAAGAAACCACTGAACTAGGGAAGGAGAACTCTGATGAAAGAGGAGCCAGTACTTCAGAAAGCCAAGTGCACCCTGGGATTCCAGCTACTCCCTGTGCATGCTGAGCCACCTCACACTCCGCAGTGAAGCCAGCATGCTCACATCACACAATGGCAAGTGGCTGTCCACCATGTGAACGTGGCAGGAGGCTAACATGCTTCTCGTGTGTGCTGCTCCCATTCTGTCAGCCCTTCCCTTGAGGAAGGGCAACCACAATGGCGTGTGCTAGAGTTAAACCTGCACCACGAGCAGGCAGTGGTTTGTCTGTCTACACTTGTACCTGAGCTCAGTTAAAAAAAGACTCACTATGACCGAGCTCTCATGATATCCCTTCACACGCCACCAGCCAGCTCCCAGAGCCAGTGCAGCATGCAAGGTGGAAGCAACTGCAGGGTGGCACCTGGTGCGCTGCCTGGGAGCACGCAGGGCTGCTGCGGCCATCTCGCACAGGGAGGCAGAAACAGAGACCCGCCCTCTCCCCATCCTGGGCAAGGCGGCTGCCATGCCTCTTGCTGCCTCTCTGCTTGAACAGGAGGAGTACTGCGCTACATTGAGGGGTTCGATCCCCCTCTGGCACCAAATGTCTCTGTGCACCTCATACTTTGTCATTTAAGTCTCACTTATTTGCAGAAGGGGGTAAGTGGGCTCTATTACCTCACTTTTTTTTTGGTACTGGGGATTGAACTCAGGGGCACTTGACCACTGAGCCACATCCCCAGCCCTATTTTGTGTTTTATGTAGAGACAGGGTCTCACTGAGTTGCTTAGCGCCTCGCCGTTGCTGTGCCTGGCTACTTTGCACTATTTTAAAAAGTGGCTTAAGAGACTATAATTATAATGTAGACAAAACCACCCACAATAAGTGACATTACTGCTGCCTGTGAATGAAGGAAGGTGATGCTGAACACAGGGTGGGCGGCGTGGGGGTGGAGTTGGGCACACCTTCCCTTGGGACCTCCGTGCATCCTTCCATGGCAGAGCACCTGGTTGGGCCCTGGGCAGCATTGGGAAGAGCCCTGTCCACTTCTGGAACAGGGTGTGCATGCAGAAGGTCGAGTGGGGCTCGGGCTGGGCTCTGGGGCGCTGGAGCATCCGGTGTGTGAAGTTCAGGGGCTGATGTCAGGGTCGCCAGCTGTGTCTACGTGCTGCGCCAGCTCCTCACAGGTCACTTCCCACCACCACGCTGCCTCTGCCGGATGAGGAACCCGGAGCCACACCACTCGCAGGAGCCACACAGGCGATCCCTGCTGGGGCCAGAGGCAGCCTGCCACGGGGAGCTGCTCCTCTTGAGCCCGAGCCCTGACTTGTTCACCTTCCAGGAAGCACCAATGGCAAGGCCATGCTCCGAGTGGCTGGCAGGGCCTCAGCAGAGGAGTGGCTGTGGAGTAGGGACTGTGCTGAGAGCTGCGTGGTGCCACAGGCCTGCTCTCAGTGTCCCTGTAACCCCGAGACCCCACAATGCAGCTCACCTTTCTTCTCCCCTCCTCCACTAAGGGGCTGTCAGGAAGCATCAGTTTCAGAAAATCTTCTTTGGACAGTACGTGCTGAGTTTCTGAAATGGCGTCTCCCACTGCCTGGTGAGCTGCTGCAGACATGATGTCCACCTCGCTGTACATCCTGCTGACACAAACAGCACAGGGAGTCAGGAGACACCATGCATCAGGTGCCTGGGTGGCAAGGAGGAAACCCGGAGGCTAGGCTGGCCACGGGGCCACTTTCCAGGTCACTGTGGTCACCAGTGTGCCGTATCTCACAGGACTCCGCATCCTGCATGAGTCAACTGGGAAGCCAGACTTGTGAACATGCAGAAACGTACCAGATCCCCACAGCCCAGGATGAGAAAATCATGCCAACTTTAAAATAAGGCCACGTCTTCCCTTGCCTACGTTGTCGGCAAACAGGCTGAAGAACTCGTCAGGAACGAGCATCTTTTGAAGCAACTCTGGTCTCTGAAGCACAGAACAGAGCCCCCTCTTGAGGCTGACGGCCAGCCCAGAAGCTCTTGTGCTGCAGGTCACCCCGGGAGCCTGCAGTTTAAGATTCATCACCTCAGGTGTGTGCAAGCATGTTTATTATCAGTGGCTTCATAAACCTATTCGGATGAATAAAGCAGCTGTCTCCCTTGATTATCAGGATATGCAAATATATCTATGAATGACAAAAGACTGCCAAGCTGCATTACTGATTCTGGCCTTTCTGCAGGGAAAACTAAGGAATCGCTTTGGAAAGGTTTACTGTGAAAAGGCAACTCAGGCAGCTGAAGGGTCCTAGGACATGGGGTGGTCAGCGGCAGACTGTCCAGAGGTAGACAGTCTTTGCCATGCAGCCTGAAAGGCCAGGCCCCAGGAATGCACAGCCTGTAGCAGTGAGCTGTAGAGCTGACCGTCACGCCATGCGTCGAGATGCCTCTCTATCCCAAGTGAGGCCACCTCGCTGCATGTGACAGCCCTCTGGGGAATTCTCAAACTGAGAAACAGCCACAGCCTGCTCAGAACCAAGGATCATCTGTGGCTCCAGCGTTCCTCCTGCAGCCAGAAAGACCCGCTAGCCCTCCCACCTTGGCAGGAAGTGCTGGCCACATGAGCAGTCAGGATTGGAGCACCTCTGCAAAACTTCAAAGGCAGCATGAGGAGGAGGTTGGCTTGAGGGATGGCACAAGAGGACAGAGAACCCGAGGCCCTGGCAGGCTGCATACCATCTCACAGGGAGAACCACTGCGGCTTTGCAAAGGGGCTTCTGATCCTGAGACCCAGGGCTGCGAGGGGCTCCCTCTGCAGGCTCTGTGCTCTGGGGAGGATACAGGAGGAACCCAGGTTGCATTGTAACTGCATGGGTAAAGAGTACTCCTATGCCGGGCACGGTGGCGCACGCCTATAATCCCAGCACTGTGGGAGGCTGAGATAGGAGAATCATGAGTTCAAAGCCAGCCTCAGCAATGGTGATGTGCTAAGCAGCTCAGTGAGACCCTGTCTCTACATAAAACACAAAATAGGGCTGGGGCTGGGGTGTGGCTCAATGGTTAAGTGCCCCTAAGTTCAATTTCAATCCCCAGTAACAAAAAAAAAAAAAGTAAACCTACAATTACATTTGTAGTGGGATGTTTTAGTTCTTCTGTTTGTATATGGATAAAAACCATTAGCCTTCTCTGCTACAGTACTAATTTTTTAAATGTATGTAAATAAGCTCCAAGGGTTCAGTCTGTCAGCCACTAACAGTACCGAGGTGGGCAGAGCCCGGCCCTGAAGGGCCCCAGGGCTGGCAGCGTGCTTGCCACACGTGTGCAGCAGCAGGGGTGACCGGGCAGTGGAGACCGGGCTGTGGTGTGGAGAAGAGCCCACCCAGGAGGCACAGGCAGGCCCGGGAACTGGGGCGGGCACACAGCAGAGGACAGTGTGAGTGGCCACACGAAGGCCCCAGCAGAGACGCTTCCAAGCACATCTGTCACTGCCACAGTGAGTGCTAAGGGCTCGCTCGGCACACGATTTCAGAGCCGTGTGACGCTTCTCCCAGGGAGCGCAAACGGACGTTCCAATTTGTGCACACAGGACAGACACTATTATTTCCCAACTCTCCGGGGAGACGCGCCGAGTGTGGCTGACCACTTCCCAAGCCTGTCTCCCAGGACCTGCTGCAGTGCCTAGACAGAACTCCAAACACTGTCATGCAGCCCTGTGTGACCGTCTACGCTGTGACATGCCTGCGACCCCTGACAGGCAAGCTGCCACACTGCTGGAACCCTGGGTTCTAGGTGGGCTGTCCAGGGGCATTCCTCTCACACCTGACTCTCCCAGGGAGCTGCTTTGTGACAGAGTGCTGCTGTGATGCCACAAAAACTTCTACAAATGCTTCCTTCCTAGAAGCTCATGAAGGCTTGGAATCAATGACCTGAAGCACTGAGAAGCCTCCTGAGGTGGGAATCCCTGTGCTACTCCAACACAAAGTGCTGAGACGCTCCTTCCTGAGTAGGTCATTCGCGATTACTGACGTGACTTGCTAAGATTCCATGTCCAGTTTTAGCCCTAAGGTGGTCTTCCCTGATGAGGCAACATGACACTTGTATTTAAGACACAGCGTCACCTTCTCCTCTTCCTTTTTGAGATGGGGCCTTGCTATGTTGGCCAGGCTGGTGTCCCACTCCTGGGCTCCAGTGATGCTCATGTCTCAGCCTCCCGAGCACCTGGGACTGCAGGCACATGCCACTGTGCCTGGCTGGGGTCATTAGGTCAGAAGTGATCCTGGTGCATGGATCACATTGGGACCCTCAGCAACCTCGTGGCCCCCTCATATGCTGTTTCTGGGTATCTCAGCCCGGGGGCTGAGTGGCCTTGCTCGGCACCCAGCAACACCACCTCCTCACTCGCCCCCCAGAGGCATCAGCAGTTGGCACAGCGCTACAAACGGGTGGGAACTTCTTCTGTGTGCACACAGCTTCCTTCCCTCCCTGCCCACAAAGCCTAAGCCGAAGAGGAAGTGGAAGTCCTGCCAGGCTCTTCCATGCGGCCACTCACAGGGCGACAGCGAGCTGCGCACCAGCCGGGATTCCAGCTGCCCGTGACTGTGGTGGTGGCAGGCCACACCCCCACCACGGGCAGGACCACAGCTTCCCTGTGCAGGCAGCGTGAGTGTAGTATACAGTACTACATAGTGAAGAGCAAAGTACATGGTTTTTCTCTTTTCTATACAAATTAAGAAAAATGAGGACTTTGAAAGACAAATATAAATATCAATGTTCAAAGCATTTAAAAAAGACAGTTCTAGATTATTCTAAGAAAACATATCTCCCCCTATCTCCAAAACAGCCAGGCACCTTACCGGGGACATTCTGTCACTTCAGGCTCCTCGGGTGGTGGACTGTCCTCTGACTTCTTCCAGCCAATGACGTACTGGTTGACTGACCCTTGTCTGTGGTACGGCTTGGATGCGGAGCCGGGAACCTGCTGACTGCCACCGTGAGACACGATATAGACTGTGGATGTGTCCAGAGACCCGCTGCGTTTGGAGCAGTGAGCTGAAGGGCTTCCCGAGTGGTGGGAGCCGCTGAGGAGAGAAGACGTGGGGCACAGGCCATCAGACTCGGCGGCTGGTGGGCAGCCAGCCCGCCCCTGCCCCGGGGTCCTCGTCCCCGAGCAGGCTGAAGCAATCCGTATCTCCACTGACTTTCCTCTCAAATTTAAAGTAAGAGAAGGGAAAATAAATCACACACGACTTAACGTGCTCACCTTGACAATCAGGTTTTAGAAACAAGCCTGTCCTCTGAAGTCAGCTGGGCCAACGTGACAGTGGCAGCTGAGGGCGGGGCGGCACAGCAGGTGCAGCCCTGCGGAGCTCACCTGGAATGAGACGATATCTCGCTGAGGTCGCCCAAGCTGCCCTCGGTGGCGCTGCTGGCGGAGATGGCGGTGGCATAACCATGCATGGCATACAGCTTAGCCTGCTCGTCCTCAGGACCCGGGACGTCGGCTGCATCATCCCACTGCTCAGCCCGGCTGTGGATCAGAGACCTGCTGCCTGTCAGGTGGACGGGGCCGAGGATGGCGGCCGGCATGCATGGGGCTGTGTCAATGCCGCTGTCAGTGGAGGCCCCTTTGACGTAGGTCAGCCCCAGTAGCTCGGGGTCCATCAGGTCCCCAGACCCAAAGTGCTTGTCATCACTGTTGCTAGAGGTGCTGCTGGACAGCGTGTTGCTGCTGGAGTGACCGGAGCAACTTTTATCTCCAATCTGGGCAAGAGGAACAGAGAGCGCTCAGAGGAAGTCCTGGGCCAGCTGCCTCTTGCCAACCCAGAGCTGCTGTTGGGCATGGTGTGCGACCCCTCCTGTCCTCATACATGGGCGGCTTGGGTGCAGGGTCCCTGAGTCATAAGGTGTCTGGTATTTCAGTTAAATGGGCATCTTTTCTGTCTTTGTCCTCATATTGGTACATGGAGCACCACGGCAGGGCCATGATGTGCCTGTGGGTCTGTGAACTGGCCCGTCAAAACCAACAGAAGGGAGAAGGGCAGCTGTTTATGCAGAAAACGCTCTCATGCAAGTTAGGGTGTGGGCAGGAGACCAGGTGTGAGTCACGACAGGACGCTGGGTCAGTCAAGCCTGTCCTGTGCGTGCAGCACTGAGCTCCTGAGGCTCCTGTGCAGGCTGAGGCAGCAAACGCCCGGAGCCCCAGCAGCTGTGAAGCACCACGCAGACCTGAGCTCCCAGAGCCCGGGCCAAACCACGCCAGGGCCCAAGAGACGGCGCTCTGCAGAGTAAACCGTCTGAGGACTCGAGGCCTGGGGTCCCTGGCTTGCCCTGTGCTCAGGCAGCCACGGCCGGCACTGCCTCGACACCAGCAGAGGGCTCTGGCAGACCGGGGAGCCACGCCAGGTAGATCCAGGTGGCCTCTTCACCCTGTCCTGTCAGATCCCCACCAGATCCGACCCTCTGCTTCACCTGGATGTTCCAGCCCGGACTCCCTCACCAGGGGCACTGCGAGAACTGGGTGGGCGCAGTGAGGCAGCCTGCGAGCAGGACACGGCCACACCTGGGAGAACCACGTGCTGCCAGGAGACCAAGGGGGCTGGTGAGGACGCGTGAGAGGAAGGAACGGCCCAGAACAGGCGCCCGCATGCCATCTGGCCTGTGCCGGCCACTCCAAGACCCATAGTCCACCCGAAGCCCCGTCTCTGGGCAGTCTTCAGTGTGGCCGCCTCCTGGGGTCGGTGGTGGGGGGCGAGGTAGCTGTGTGTGGGACGGGGAATGTGCTGGTGGCAGTGATCAGCATGTGGTGCTGGTGACTGTCCCGCGGATGGCACCTGTGATGGCTTCTCTGAGGGTCAAGAGGCTGAGACATAACCTTGGCTTCGCCAGTAACTTGCCGAGGTCCTTCCTAACTCAGGGGACCAGTTCATCCCTGCTTGCCTCCTGTGGCCCCACGAGCACTGCTGGCCACGGTGCTGCCCTACTGTGTGCCAAGGGCTCAGTCACCCCGGGAGGCCGCTGGGGTAAGGACTTACATGAGAGAGCTTACTGGGGGAATCTCGGCAGCTTCCTTCCTTCTGCAGGGCTCGCTCCTTATAGGAGCCCAGGACTCTAGGAGGCGGGCCATGCCACTTGGTTTCTGCCACAGAGAGAGAGGAGTCGCGGGCTCAATCTCCAGGGTTCGCAAGGGGAAGGAAGCCCGGAGCCAAGGGAGAGTCTTGGTAAGCACGAGCAGGACCGTGCTGTGAGTCTGGTGCTCACCGACGAGAGGCCGAGAGCGCGGCAGAGTGCCCACCCCCGAGGGAGGACGCCTTCCCTTTCCACAAGCACTGCACCACAGCCACCCACAGCCACAGCCACCGCTGCCACTGCCACCACAGCCAGTCACCCACAGCCACCGCTGCCATAGCCACCCACAGCCACCACCGCTGCCACAGCCACAGCCAGCCACCGCTGCCACATCCAGCCACCACTGCCACAGCCACCACAGCCACATCCAGCCACCGCTGCCACAGCCACCACAGCCACCACTGCCACCGCCACCACAGCCAGTCACCCACAGCCACCGCTGCCACAGCCACCCACAGCCACCATCGCTGCCACAGCCACCACAGCCACATCCAGCCACCGCCGCCACAGCCACCACAGCCACATCCAGCCACCGGTGCCACGGCCACCATAGCCACAACCACCACAGCCACAGCTACCGCCACCACAGCCACAGACAGCCACCGCTGCCACAGCCACCGTCACCACAGCCCCCTCTGACCACAGGAGCTGCTGCCACAGCCACTACAGCAGCCACAGCCACCACTGCCACAGCCAGCCACAGCACCACAGCTGCCACAGCCACCCACAGCCACCACTGCCACAGCCAGCCACAGCCTCAGCACCACAGTTGCCACAGCCACCACTGCCACCCACAGCCACAGCCAGCCACCACTGCCACAGCACCACAGCTGCCACAGCCTCAGCACCACAGCTGCCACAGCCACCCACAGCCACCACTGCCACCGCCACCACAGCCCCCTCCAACCACAGCAGCTGCTGCCACAGCCACTACAGCAGTCACAGCCACCACTGCCACCACCAGCCACCACCACATAGCCATACCACAGCCCCCAGTCACACCCTCCTGCCAGGAGACCCAGGGCGCCCCTCAGCCTGTGAGGAGGTGCCCACGGCGCTGGGTTGAAGGAGTGCCTGCAAGCAGAGAGGGGGCGGCAAGGAGGGAGCAGCGGCGGTCACCCTCCCCGGTACCTGGGTGCCTGCTTCCTTCCACAGGGTCCTCAAGCTCCCTGGCTCCATCGCACTCCAGAGGGCCTGGGCCCTGGTGCTCAAGCAGCAGAGGGGACTGGCACCTGGGAAGAAGGTAGAGCTGAGCCCTCTTCCCACCAGCCGCTGTGGGCGGGACAGGCGGGGACAGGCGTGCTGCTTCTAGGGGGCCGTGTGGCAGAGCCTCAGGGAGGCTGCTTTCTGGAGGGCACATGGGGCTTAGTCGGCCTGGCCCCACCAGAGAGGGGAACAGCAGGGGTGGCCCGCGCTGCGGGTCCAGGGCATTGGAGGGCAGCTTTCATGGGCAGAGTGCAGTCCATGTCAGGGGCCAGGGGACTGCCCAGGCCAACGCCCTGCCGCCTGGGGAGGACCCTGCTCTTGCTGTTTCCCTTGTGCCCAGAATACTGACACATCTGCTCGTTAACTTATTTTAAGGAAAATAAAATGCAGTTAACTCTGTCTCACATCCCAGTGGGCTTTGTTTCATGGAAACCCAAAACAGGAAAACATGCTCTTGGGAAAGAAAGAAAAGCATTCGCATCACAATGGGATCCTCACTGCCAGAACCCAGGCCACAGACCCTGGTGCACACAGTCTGGGAAACCTGCCCTGTGTTACTATGTAAGGATTTAGAGAAATGACTTGACACACAGCCTTTAGGAACTCTGCTACCCTCCACACAAGGAATCTCCACTCTAAGCTCACACCGCGGTGCTGCCTGGGGTGAGCTCCTGTGGAGGGAGAGCTGAGGCACCCGCAGGCCAGGCCTCCGCCATGCTGGGTCTGCATCAGGGCACAGGCCCTGGCCCGTGGACAGCCAGAGCAGACTGCTCACCTTTTCCTCCTGAGGTCTGGCATCAGTGGAGTCCATCTGTGTGCAGAGCCCCAGGGGAGCCTGGGCTGCTGTCTCCTGGAGACCAGTGCAGCACCAGGGGTGCGCTCAGCCAGGTGTGCCGAGGTGACCTCTGCTGCTTCCCACAGGGGTCAGCCGCGGGGCCCCTGACCCTTTCCCTGATTCTGAATGGTGGCTCTGCACCAGCGACTTATATGAGGGAGAAGCTCCCATGAGGCCATGTGTAGAGTCCCCAAGTCCTTACCCTTCATGCTCCGAAAGCCTTTCCACACCAGAAACAAACACAGGCAGGCTCGGCACACAGGCACTGTCTGTGCCCAAGAGGCATGCTCTCTGATGTGCACCAGCTGCTCACTGAAAGCGGGTCTGGCATTTTTACGTTCCCCAAATGGCCTGTGTGTGCAGGCAGTGTACACATTAAATGCCTCAAAAAAGCCTCACTGGTTCCTCCCAGGGACAGCAGAAAGGCAAGCAAGCAGTACCCTTCATAGCCCACTGGTGGTCTCCAGGGTCCACTCCCACCAGGTCCGGGGTCACTGGAGGATGACTGGTTGCTGGGAGAACTCCTGAAAGGCAGAGCAGAGTCATCACAGGGCACAGTGCCCGCCAGGCACTGCACCCTGAACTGTGGTACAGGAACTTCACTCTCACAGTGCGGAAGAGGGGGAGCATCACACAGC
>CM053410.1:934412-1108275 GCA_028644305.1 Xerus rutilus | reverse complement strand
TCGACTCTTTCTAGTTGTCTTAAACAAGTTTTTTGTGCCCTGGGCAAGAATCCTCTACAGAGTTCTGAGTGCCCCATGGGGGGGCCTGGCAGACCTACAGCGGAGCCCTTCCCAGGACTGGGGTGACAGCTGTGTCTTCACCTGCTGGAGGAGATTCCCCAGGCGAGTGGCTACCAAACTCCTCGTGAACACAATGACAAATTTCTGCTGCCTCAAATTGCTAAGTTTGGCAAATCTCTTCCGCACTGTGAAAGTTGCTAAGCGTTCACCCAGCTGCAGCCTTTTTTTTTTTTTGCTCCTGAAGCAATACTGTGAGACATTATTCATCTCTTAGAAAAAGCCTATTAAAACACCCCACAAGAGAGTAAATTACATGAAGCAGGTGTCTGCGAGAGAAAACCAAACAATCCCGTCAGCTGGGATGAGCTGGTACCAACCCCTGCTTGATGAGAGCCTCATTTATGTTTTGTTTATCAATTAAAATGGGCCTTTAGGCAAATATGTCACCGCAGTGCTGGGACCACAGTTCCAATGCCAAGGATATTGGCCTCACTTTGCCTACTGAGTTTAACTGGGACAATTTCAGTCATGAAGCATCAAACTCTTCATACGGCCTCAACTATGGGATAGTTATTTAATGTATTACCTCCAAGATTTAGAGGCATAGAGAGAGGAAGCGAGGCTGGGAGGAACTCCAAGGTTGTGTAGGATGGTTTCCTGAAGGGGTTAAACCAGGGCCAGCCACCTCTGCCTGTCGTTCCTCTCGGGTAGGATGCCACTCCCTGGGAGGCCTGTGCCCCAGGGAGCATTGCTGACTGATCACAGACTCCCTCACTGTAGAACCACCTTCCCCACATAGGCCCCCGTCAGCCGCCGTGAATTGGCCGAAGTCGGCATGCCTCATGAAGGGAATCTGCTTTTGGGTGTCGTAAGTTTTACTGAGTTCTGTGCCTAAAGAGAGACTTAAACCATCACTCTAAAATTCCCTCATTTTAGAGATAAATATGGAGGCTCAGACTAGTCCAAGAGCACGCCACAAGTTCATGACAGAATCAAATGTAAAATCATTGTCTCTTGCCCCAGAATATAGTTTATCTTTCCTGCTGATCTCTGCCCCACCACATCTTTGCCACTGTCCACACACAACTGTCTCTGTGGAGTGGCTGCCCAGACACTGAGTGCCCGCCCCTGTATGTAAGTGGTCCCCAGAGAGCAGTCATCGAGACCCAGTGGCTCCGCTCCTTTTTGCAGTCTACCCAGCGGCACACACTCCAGGGTTCACACAGGCTCTGTACCCAGCTGACAAGAGGAGGAGGCAGGGGTGGGAGGGACAAGGGGCCGCCTCACTGAACATGGTGTGCCCAGGTCTCGGGAGCACTCTCAGCGAGCTCTGGCAGTAACCCCCCAGGGGAAAACAATGCCATCGACAGAGGCCAGAAATAAAGGCCCCCTACATGTCCTGCCTGGGAAGAGCCTTATCTAGATTTGAACCCCTAACCATCTCACTCCAAAGACTATGCCTTTGCAAATTGAAGGAATGTACAGACTTATTTTAAGAAAAATAACCTACCATGGTTTTCGAATATACAACACAATCTCCTGGTTTCACTGGAGCCCAATTTGAGAAATACCATATTGGAACTGAAGTATCACAAGTTTGAGAAGAAAAATGAAAAAGTAGTTAAAAGCCACCAAACTTTGAAACCAGACTGCTCAGCCAGGTCCCCTCTCCAGTCCACCTAGCTGTGTGCAACAGGCATGTGGCTGATACCTGTGGGCCTACCTCTCACCCGTAAAATGCAGATGGTGATAAGAGCCACCTCGCAGGTTTGCTGTGGAAATAAATGAGCACATGCATTAAAAACTATGTGGGCTGGCACCTGATGGTAGTTAAGGAAATCTGTCAGTGCTGGTATATAATAAGCCACATGCAGACACAGAACCCTGCTGTAGCTATCCGCTGATGGTCTCAGAATGTACATATGGTGATTTTTAATAACATTAGCAAAATGTAATACAATTTTTTAAAAAACAACAATAACATCCTCATGCATTCAGATCCCTGAGAACCGTACTCTCATACTAGCCTGAGGAGTACTGCACTCTAGTACTTCTGCAAAGCACTGCTGTGAAAATAACCCAGTGACCTTCAACTCCTGCTGTTAACAGTGAGGTGCACACCACACCCTCCCGCTCATGACTGTGACCAAATCCTAGAGACTCGGGGCAGCTGGGGAATGAGTCCAGGCCTTGCCCTTGCATGAGCATGCCCAGCCCAAGGCCATGGCCTCTCAAGGAAGTCCTGGACCCTGGGTTCTTTCCTGGGCCAGGTTCCAAGCTCTTTGTCACCAACAAGATAACAGGAGCTTTTAAGTTACACCAGCCATGCTTGTCAGGTCAGAAGCAGAGAGCACCCCTGCCCAGAACCACTGGTGCCTCTAGATCACAGGAGAAGAGGCCAGAAGCAAGAGCCGTGCCACACTACCCTGCAAGCAGCATCGTGTGCCTGCTCCCTGGTGACCTGCTCCCAGGGCCAGACTTGTGGTAGCTAAGTGCACCTGCACCCAGGAAGCCGCTGGAGAGCATCAGGAATGTTTCCAGGACAAGGGGTTGTCCAGGCAAGAGGGCCAGGTGGAGAAGGTGCTGGGCAGCCAGCAGGGAGCTGAAGCAGTGAGGAGGGAGTGAGATCTGCCCCCTGAATCCCCCTGCCCACCCAGGCCGGAGCCAGAAGGGCCCAGGAAGCCCCGAGAGCTGCTACCATATGCTAAGGTGTCATCTGAAGCCCTGGCCTCCCCTAAGGCTGAAGCAGAGGCTTGGATGAACTGCCAGGGAGGAGCCAGCAGACCTCCATGAACCTGCTCCGTCCCCTCTTGCTGCCCGTGAGGCTCATGCCACACATTCAGGACAGAAGCCAGGTACCCGGTGGACAGATCTGGAGCGTGACAAACAAGTTAACGTAGCACCACTGTTAACAGCAGGCACGTCGCTCCTGGGCTGTTTTATGGCTCATTTTCAATGCATCATCTCTGTCGGAGGGAGCGAAATGTATCTCTTATGTCCGGGCAGTTCCCATAGTCCACAACGAATGGGGCCTCTGACAGAGCGACCGACTCGTCATGCTTGGCAGGTGAGTAGATTGGGTTTTACTAGGAGCCATTAAATATGGGTTTGGCAGACCTGCTGCCTGCTGGGCTGCATGCAGTGGAGTGTAGAAATCCCGCAGGCAGCAGCGTTGATCTTTTGTTCTTATTTCTCTGCTGTTTCCATGGTGCAGACGGGAGTGGCAGCGGGGAGAGGCAGGGCTCAGGCAGGGAGGCCTGGTGTCCGGGAGGGCGTGGCCCTGTCCACCTTCTTCCCACAGAGAAGCACAGTGGGCGGGGAGCTTCTGTCCGTCCTGGCCCTTGCGTCCCTGCCCCTGTTCAGCAAGTCTCTGCTGAGTTGCTGGAGCTCCAGGTGGCCCTGACGGGTCACACAGCTGCTCCTTGGTAAGGCCACCACACTCCTGTCCTCTCTGCATCTCTTCCACCCCCAGGTGTCCCCTCCCTACCTCTGCAGAGACCAGCACCAGGAAGGAGGGTGGAATGGGAGCTGGTGGAGTGTCCACTCCTCAGGACCACAATGGTGATCCCCGCCACCTTACAGCTCTGCCGCCATTTCCACAGGAGACCCGGCCTCTCTGGCTTGCCTCCTCCAGACGGCTGGCCCCGCGGCTGGCCCATCCTGTGCTCCTACTCAAGCTCCCAGCCCTCTGATGAACCCTCCGCTCTGGAAATCATAGGCAGCCATGGCCTCCCGGCCTGACCTCAGCTACTGGTGGACACCCCTCCATCTGTGAAACCGCCCTGGCCTCTCCTGCAGACCCCATGTCCCCTGTGCCTCAGCATGCTTTTCCCCACAGCCTCCCACTGCATCCAGGCAGGTGTGGGCCCTCTCCGCAGCCCAGCCGCCCTCCTTTAGGATCCTCGGCCTCGCCCATCAAGGTTTGAGCACCGGCTCACTCTCCCCCTCAGCGCTGTCCTTGTTCCTGGTGATTTCAATGTCACACAAACATGTCCCCCAACACCCTCATCCCTGCCAGTGACCTTGTCCTCTAGCCTGCTCCAGCCACCTCTCCACTGCCACTAGCCACAGCGGCTCAGGAGCCCTGGTGCAGGCTTCAGGAGCACCCTCCGCCTTCCCGCACTCCTCTGTGCCCCGAGGGTGGCGGCTCTTCGCCCCACCGGGGCTGCTGCTCCGTAGCCACCTGGAACCCCTCCTTCTCACTGTGCCCGTGATCTGTCACTGTGCCCATGCTGTACATGGCCACGTGCCTGCACCTGCCCTCTCTTACCTGCCCATTGCAGAGCCCGTGGCAAAAGCAGTTGGATCCAGATCCTGAGCAGCCCCATCCATTCCCTCCGGCCCTGGAGCTCTGCTCCCTCCTCAGATAAAACACCGCTTTCCCCTCCTCCGTTCTCAGCCAGGGACCCGGCTTCCCATTTCACTGGCAATATGGCGGCGTGGGAAGCGGACGCCTGCCCTGCGGCCACACGTGGGGATGGCCTGCTGGCCTGCGGCTCTGCCGGGCACTGGCCTTACGCAGTCAGCTGCAGCTGCCACTGTGCCCGGCCCCCACTGGCCCCCAGCAGCCCTCCGATGCTGCTCTTTGTCTCACCTCTGAAAAGCACTCCCTCTGGCTGCCCCTCGACCGTCCTTGGAAAGGTTTGCTGTGCTCACTGTCCTCCCACCTCCTCTGAAACCATCCCAAGGTCTTGGTCCCTCTGGTGTCCTGCCTGCCCGTGGTGGAATCCCATGGCTGGGTCTCAGTCTGGTCCCCTCCGCGCTTGCAGGGCCTCCAGCGAGGTTCCCGCGCCTCCTTTCTGAAATGCACTTGGTGTCTGGGCGACGGCCTCCTTGCTCCCGCTGCTTCCTGGGCTGCTGCGGTTCCTGGTCCCCTCCCCCCAGCCTCTTCACTTGCAGGTTCTCCTCAGGGCCGTGTTCCCAAGTGTGTGGCTCTGCCTTTCCAGGAGAGCAGAGCTGCGTTTCCAACACCTATTTCAGCGTTGGACACTTTGCGGGACTTCGCAGAACTACTAGACCCGCCACCTCCTGGGGCCAGAGAACCCGCCCTTCTGTCTATGCCTCATCTCAGGGAACTCCTGCGGGGAAAACCCCTATTGAGGGTGGCTTGCTGCCCATGTTACTGGGCAGCCGTAAGCCCCGCTCTTCCCATGCTTGGCATCCTGGCTCGTGTGATGGGTGACAGTCAGGCTTCCCTGGACTACTCTAGACCTGTCTGCAGTGAGCCTCCCCATCTGCACCGCAACCCCAGCTGGGCCTCAACCCTCCTGCCTCCACCGAGCCCCAGCGGCCAGCTGGCTTTCCTGGCCTGCGCCTGCTCCCTGAGGTCTTTTCCCAGGCAGGGGCCACATCGTCTTCTCCGGAGCCAGCCCTGCTGAGGACCTCCCCTGGCTTCCCAGCACCTTGAGGGGCCAGTGGACGGCCACCTCCTCCCTGCTCCCCACCAGCCCACAGCCCCCCAGCCACTCCTCCACCCCGTTCCCCGGGGTCTGTGCACCCCTGTTCCTCCCCCCAGAGGAAGGCTTTTCCTATTAGGTCCCCTGCGTTCCTGTCCCTCCACCACCTGGCCCGGCTGCCCTTTCACTGGGAGGACGTGCTGCCACCTGCCCTGGGCCACCTGGGTCTCCCCCGAGGGCTTCACCTCTCGGGTCCAGCACAGTTGATGAGGCCCTGCCAAGTGACAGCCTGGGAAGTCCTCTCCGGCCAGCCTCCACTGAAAACAGATGGGGCCACAGACTCTTGCGTTTAGTAATGATGACTCGCCCTCGCCGTGCCTCACAGTTCACCCTCTCAAGGTGACATGGCTACTGCTCCCCGCTCCCCCGGCCCCGATTTGCAGACAAGGGTGAAAGCACAGAGACTGAGGACCATGCCCAAGGCCATGTGGCGAGGCCTTTGTGATCCGCCTCCAGTGGCTCCAGATGCCCAGGAACTACCTGCCACCAGTGGCAGCCAGGTCACAGACCTAATGCCCTGGGATTCACAGGGGGAGGGGCTGGCAGCCGCGTGAACCCTGCCTTTGTTTGTGGGTTTGTCTTCCTGACAGCAGAAGTCACCACGGGAAGCGCAGCTGTCCGGCCCCGCCTGGACGGCTGGCCTGGTCCTCTCCCACATCTGCATCCCACGGCCCAGCCAGGCGGCCTGTGCTGTGGCTTGGACATGGTGTGCGAGTCCCCCAAGGCTTCTCAAAGATCCCCACTGCCAGGCATTAAGGGGAGGGAGCGTCACCTGACGTGGTGCTTAGAGGTGGGGCCTTCAGAGGTAACGAGGCTGAGATGAGTTCATCGGGTGAGCCCCACTACTGAGTTCCTGGTGGCCTTGGAAGCAGAGGGAGAGAGACCAGGGGTGCACATGCTCCCTTCCTGTCCCAGGTGATGCCCTGCACTGCTTTGGTACTCTGCCAGCTAGAAAGCAGATGGGGCCCTTCACCCTTGGACCTCCAGAACCCCCAGAGCCACCACAAGCCTCTCTTCTTTATAAAATAGACGTCCTCGGGATTTGTGATAGGAAAAACAACAAATTCACAGCCTGAATTTCCGACCCGAGTTCTCCCCAGCTAGTGCTCGCTCCATTGTGCCGAATGCTGAGGCCTGAGCTCCGGAATGCTCTGCACTGTCATCTGTGACCATGATGTCACCCTAGAAGGGGTCGAGTTGTCAGGATTGCTGTAACGTCGTTGCTCTCAGCAGCAATTTTGCCAAGCACTTTGTGTTAAGCCTTCCTTTCCACAACTGTCCTGTGAGGCAGCTGAGATCACTCCCATTTTATAAAGTATGGAGTTCAGAGAGGTTAAGTAAGGGCATGTGGCAGAGGTGGGATTCAGCCCCTTGCAGCCTTCTTCCCAAACCACCTCCTCCTCCTCCAACATCAGCAAAGGCGCTTGCTGGGCTGGGCGATGCCCGGGCTGTCCTGGCGGCTCTCTGAAGTCAGCCCTACACCCACTCACGCTTGCCCTGTGCCTGCAGCCTCCTGTTTGGGGCGAGACCATCCAAGGATCCAAGGTGGTGCCACTCACGGCACACAGTGTCCCAAGCACTGGGCGGGCCCGGGCAGCACCCTTCAGTTCCCATGGTGCTCTGTGTGGGCAGCGCTGAGGACTTCTCCTGCAGAACATCCCAGCTCATCAAGGGCACCCTGGCCAGGGAAGGGGTTTCTCATAAAAAACGAACTTCACAAAGTGAAGAGAAAGACTCCGACTCCGTGTTGGGAGCGAGAAAGATTCTTTGAGAGAAGTGAGATAAATTTGGAAGACGATCAGAGGAAGAGAAAAAGCATAAAGAAACCCCATAAATCATAGCAGCCTTATTTTTACCCACACTGTCCTTCGTTATTTTAGATCCCGGCACCAAACAATTCATCATTCCAGTTTTGTGCTACAAAATAGCACTTGGCCCAAAATTTGGGAGCGAGCAGCCTAGCAGAAAAGCAGATGCTGAACCGTCTGAAATCCTGCATTTTGGCAGAGTCCGCCCACCTCCGCCCCCACTGCCCCACAGGGACACGGAAAGGGCTACAGCAGCAGATTTGCAGGGGGGACTCTTGGGATGGTCAGTGGTGAAGCTGGGCGTGGTTCCTCCTCTATTTCTGTCCTACTTGAAGCATCATACCAGGTCACCCATGGCCATGTGCCTCGGGGGACAGGTGGAGGGTAGCAGGTGCTGCTGTAACTCTTCCCAAGCTGACCGCGGGGGCAGAGGATGAGAGGGACGTCGGCCTGAAGGGCAGAGACGCTTGGGGAAGAAAGCTAGTCCGGGCAACGAGTGTGCGCCCGCCCCCCAGCTAGAGCTCGTGGAGCCAGCAATCCCTGCTCTTTGCTGGGAGAAAGAGCTTGACGGCTACTCCTCAGGGTAGACTTCAAAATCCACCCCCTCCCTGGACTCTCATCTATGCTGTTGGTGCTAAATTCAGGGAAGGACTGGTTTTCTTTTGAAAATTCCACTTTGCTGTCAATACCTAATGAAGGCCAGCTCGTCCCCAGCGGGTGAGACTCAGGGAGCCCTCTGTTGGGGCAGAACTGTCCAGGCTCCCCTTCCCAATAAGCCCACCTCCCTGTCAACTCCCCAGTGTTTGACACGCCCTGGAGATGGTGCTCAGAGATGCACGTGCAGAATCCTGCTGGAAGCTCCTGCTGTTTTGAGCCCAGGGCCTCGCACATGCTAGGCAAGGGCTCTGCCCCAGAGGTATTTCCCAGCCCCTCTGCTTTCCAGGCTGAACAGACCAGGTGGCAGGGCTGGGCTGGAATCCAAGCCGAGGCTGGTCTGAAGCTCAAGAACATCCTGAGTCACCAGCAGTGGAGGTTCACACCCGTAGGATGAAGAGCAGGCAGCAGTCACACCCAGGGCACAGCAGGCCAGCCTGCTCCTCCGGCTGCGTCCTGGCTTAGCGGCCCTCCCGCCAGTCAGCTGGACAGCTAGGAAAAGTACCAGGAGACTCGGCCCACTTTCATAGGGAGGGCGGTCCTGCCAGGGTCCTCCCCTCCCAGCTCCAACGAACGCTTTTCCTTTTGCCATTCCCATTCCCCGGGGCCAGGCTTCAGGTGACAGCCAGCTGCTCCTGCTCTCTGGCTCTGCAGGGTGGCCGGAAGTGATACCTGGGACAGGTTTCATGCTCACCTCGTCCCACCTAAGGTCTGTGATCCCTCCTGGAGCTGTTCCACCTCTCCTGCTCTGTGGCTCTGGCCTGGGCCGTCCCCTTACTTCTGACTCACCTTGTTCTTTCCAGCAGTTTATAGCTCCCTGGGGTGCTGAGGGCTGCCTGGGCTTTCCTCCTGCAGGAGGCAGGGCCTCTGAGAGCAGGGGGCAGTGTCCTGGCATGGCATCCCTGGGACCAGCAAGGCTGCAGCTCCAAGCCAGAGCCCCACCCCACGCCCTGCAGAGCCCCGGGCACACCCGTGCATTCCTGGCTCACGGCCTCCGCCCTGCTCCGTCCTGGGCCTGCCATCCTGACAGCTGCTCCTCTGCCCAGTGTTTACGTGAGGGGCTCTGCCTTTTCAGCATCCCTGGGTGTCATTAGCCCTGTCTCTGGCATTTCTGGCTGACTTGGAGAATGCTTCCCTCTACATGCCGTGTTTTTTGAGAACTGTCCATCGCTCCTTTCCCTGGCCACTGTGTGCCCTTCCCCAGCTGAGCCTCTGCACGGAGAAGGCCTCTGTGGAGCAAGAGGACCACTTTCCTGGACTCTATGACCAGTCCCTCCACCACTCTTCTCTGCGGGCCAGCATGCCCCACCCCTCAAATGTCCTGAGCTCACGTTCAGGGCCTGCTGGACTTCAAGCCCAGGATGCTGTCATGGGCAGGCGCTGCGGCCAGTGCACTCACAGCCAGGTCTGAGGACACCCAGGAATAGCTGGTATGGAGGGTCTGGCCGGCGGGCAGGGGCTCCGTGCAGGTGCATGGCAGGACAGTCATGAAGGCTGGGGGCTTGGCGGTGGGGTGCAGATTCTAAATCTGAACTGACCTTTGAGAACATTTGTGAACTGAGGCTGACTTCACACACACGATCCACCCTCCGGAGCACACAGTGCAGCATTGTAGCTGGTTCCAGAACATTCCACTGCCCCACAGGGAGGCGCGTCTCTGTGGGTGCCTGTGGCAGACCTTCCACACAAGGGGACTCACACGGCCGTGCGTCCTTCACTCAGTGTAATGTGTCGGGGTTTGTGGTGTGGCTGCCTGCTTCCTGCTCCAGTAGTGCTAAAGGGCATCTCATGGGACCACCGCAGCTTGTCCACCACCGAGTGCTGGACGTTGGGTCATTTCCACCCTTCAGCAGTCACGGATAATGCTGCTGTGGACACACCTTGGTTTTGAGCATTTGCATCTTGCACTTTTCCTAGGTGCAGACCTAGGTAGCAGTCCCGGGTCACAGGCAATTGTAAGGTCGACTTCCCAAGAACTGCCACTCTTCCCCTGGGAGGCCACCTGACTTCACACTCCCTGCTGCAGAGGACAAAGCACCCCCCCCCTTTTCCCTTTGGTGCTGGGGTCTGACCTGAGGGGCACTCAGCCACCTGTGCTTTCAGGTCATGCACATGCTGTCTGGTCCATTTAAAAAAACTGAGTTGTCATTTAACTGTCATTTAAGGGGTAAACTGTCTTCACATATTCTGGATACTAGGCACTCGTCAAGTCTGTGATTTGCAGGTCTTCTCTCTGGACCTGTGGGCCATCTCTTCTCTTGGTGGTGGCTCCTGTGAAGCAGACAGTTGGTCCTGGAGATGTCCCCTTGATCTTGTTGTGGATGTTTTTGCCTCTGGTGTCTCGTTTGAGAAGCGGCTGCCTGATGGGAAGTCTGCCTGTGTTCTCTTCTAGCTCCAGGTCCTTTGGAAAGAAGAACTGTCAGGACACACGCGGGGACAGCTCGTCTCCTTTTCAGTTTGCTGGCTTGACTTGAAAGTTGTAACTGTTTTGGTGAGTGACATGTGAGCCTCCCTTTGTCCCAGCCCTGCGGGGCCCGCGGCGGATCTCGCTGCCCATGCAGATCTGAGGGAATGGAAGCTTCCCCTCCGCTCTCTGGAGGTGTGGTTCTAGCACATTCTGCCTCTGCCTTCCCCGTCTCAGAACCTCCCCGTGTGCTTGGGTAGATTCTTCCATCCGCTGTCTTCCCAGCTGCACATGTTTTCCCTCATTTAATTTCAAAACAAAACAGATTTGAATCTCACTCACACTTCATATTTTGGCACGGACAACCCCGACTTTGAGATGCACTCGACGAGTCTTTCTGAGATCACTGTGTGTGCTTCTCAAGCACCTGCTGAGGGAAACGCAGGTAAGTCTAGTCTGAGTGCGTTTGGTGACGTCTGCTGCCTGCAGACCTCAGGAACCTCAGACGAGGTACAGAGTCGTCCTCAGACAGAGCTGCAGAGAGGCAGACGGGCACAGGACAGAGTCACGACTACCTACCCGGGCAGGACAGGGCAGCTAAGCTGTGAGGGACGCCAGGGCACCTCTGGGGCTGGGCCTGCCTTTGAGCCGCCTCCCATGTGGCCGAGCTGGCTGCCGCCTCCTCCAGGGCACACTAGCTGCTCCCCGAGCCACCCCTTCACCTGCAGGCCCACACAGTCAGGGGGTCCAGATGATCTTCTGTGGAGAGCTTTTCGCCCAGCTGGATGATGGGCACCTGAAAATCTCCGTTCCTGCCTCGGTCCACTTCCTATTGGACAGGGCTCAGAGTCACAGGGCCTTGGCCCTCCTCGGCACAGACCCTAATCCCTGTTGTCTGTTGAGGCTAGAAGGGCAGGAGTCCAGTGGGCACTGTGATTCTGTGCACACAAGGTCGTGCCAAGTGCTACCAGATCCCCACAGGCTGAGTCGTCGGCGTGGAGCTCAGACTCGGCGCTGTTCTCCCTGCGCCAGGCCTTCAGAGTGCACGGCGGAGCCTGTGCCCCCGACACATGACGCTCCCACGACCCCAGCTACTCACTAGCTGCCCATGGTCCTTGGGAGCGGTTACTCGGGTTGAGGAGGTAGACGTCAGATGGCACCCACCTGCCACTGCTCAGGTGTGAAGGGTTTGTTGCCAGGGAGTGCCAAGCACCCAGCAGGGCAAATGAAGGTGGAAGTGGCCCGGCCGTGTGTGGGGCTGGCTCAGGGGCTCCCACCCAGGGGCTGGTTCCCAAGCTGGCACTCACTCCTGTCAGCTGGAGAAAAATGGAGGGAGAAAGGCAGACCACGGCGTCTGTGGAGGAGTGGCCCAGCTCCTGAGGTCCTCAGAGCCACCAGTGTCCTGCGCTGGCCCAGGCTGCCCTGTGGCCCGTGGCCCTATCTTCCTGACCCTTTACCTGGAGGACCCCAAGGATGGCAGCTGCTAGATGTGAGCCATTGGGGGTCCCACTGCCCCACAGCTCTGACTGGGTTCTCTGTGCCCCGCTCTGGCCACTGGGCAGTGCATCCTCTGACCGAGTTGGTGTTCCTGCCCCTGAGACAATGTTGTTGCTCTGTTTGGAGTGTCCCTCTGAACGCTGGCTGGGCTCAGAGCACAGGTTTCTGCCCGGTTCTTTCCTAGGGCATTCCCACGAACCCCAATCCAAGGCCCACTCAGAAGCCTGGAGCTGCTTCAGGATGGGAGTCCAAACGTGCAGGGGAGGACAGCCCCCTTATGACCACAAAGGGGAGGTTGCTACCACGCAGGTCTCCACACCCGAGGGCTTGCCCGGCTGCCCTCGCTGAGACTTCTCTTTGCCTTGTGTGAGGTCCAAGCCCTGGTGGGCACCAGCCCCCACTGCCTATGCCTTGACCCCCCTCCTTCTGGGACCAGCCCACCTCCTAGACACCTCCCCCAGCGTTGGGCTGGTCACCTGATCCTCAGGGACAGGCAGTGTCTTCCTGAGATATGGCAAAGCAGTTGAGCAGGAAAGTTGGTCACTGTGGCCTCAGACGTTCGGAGGGAGTTGGTCTCCAGGGACAGAGAGGAGACCTCAAGTGGAACAGTAAGCAAGAAAGAGAGACTCCGAGCAGCATTTCACCCCTGGGTCCAGGAGCTCCTGAAGTTATTTAGTTGCATTTTAATTGTGCCCCAGGGGCAGGCACAGCTGCACGCCTCTCCAATTAGCTGATGTGCGGTCCTCGGCATCTTTGTACAAGGTCCCCACTTGGCCTAGTGTGTGAGCCTTGATTTTTGAAACTAAAGTTGCTTTGGTTATTTCGCACATTTCCTCCGTGGGGTCTCCCAGCAGTCCCTTGGACAGGCGTGCCACCCCAATTCTGCGAGGCAAATCAGGACCACTCCCCAGTCCTGACACTTCAGGCCCAGAGCAGAAGGAACTTCCACAGGCCCAGTGGGGTCCTGAGAAGGCCCAGTCCCATCTTGTCCCTCTGCCTGGCCTCTAGCCTGACAGCCACGCAGGCTGGCCCTGGGGGCCTTTGCAAGTTGGGCAGCCGTGGGGAGGAAGGCCTGCTCCCAGCAGTGTTCCTTGGCCTGGCTTGTGGACAGTCCACTGTCTCTCCAGCTCCTGCCACCAGCGCTCACGTTTCAACACGTGGGCTCAGGCGCAGATGGCGTCTTGTGCAGGGACTTGCTATTTATCAACCATTCCCACTGAGCCAGGGTGAATGACACACCGTCCATCGATCCTACCTCCCCAGGCTGCATCCTCCCCAGGACTCCAAAGACCCAGGATTCCCTGGGCCCAGGTACCTGGACCTGGTGTCCAAACCAGATGCCTTGGGAGCTTGTCACAGGAGGCCAAGGCCACAGCCAGGGCGCTAGCTCCTCCCTGTCCCTGCCCCACATCCTGCAGCAGGCCCCCATGGTGGCAGCCCCGGGAAGCAGGGCTCTGCTGTGCTGTCCCCACAGCCCTGCAGTAATTAAAGAGAAGCACTGGGCACAGGTGGCAGAGCCTGGCCCTGCAGGCTACACAGCCCTGGGGGAGCGTGGCCCGTCCCTGGGTCTCCTCTCACTCTCCCACTTTCTGGCTGGGAATCTGGCTCGAGGCCTGGGCAGGCGCTGGCCAGCTGTGCTATTTTGGGTCCTTCATAACCAACAAGTAGCACTGGGTGGCTGGGAATATCAGGATTTTAAACACATTCTTTTCCTCTTACTGAACCCCACATGGAGAAAACAAGCACTAACCACAAGGAAAAAGATGATTTTGTTTAAAAAAAGGAAAAAAGGAATTCCATGGAGGTGGTCTCCTGAGTTCTCCGTGGGCTCCCGGGCTTCCCTGCCCGTCACACCTTGACCTTGGGAGGCGCAGGGCTGGCTGTCTGAGCTGCTCCACATTGTGTTGCAGGACTTGGAGATCCAGCACAGGAAAGGCAATGGTAGCGATTATGTCCCTTGGTCAAGGACTTTGTCCCTTTATAGACATGTCTCTGTCTGTCTTCAAGTACAAACCCCCGTGAAGAACCCTGTGTAAATGACTCAGGACGAGATGCCCATGGGGTCTGCTGTCCAGGCTGCGTGCCCAGGCCCACAGCAAGACAGCTCTCCTTGTTTTGGACACAACCTCGTATTTTTCTGCACAGTCACATGGTTGAATGTGTTTGGACAAATGGTAATTGTCCACCAAAGAGCAATATCCTTATTCTCTAGCTGTACCCAGAGCAGACAGCTGGTGCCAAAATACAGCTTCAAACTACCAAGCCATGCTGCCTCAAGACAGGAAGCCCGGAAGATAGGACTGCCTTTCATGGTGGCATCTGAAGCAAGGAGACCATTCACAACACAGATGGACTCCGGGAAGTTCAAGCACAAAAGGGCCATGCTCTTGAGCCTTGTGAACAGAGGGCGGCTATGTTCTGAGTGTCCTCAGAGACCTCAGCCCTTCGGTGCTCCCAGGGCTGGCAGTCTTAAAGGTCCAACACACCCTTGAACTTCCGTCTCAGCGTCCTGGAGAATGACTATTCCAGACTTCTCACGAGTTCACGCTCTTTTCTCCACTTAGATGACACTCAGTGGCAAAACTCAGTGGCTTTAAAATACAAACTAGAGAAATTAGGCAGGCAGTTCACCCTATGAAGGGAACCCAGGGTCAAAGGGAACAGCCATGCTGCTGCTGCTGCTGCTAATGATGAAGTTGGTGGAGCACCTACTCTGGGTCTGGCAATGTCTGAAGTCTTTCACCTGCAGAACGTCTGCAGCCTGCTCAGCAGCTCTGAGGTAAGTGCCATCCTCACCTCCGCACTGCAGAGGCGGCACCAGAAGAGGGATCTGAGATGGCATTTGCTTCATAGAGAGGGCCGGCGCAAAGCCGAGGTCCGTGTGGAGGTCAGGGGCACCGCGTCCTGAAGCGTGCGCAAAGGCGCCTGAATCCTGGGTCTGGATGGACATGCCTGCAGCTTCACAGGGGCAGACAGGCTCACCTGTGTGAGCACAGGACTATGGGTGTCGATTTCACCTGTAGATGATTCGTGTGCACAAGGCCTCAGACCATTCCCACTAACTTAAACAGAACTCAGAGGAGGCTGGCCCGGCACCTCTTCCGTGCAGTAGCTGTTCAGACAGACAGGAATCCAGTCAAAGCCTGCAAGGCAGCCACGACCGAGGGCTGGAGCCAGCACCCAGAGCAGAGGGGTCGCTGAATGGAGAGCAGCCTCGCGGGCCAGGGAAGCTGGAGAGGTTTGGAGAAGGCTGGGCTTGCTTTGGACAGGGGTGGACAGAGATGCTGGGAGAAGCTACAGGAAGATCACGCAAAGCCTGGGGAGGGAGAGCGAAACTGAGCAAGTGGGGTGGGGTGCCTGCAGCGCCAGCCGGGAGGCTGGGATGGGAGGGCTGACTCAACACAGCCTCAGCCTCGGTTCCTCTGGAAGCGGATCTGCACAGAAAGGCTGCACAGCGGGCAGTGGGGCAGGGGGACAGGGGCTTCGGGACAGGGCTCCGGGAGCATTTCCCTTGAGACCAACCCAGCTCCCTCCTGCTGGGCAAGAAAGAGCTAATCCCGTAAAGACACCTCTCGTAAAGACACCTCTCGGAAGTTCTTGGTTCTTGGAAAGAGACTCCACTGGAAGGAAACACAGAAGGAACAGAGTCTGGGAAAACGGATCGGTAAACCCACTGACTGGCCAGCGCCCACACGGACCTTCCAAACACGAAGCCGCTGCTCTCTGGAGCCGTAAGGCCCCGGTTACTTTGAATTTGGATTCTTCCAGCTGCCACCCTGCTGGCTTGGTCTTTGATACAGCCGTCCTGCTTCTGGTCCACTGACGCCAGGCAGGCCCTGGTGTAACGGGAATAGCCGTGTGCCTGAGTGCTCCAGATCCCACAGGCAGTTCTCAGACACTCCACGGGGTGCCCCCGACACCTCCCAGCCAAGAGCTGCCTCTGTCCTGCTGCATGCCAGGAGGGCCAGCTGCTCCCTGCGTCCTGAGTAGTCAGGTGGGCTGGGGCTGGGTCTGGGGGCAGAAGAAAGCTAGGAGGCCCTCGGCTCCAGAGACGGCTGGGGTGGGAGCCAGGCACACTGCAGCTGACGTGGGTCCCGCCCACGCTCCTCAAGGCCTGGAATTCCCGGGCCACGGTCACTGCAAGGATGGTTGGTGGATTCCCCGACAGCTCCTTAGGAATGCCGACCACTTTGGGGTTTGTGGAGCATGCAGTAAGCTTCCTGGGAATGTTATAAGGAAGTGCGTGCATTTGTTCTGAGGGAATTTGCAGAAACTCCCATTGTCTCAGGATGATTCACAACAGCATCCAAGAAATCTGCACCAAGCTGACACTTTGAGTCAGATTTTCTAGTTAGAGACAGACGCTGGGATTTAGGGACACTAAGGGGAAATCTGAGGGCCTCGAGGAGAAAGCTCACACTCTCCATCTCTGTGGAGCGCATGTGCCCGACGAGTGTTTTCATATTGCATGTTTCAAACCCCATGACCGTGTCCTTGCCTACAAGCACGTGAACAGAGCTCTCGTCTGCACCCGCGTTGGGGGTTCTCCTGAGGCTGTGCCTTGGCTGGGGCTTCTTCACGCTGGGCATCATTTGGTGGTGAGAACAGATTTTGGAGCAAGACCTGTTTCCAGGGCAGGCATCTTGAAGACCGTGGGGGCAGAGTTCGTGTCTTTGGCCACATTGTCAACTGACCAGTTCATCCACTTACAGACAGTTCTGAAACATGGGCAGTACTACCTCTTAATTACCAGTGGATAAGCTCTGATGTCCTTATGCTGGAATAATCTAGAAGCGAGGTCATGTCTGCCCACTGAGCTGAGAGCTGATGCCTTTCAGCTTCTTACTTTCCTCTCCCTTGGGCTCCCAGCACCCAGGGGTGACTGATTGCAGTACTGAAGGCTGGTGCCCAGCATGGACTATGCCTGTGGGCAGGCTGGTTCTGCAGTGGACATCTCCCTCCAGAACTAAGGTGGGGGCTGGTCTTCTACATCAGTGGCCACGCCAACTCCACTCCTTCAGCTGTGTGGAAGTGGGGACTCTGGGGATGCAGGGTGACCTGGCTCGAGGACAGGAGACACCAGGGCTGCTGTGAGCTGAGGCTGCTTGCTGGATACCTTTCTGCTCTGAACTCCCAGATCGACAACGTGGGCGGTCATCACGGCCTGCAACATGGCAAGGATTCAACGTGATTTTCCCCGGATCCTTTTCTCTATTGAAATGTATTTATGCCCTGCCTTTTCCAAGCAGGATTTGAGACAAGCATTCCCAGGACTTAGTATCTTAAGCACATCATGGTAAGATACAGCTCGTCCTTCCCCGGCCTGGCCCAATGCCGTCCCTCTGGACTCTCAGGCACAGAGACACCTGTGGTGGTCACGCACAGGCTGGACGCCCTGGCACACCCCTCTCAACTGAACGTCCCCATGCATCCTTCAGAGCCATCCGTCTGCCTCGCCATGGCGAGATCCTGAGGTCCTTGGGCAGGGCCGCCTTGGGGCATGGAGACACAGCAATGGTGGGCACAAGCCCTGCCAACGGTTGGGGAGAGGCCGTTCTGCGGCTCCGCCTTGGTCTCTCCCGGCCAGGGGGGAGGGCAGGCTGCACTGTCTGCTGCCCTCACTCTGTGGCGCTTTCCCCACACCATCGCCTGCACCCCGAGTGTCACAGTGGGGAGTCCCGGAGGACCCTGGGGGTCCCCTAACAGGGGTCAGTCAACGGGAAGAGAGGTATGATGAGGTGGCGCCTTCTGCCTCTCAGGTCCCCGTCCTCGTCCCTTTTCTATGACATTCCTGATGAGCTTCTGGGTGTCAGCCAAGCCGCACACCAGCAGCTAAGCCCATCCCACAAAACCCTCAGGTCAGTAGATGGCCTGGGGTGCGGAGAGGGGTCGCCTCCTTAGTCCTCTGCCCTCCTGTGGGGTCTCTCTCTCTCTCTCTCTCTCTCTCTCTCTCTCTGCCTCTGCTCCTCGCCGCCCCCAGGTCATGCCTGGAGCTCCGAGCTCTACCCACTCTATTATGGAGAGTTTTCCCTTGAAGGGCCCCCGATGACCTGCCTCCCTGAGGGACAGGGCAGTGCATTCCACAGTCCTGCTTGAGAGCACCCCACCCTGGGGGCAGGCTGTGTGCTCATGTAAGCTCGGGGAGAACCGCAGCCCCTTCTTTGTTTTCTGAGAGTTCATGGTGTGAAGTGGCTTCCCGTTAGCTCCAGAAGGCTTGGCTTGTTCCCACCAACCCAAAAGCCTTGTTGAACCCCATGGGGACACCACGGGAGCGATGTGCAGGCCTCCTCTGGCCCACGGACTTCTGCCCTTCCCCGCTCAGCCCCTCATCCTGTGGGTGGACAGGTCAATCCCGCAGCGCCCAGGCTTGCTAGCAGAAGGGCCTCCCACAGTGTCCATCGAGCAGTTGGCCCAGCGGCCTGTCCCTTGGCCCCCTTCTCGGCCCCTGCCTCTGCGGCTGTGGCTTGGCCAGGCCTTGCCCCTGAGCTGTGCCCAGAACGTGGCAGGGAGCATACAGAGACTGGCTCCAGGAGACCTGAAGCGGCAGCAGAGGGCGGGAACTGTGCGCTGGGGAGAGGGGACAGGAAAGACTGCCGGGCAGCTGCTGGGCACATGTGGGCAAGCACAGACCTGCCTCCCTGCTGCTGCTGGCCCGGCACTGGTGGGCGAAGCCACGGGCCAAGCAGGCGGGTTCCAGCCAAGTGCTTCTCCTGGTTCCCGGCTGGCTCCACCCCAAGGGCACACTGCCTGCTCCCAGCTCATCTCAAAGGCCTGAGGCCCAGGAGTGCCTCCTGCTCAGGCACGGGCTCCGGAGCTGAGAGCCAGAGGCACGTTAGTGCGCAGCTCCGTGGGAGGACTGGTAGCCAGTGGGCTGCTGGGTGGAGGGGAGGGCGGAGGGCCGAGGGGAGAAGCATGGGGAGGGAGCGGGCTGGGGGGCAGATGGCTGCATGCTGGGGGACCAAGCCGGAGCCTGGCCTCTGCACGGGGTCTCTGCCCCTGTCTTCCTTGACACTCTCAATTCTCTCAGAAGGACATGCACAGACTTGCTAGGAGTTCACACCCACGCGAGGCAGATGGCCCTCAGGGGAACGTCTGGGCAGATCCGAGGCTGCCTTGCCTTCACTCTGCCGGCCGCGGGACCTTCCCAAGGGCGCCTGTCCCTTGGTGCTCAGGTCTGAGACGCACAGGACGTTTCTCCTGTCCCCTGACCAGCACAGCACGAGTCAAGCCAACCCAGTGCCCGCCGGTGGCGCCCTCCCAGGCGCGGTCGGCTCTCTGCCTGTGCTGCAGGTGCCCCACACAGAAACGTGGGATGCGTCCTCATCATTTGCATCTTAATGTTCCAAATCAACAATCATGAAGCCTTGTGTGAAAAAATAAAGAAGAATTTACAGAAATTTGGGCTAATTCTAAATCTTGATGAATTATACCTAACTATAGAAGCTTCATGATGAGGCTTAAAAAACATACTGAAATCAATTTACCTCCTAGAAAGGTGCCAGATGGGAACTGAACCAAAATACTGACATTTTCTCTAGCCATAGTTTAGGAATTACAGGAAAAATACGTCTGCCTCCTACACAGGCCTGTGTTTGTGCTCAGCTTGTAGCTGGATTTGCGCCTGTGTTGTGCACACCAGTGACCACAGCCTCCACCCACTCCTAGCACCTACTATGTGCGAGGAAGGCTGGGAACCCTCCACAGTGCTTGGCATGAGGGCACCAGGTCCGCTCCTGCTGGGTGCCCGCTCTGCTCTGGACGGTACTGCCTGTTGCCCTGGGTCTTCCAGGATGTTGGCACCCTGGGACCTATGGCTCCTCCATGAGCTGGGAGTTTGCAGGGTCCCCTGCCACCAGGTGCCCAAGTCCTAACAGCCAAACAGAGGCCCCCAACCTCCGTGGGTTCAGCAGAGCCCTCATGGCGCCCACTGCATGGCAGGCCATGTGACAGGGCGGCGCTGTCTCCCTGTGCTGTGAGCACAGTGCGGCTAGTGCTGGTTGCGCTCTGTAGGGCTGGGGCGGGAGTCGTGGACGGCTGAGGCCACCACCTCCCAGCTGTCAGCCCAGGTGCTGGATGAAGCCAGACCTTGTTCTCAGAACTGCCCTCCCTCCCTTCCAGAACCCAAGGTTCCCTGCTGAGCCAGCTCGGGGTCTGACGCATTCCCAGTCTCTGCACTTTTGCCTGGTGGTCCTCGGTTGTCAACAGACCGATGACGGCCCATCACCCTGCTCGCTGACTCAGCAAGTGCTAGCTGGTGGCAGGACGAGGAGACTGGCTCCCCCAGCCGGAGGCCTGTCAAGCCCAGAGGCGCAGGCTATGCAGCCTCGAGTCACACGCGTACATCGGTACCCTGAGATCACTGCGGACCCCTTTGGACGACTTCCCCTTCAAGCATGGGTCTCCTATTTGACGGCTGGTCTATACGCAGGTCTATACACATCCAAGGCCGCTGGGCTGTACTCTCTGTTTCATTGTTGGGATGAACAAATGGAAACAGCCTGTTAAACAGCGCAGGCCAGGGACGAGGATGGTACACTAGGGTGGACACGCAAACGGGGCAAGGCCCCCAGTGACCTGCTACAGTCGTCCTTTCCGCCGAATGAAAAACGGCATAGGACACTCCGTTACATTTGCCCTTCGGGTAAGTAAGAAATGGTTTTAGTGTAAGTATATCCCAAATATTACGCTGACACTTAAAACACCTACTTGTAATTTCCCTGGAATTCGGATTTTATGGTGCACCCTGAGTTTGTCGGGCAGCCCTGCTGCTGCGGGCAAGTCCTATCCTGTCCTCTCTCAGTAAAACCACCGTCTTCTCTTGAGAGTTCCCTTCGCAAGTTTTAAAACCAGTGTAGTTCTGGAAACAACCTCAACCTTTACACTGGAGGCAGATCACCCACACCATGCTCAGGCTGGCAAGCCCGTTTCCCCTCTGCTCCTCTGAGTGCGTGTCTGCCTCTCCCTTGCCCCACTCCAGCTACCTCTCCCCTTGGTTCAGCTGCAGATCAAGCTGGTTCTTCCCACCCCCGGGGCGGCTGCTGGTCCTGCCTATCTCTGTATTCAGTGAGAGGAACACGAGCAGCAGCAACACCAGCTGTCGGGGAAGCGTGGCTGATATGCTCAGCTCTGTTGAAGGCGACAGGTTTGACATGTCCCGTCAGAGCGTCATTGGGCTCATGAAGCCTGGCTTGGCAACAGAATGGGTTTCTCTTCCCGCAGAGCATCCCCAGGGCCGGATTTGTCAACGAGAGTCGGGCATCGATGGCAGAGCCATCTCCAGGGGCTAGAGAAGCTGCTGAGTGAGTGAATGAGGACACGTCACACCTGGCCAGGCCGCAGCGTGAGCACACACCTGGAGGGCGGCAGTGCCCACACGGAGCCAGGCGCAGTGCGGACTGGTCATTGGGCAGGCCTCCCCCAGCCTACAGGGGCGGGGTGGGACCTGGGAACGGGAGCAGCCCAAATGTCTTTGACAGGTTCAGGCCACCCCCACCCCCACCTGGGGCACTGGCATGAACCGACCGACCGTGAACAGACTACAGCAGGCTGTCTCCGCAGGTCTCGTCTGCAAAGGAGTCAAATCAGCAGGGTCTCCAGAAGACCCGGCAACATGTCACATGACCTCACTGGGGCTCCCTGAGAGGCTCGAGTCCTGAGCTCCAGGGTCTGAGCGTGTGGCCCTCACCCGCACATCCAGAGCCACGCCTGCAGCTGCCATGCTTGGGAAGGCCGAGAAAGTAATTACTCAGATAATTTTCTGTAGGAGTCTAATTTGCCAGAGCCCTGGCAGGTGGAGAAAGGCAAGAGAGGCCCCGGGCCCTCTGCCCTCACACACAGCTCCTGCCCATGGCACTGGCAGCTGTGCTGGCCCCGAGCCCCCGGAAAAATGGCAACAGGCAGCCACAGTAGAGATCACAGGGCTGTGCTTCAGCCTTGTCCAGCCAAGACAGCAGTCACCTCTAGTGTCCACTGGCCCTGGAATGACGTAGATCTGTGCTATATAAGGCCACAGACAGACATGTAAGAATGGCCTCCTGGGATCCGCAGGCCAGACCCTGGCCTAGACCTTATCAGGTTACAGCCCAATGTCTATTTGTGGCCACAGGGATGAAAGCAGACACCAGACACCAGGAAGAAAGCATATCCCAGGCCTGGGCTCAGAGTGTGGAGCAGCCTGCTAGTCGAGGCCCAGCCTGGACTGGTGGGGTTTTCTGCATTTGATTGATTAGGGGGACATTTGCAAGCAAGAAATGAGCCTTTAGACCGCATCTCACCGGGAACCTTATGATTTTAAAAAGTAAACGCACTGGTGAGCTCCAACTGTGCTCCTGCAGGACGGGGGCATAAAGAAGAGAGAAAAGGGGAGAAAGGGCCCCCAGGCTTGCACCCACTAACTGAGGCAATCCCCTGCTGTTTTCTGGCCATCTCCCCGGGCTTTCTTGGGGTGGTGTGTGGAAAGGTTGGGAATTAGTGGCTGGAGCAGCTTCCTGTCTCGTAGAGAAGGCAGGAAGATTCTCTAAAGGATCCAGACACCTACTGAGGGCAGCAGAGCAAGGCGAGGGGAGCTGGCTGTCTGGCAGAGGTCAAGGCAGGCTGAGTTTCAGAAGTAAAAATGACGCATGTTGCTTGAGATTCCTGGAAACAACAGCACAGGCCCGTGGAAAGTGACCTTATCTGAAGCAGCTGGTTACAGATACAGTGAGTCAAGAAGTCTCAAGGGAGGAGGGTGGCCCTGATCTATATGTGCTTGGGACACAGACACATGCACACTGAGAGCACCATGTGAGCAGGGGACGGCCACCTCAAGCCAGGCAGAGCTGGAATGGACTCCTCCCCACAGCCCTCGGGAGCCAGCCCTGCCAACGTCGACCCTGCTGTCTGGCCTCCAGAACTGGGAGATGGGGGACATCTGTCACTGAAGCCACTGGGTCTGTGGGGTGTCACTCCCACAGTCCTGGCAGAGGGGCAGATCCCAGGTCTCAGCAGCTCTGCAGGACAGTGCTGTGCAAACGGCAACACCAAAATCTGGTCACCGACTTCCAGGGGAAACAAAGCGGTGGGAACAGAGGGCATAGAGAGACGGGTCCGAGGAAGGGCAGCTATTAGAGGACATGGGTTGCCCGCAAAGGGCGGCTGCCTGGGGCAGGAGGCCAGGGGTCCAGGCTCAGGCCTGCCCTCAACTCTGAGGTGACTTGGGGAGACATGGGAGCTCCCTTTCTTATTTCCTCTTTGCCTTTTAGCTGATGATCAACAGAAGCTCACTCAGCGTGAAGCCCGGGTGCCCGCGATGGCAGGGCCGGCACACTGGAGCCGTGAGCGCAGCCCCGTCTGTATCCTCTCAGGGGACAAGGGCCATTTCTAGAGACGTCAGGTTTATAAACATCTGGGCTTGTAGGACAATGCTTGCCGAGCCGTTGGGAAGTCAGCACCCTGGGCTCCTGTCCTCTGCGGGCACCGCAGCTACAGGTGGGTTGGACTCACTGCGGATCCACGGTTTCCCTGCTGATTATCAGAGTGGCTGTGGGAACTGGAGCTGCCCGCTGGCGGGACTTCTGGGTGCGTGGACTCACGGCTCCATCTGGAACGCTGGTCGAGTTATGGTTTAGACCTAGGTGTCTCCCAAAAGCTCAGACAGTGCAAGAAGGTTCAGAGGCCAAGGCACGGGGCTGTGAGAACTTGGCCTAATCAGTGCGTTGATCCCCATGGGGATGGTTTGGGCGGTAACCGTGGCAGGTGGGGCATGGCTGGGGAGGTAGTCAATGGGGACCTGACTTTGCCTGTGGTAAGGGGAGTCTCTCTGCCTCCTGCTGCCACGTCCCCAGCTGCTTTTCCCGGCCACATATTCAGGCCCCATGGAATGGAGCCGCCTGTCTGTGGACTGAGACCTCTCACACTGTGAGCCCCAAATAAACTTTTCCTCCTCTGATTGCATTCGTCAGGTCTTTTGGGCACAGCAGTGAAAAAGCTGATTAAAACAGTTGTTTTCAAGGAGGCGGGTATTGCTTTGACACAGCCTGGGGACAGCCCCGTGTTTGAGGGACTCCGGCAAAGCCATGGGAGAGGTTATTTGAGGCTTTGTCTTGTAAGCGCGCTATTAGTTCAAGATCACACCTTAAAATCTTGTGAACGGAGAGTAAAAATGAACTGTGTGTGGAAAGAGGACACTTTGCCCCCGGGGCGTCTGCAGTGTCACATGCTGGTGGCTCCTGCTTCCTCTCTGTCCCTGGTCCTGGGGGCTGTGGGTCTCTCACATCCCTAGGAGCAGCTGCCCATGTGTCCCTAGAGGAGGCACAAGCAGTTGAGATTGTCCCACTGGCCCGGCCGCGTGCCGGGGCCTCCCAGGGGAGCAGGGGCACCTGAGCAGCAGCAGCTCGCAGGGCTCCGCTCTGCCCTGCTCCGGGCGGCTGTGTGCCGTCTGCCGCGCTCCTCGCTCGCGCCCTCTGCTTCTTCCCCAGGAAAGAGTCCACTTGGAAACTGCTGCCGGCCCAGGAGACAGCGAGAAAGGCGGCGTGTGGGGCTCGAAGGCCTTCTCCTCGCGCCAGCGGCGGGCCTGCGAGGGGTGAGGCCTTCCGCTGTGCCCTGGGCGAGGAAGGGGCTCTGGAGTCTGTGCCCGGGGCCTCCGTGCGTGGGAGACGGGCTGCGCTAGGGGCTGCTCTCAGCGCGCAGGTGCTTGTGCAGGGAAAGAACCCTGCGGCTCATTTTGCCCTTTAAAGCCATAGAACCAGCAACCCCGGCTCATTCAGGCTGCTCTCCACATGCTGGAACTCGGAAGCAGGTCTCTGTCGAGGGCAGCGTCTCTGGCTGCACCCTCCTGAGCAGGAGCTCTGCACGGGGCCTCAGCAGGGACGTTGCCCAGGCTCCTTCTTCCCGTCTCACACTCCCAGCACAGACGAAGGCCAGTGGGGTCCATGTGGGATCAGCGCAGCCTGACCTCGCCAGGTTTCCCCCAGGGGAAGCTCTCGGCCCCTTCTGAGCTTCTCACTGGCTCTAACCTAGCGGTTACCCACAAGCCCACAGGCGCTTCCCCAAATCCAAGTGCTGTGCCCGCGTTGACCCAGCCCGAGAGACGCTGATAAGACTTTGGGAGAGGAGGATAAGACTTTGGGAGGTGGAAGGGAGCACAAGCCCCAGAGGCCAAGTTCTGGCCCCCACGCCACACCCCTGCCCGGTTGTAAGGGAGCAGGTCCTCTTGCCCTCCAGAAACAGCGATGGGAGAGGTGGGGACCCGGCTGCAGAGGCCACAGAGGCCGTGAGACCAGTGTCCCCACGAACTCACCTTTAGGTACCAGCATGGTGAGCACTGGCTGCCACCAGGAAGCCCCCGTGGACCACGCAGGTTCTGAAGGGCCCCATTGTCTCTGGCCCTTAGCCCTTTTTCTGTACCCATCCCACTGAGACCTGGGCAGGTGTAGGTTTACGACAGACAGGCGGCTCCTCCGGCTGCTCTGGGGCCGAGTCAGCGCCTCTCGACCAGGTGTTGCCATGGGGTGTTCAGCTTTGGCCCCTCTCGCGGGGCCTGCTGCTCACGTGATCCTCCTGGCTCTTCCAGGAATCTGCTCTGGCTGCAAGCGTTACGTTTCTGAGGCCTGAACTCAAAGACCTGGAAAGTTCCTCTCCCTTGGCACCTGCATCCATGAGGGTGGACCTGTCTCTGCCCATGTCCCTCCTCCTGTGCCAGCAAGTTGGCCTGCAGGAGTGGTGACCTGTCCCCAGCACCAAGATCAGGCCCTGTGGGGCCTGGTGGCCTGCCAGGGCCACCCGTCCTCTGGGGATGTGCTGTGTGAAGTCCTGCTTTGTCTGGTGCAGCCCTCACCCCGTGAAGGACGCGGACCCTAAAGAGGCCTGCAGGGTCAGTGGGCCTGAGCGGGCTTCCTCTTTGGAATGGCTGTAGCCAGGCTCCTCGCAGAGACAACTAGAATCGACACCCGGCCGCTCTGCGAGCTCCGAGTTGCCGACCCTCAGCTCGGTGCTGACCGGGAAGGACGCTGCCAGGCCACGGGGCAGTGCCACCTCCCGCTCATTCACAGAATCTCAAGCAAGCGGGGAGCCCAGCACCTCTTTCCAAACTCCGTGCAGCTCGACCCCGCGATGGCCGCTCCTTGCCCTGCCGCCTGCGTCTGCTGGGCTCTCTCCGCTTCACTGGCTCCGCGCCAGCGCAGACTCCACAGCAGTGGTCCTGTTTCTTTCCTGATTGCTCCAGCAGTTCCTGTCTGAGCCAAGGACTCTCTGCAAGTTCAGGGCAGGTGAAAGGAGACAGTCTCTGGAACAGGTGTGGCGAGAGCCACGTAAGCTGAGCCCCGCGGTCTCGGCCTCTTTCCTGTTCCGTAGTGAAGTGCCTAAGGCTGGGTACTTTATAGGAAAGCAGGCGCATCGCTCACAGCTCCAAGATCCAAGAGCGCGGCGCTGAGTTCTGTGTGACCCTGGGAAGGACCCGTGGTGGACGGCACCATGATGGAGGAGAGCAGGGGAGCTCAGACGGCAGAGCCAGGGAGCACCAGGCCTGCCCGTTCCATGGCCCTCTCCCCCGAACCGCACCGGTTCCTTCCCAGGCACCCTCCATGACCTCCCTCTAGGTTCCTCCTCTTAAAGGTCCTGCCACCTCTCACAGGGTGACACTGGGGTTAGCTGCCAGCACATGAGCCCCTGGGGACGAGCTCAAACCACAGCAGAAGCACAGCACCTTGCAGCCGGCACCCCGCATCAGCCCCCTGTGGATTTCCCACATGAACATCACGTATGTGGAGGGGCCACAGCCACGGGCGTCCCTCAGAATCTGTCACGGGAACTTCACAATGTGGGGATCCTAAAGCTTTCAGAAGAAGCAGGGTGAAACAGAAAACTCGGATGGCTGGTTTACGGGGTCCTCTGCTGGCGTCCTGCCGTGGAGCTATTTTTAAAACACCGTAACTCTGAGGCAGCCAGTCACTGTAAATGGTGGACTATTACTGGAGCAGCATCCCCAGGCCACCCACAGCGTAGTCCCTGGGCACTCACAACCTCACGGTCTCCTTTCCAACTACAGGCCTTCCGCGCGGGGACTCTGAAGACTGGCACAGCAGGCAGCACTGGGGACAAGCTCTCAGGCTGGCGAAAGCATTCCTCCGAGACTGAGCTCCATTGCGGGCCTGGCTCATGGTGTTTAGTGTCCCTAGAGTACAATGAGCTGAAATGGAGACGCCTCTCAAGCAGGCCAGTGACAAGCTTCTTGAGGAAGCCCAGAGGCAGGTGAGTGGCTTCGTGGAAACACTGTACTGATACCTTCGAAATCAACCACTGCTTGAGAAAAACTTCCCAAGTCCTTCTCTGCAGATCCCTCAAGGGGTCAGACCAAGCCAGCCCACCTCTCCCTGTCCAGTGTCTGAGTGTGCAGTGCTGGGGGCGAGGCTGGGTGGAGGACGGGGGTGTGTGCAGGGGCCTAAGGATTGGGGCCTGCTCCTGGGGTCAAGCAGACCCAGGCGTGGCCCAGACAGATCTGGAAGCTCAAGCTGCAGATGCAGAGACAGATCACCAAGGTGGGACCAGTGGCTGCCAGCTGGGGAAACAGCTCAGGCCTGGGTCCCCCTATGGTCCCTGCATTCAAGGCCCAGTCTAGGGATGACCAGGCTAGGAGGTCAAAGACTATTTGTGATAGCCTCGCCTCCCAAGAACCACACAAATCTGGGCCTCGTCCCTCTGGCCAGTTACTCACAGGCAACCTGGGATCTGCTGAGGCCATAAAGGTGATGCCCCATCTTCTTGCAGCTTGTAGACAGCTGCGCCTACCAAGGCCCAGGCATGGAATGGCCACTCAACAGCCCGCTAATGTTACAGTGGGGCTGGGAGGTGACAAAGCTTCCTTTAGGGCCAAAGTCTGATGGAGGAGCACAGAGCTCTGCCCTAGGTCTGAAATCGTACGTGGTGTGGGCCCAGGCCTGAGCCTGGGAGGCAAAGAGGCTGCTTGACGTCCAGAGGCTCAGAGCCAGTCCTCCTGCAGGCCCAGCTCCTCCCTGGCTCCTCCCCTCCCGCCCACTCCTGCACCATTTATGCTGCCGGGCTGTAATGACAAAGGGTCTTCTCTGTGTCTCTGTGTGCACTGCTGGGTGTGGGATTACACATGTGTGCAATACATGTGCACCTGTGTGGGGTGCGTGGGGGCCACTTCCACCCTACACTTTTGGATTTTGTGGTCTACAATGGAAAGGAGTTAGAAATTGCCCACAGCTATGCCAAGAGGGGCCTTGGAAACACAGCGGGAAGTGAGAGAGGCTGGAGAAGAATCTCCGGCATGGTCAGTGAGGCGAGCCCAGCCCAGCACCTGTGGGCTGCTAGGCCAGTGTGTGCCCACGGCTGCTCATGGCAGGTGGGAGGGACAGGCCAGACCCCACCGCACACCAGGCCCCTGGCAGGCTGGAAGCTGGGTGCAGAAGGTCAGCAAACAGGGGTGCCAACAAGTTCCTTGGTCTCAGGAGAACCAGGGAACCTCCTCTCGGAGAGGCTAGCCCTGCCCTTCGTCCTGGGCAGAGGGGAAGGGTGTGCTCACCACACAGTGCACTCTTCCTTCTAGAGAACCCCGGCCCGTGATCCTCCTGCCTCGCTGTGGCCCAGGCACCTGGCTGTTGGGGCTTCCACAGCTGCTGAGGCCCTGTGGACTGGAGGAAGCTGACCTGGAGGGTGGCCGCTGTCCTGGCCCCGAGATTCGTGTCCTCATTGCTGCCCACCCGACCTCCCTGCGCTCCCCACTGTCTGTCACTTGTCACCAGGTGAGTTCAGCAGCAATCGCTCCTGTGGGAACACATCCTGTGGCCCTGGCTGCAGCCTGTTAGGGGTCTGAAGTGCTCAGAGCCAAGGTGGGTCCTCAGTCCGCAGTGCGTCTCAGCGGAGCCCGCCCAAGAGCGCAGCCCGCCCGAGAGCGCAGCCCACCACAGGTGCGCTTCCTCACCCAGGCCTGGCTTTGGAGGAGCGACCTGTGCTGGACACAGCCATGGCTCCCGGGGGCACAGGTGAGCAGGAATAGCCAGCTTTGGGGTGGGGAGTCTCCACCCTTCTTTGCAGGAGAGTCCTAAGTCCGTTTCCCCAAACCTTTCTCCATGAACTTAGAAAAGGTCCTATGGACAAGCAGCCCTCAGCCTGCAATGACAGGGGAACCTGGGTTGGCGCCCACTCCCCCAGTGGACGCAGGAGCCAGCCTCGGCCTTACGTTCCACAGACTGTGATCGCCTCGTGAATGACCTGGCAGATACAAAGCAGCCTTCCGTGTCACCTGACTTAGTTAAAATTCAGAGCCAAGGAGCCAGAAAAGGCTTCAGTTCCTTCCCCAGCAGCCCTTTTGGCCTGGGGATGTGTGCACCTGGTGACGTCTGATGGTCACCGTGAGACTTTCCTTCCAACCTGCTTTCCATGTGGATCCCTCCTTTTCCCCAAATTCCTGGGTCTGCTAACACAGTACTTTTCCCCAACATTCCTCTGCTTTATTGTTGAACCAAGTTGAAACACACACTCATATTTGTCTGCACTGACCCTTGCAAGCTCCCTGACTCGTTTCTTCTGACACATTTCTCAAAGAGGAGGTTGGTATGGCAGCCACCTTCCTGCCACCCCGCCTCTGGGTGATGGAGACTCGGGGCAGCTCCTCTCGCTCCAGCCTGGACACTTTGTGAATGTGGCTTTGCTGCCCCCACCAAGACATGGGATGGCTTTTCCACCTTCATCTGGCCTGACAATGTGGTGGGCTTTGGTCATGGGGCATGAGCCAATGTGCAGTAACCCCAGCAGGCGTGGACTGTGCTCGTGCCCTGGTCCTCTTGCTACTGGAACCCTTCCTGCCTCCACAGGGAGAAGGCCAGGATGACCTGAGGATGGCGAGAGATGGTTCTCCACTGACACCAGGGACAGCCTGCGCCAATAGTTGACATGGGAGTGAATACCTTACACGTTGCCCCAGCCACTCAGTGGCTGAACGGAACTGCCCAGCGTTCCCCAGACTTGGGAATAATAAAAAGTGCAGTCCCTGCATCTGGGGGTGTTTGTTACACAGCATGACTATCTGATACACCCTCCAGTGACTTAGTTACGTCAGTCTGGGAGCCATGTTAGTCCTTATTGAGCTCAGTGTCTGTGTCTTATCCAAGATCACCTTCTTGGCAGAGTCTTTAAAATAGTTACATGAGGTGCTCAGGTATGGTCTTGCTTAGGGCAAGAAGTGTCTTAAGACCCTCCCTGGGGACCTCAACTCAACAACACACCTCTATTGATGTGATGGTAAAGTAACAATCTCTGTGATTGTGGAAAATGGTCTGAGAAGGACTTCTCCACCTACTGCTCAAGCACCTGGCCAAACCTCAATACCAGCAAGGACTCAGCCAGTGTAGGATGAGTCCAGCCCTGATGTCACAGGCCCTGACCACCTATGCGCGTTGGAGAGCGTGCCAGAGAGCATGCCAATAGCCTGGGTGCTCCTGTCCCACACACACAGTGGGGGAGGAGTTGAGAGATCTATTTTAAGGACTAGGCTCACATGATTTTGGATGCTGCAAGTCTAAAATCCGCTGGGTGGCCCAGCAGGCAGGATGCTCAGGCGTCTGATGCTGCAGCCAGAGCCCGAGGCAGCCTGGAGAACAGCGGTCTTTCCTGTCCTGAGGCTTGTTCTCCTGATCAGGGAGGCCCACGTGCATGGGGGAGGGGGCTCTGCTTCACACAAGTGCACGGATTCAATGCCATCACCCGAGGCCTTCACAGAAGCAGCTAGAGGAGCAATCGGCCAACATCCAGGTTCTGCGCCTCGCAGAGTCAATGCGAAAAGTCACCCTGATGACGACACCACCTCGTGGGTGATCAGGTCCCTTTCCGCACTCCTAAGAAGTCGCTGCTGCTCCTGAGGGGTAGCTGCTGTCAGGGAGGGAGCGGGGGTGTCTCCATCAGGAGTCACCAAATCCATGACGACTAAGCAGACCAAAGCCACCGAGCTCTGTGGGGATGCAGTGTCGGGACAGCAGGAACAGAGCCCCATGTTCCTGGAAAGCGGGAGAGTGGGAGGGAGGTGGCCCAGGGGCAGTGTGTCAGGGGCAGTGTGTGTCCCTGCCTTTCTCCCAGCCTGCCCCGTGTCTGTCAGTCCTGGAAAGGCCCCTGAACGTGGGAGGAGCAAGACACAGGGCACGGGGGCACAGAGACCAAGGCCGTGCTGACAACTGACCACAGAGGCTCCCGAGGCCAACGCTGGCAGACTACACGGTGAGAAGGCATCCTGCCCCCATGAGGCCCACCTGCGCCCCCCGGGCACTGGAAAGCCACCGGGAGGTTGACACTTCTCACATGCCTCAGCACGGTGTTATTTCTTGCTTACACAAAAATTACATAAAAGCAATCGTTCGGAATCTGGGAGTGGATGACATACACGAGACGCAGATAGAAGCTTAACCAAAATAGCAAAGCAATCTGGCACTGCTGACAATATTGTCACAAAAATATTACATCTTATGAAGGGGATTTCTCAGAATTCAGTAACGGCATGTTTAGCAGCTGAGCGGAGTCATCGGCACGTTGTGGAGAAGTAAGAATGCGCGACTGAGATTTTGCTGCCTGGCGTGATTCCCTGGGGCCGGCCTGCTGAGCAGTGAGCTCTGGTCTTTGCTTTCTGCCCGTCTTTTCCCACAGTGGGCTTCTTTCCACCGACGCTTTCTCTCCCTTCCCGTCACCTTGATTTTCGTTGTTCCTTCCTACCTCACCCTTCTTTCCATCTACAAATGACTCAGCTCGATGGCTAGTGACCCATTATTGAGTGTGAATGGAGAAAACAAATCCACATTTCTCCTCTGTTTTCTTCTCGGACCTTCTTTCCCCTCCAGATCTGGCACCATTATTATTGCTATTACAATTGTTATTTTCCAGTAGAATTGTTGGACTGGGTCATCTACCAAATTCTAGAAAACTTGAATGGCATAATAAAATACTATAATGTTTCTTCCAATCACATTTTTTATCAAACACATACCTATTTTAAACCAAAATTGTAACACTGTGTCGTGGGTTTGTAATACACAGAGATGTGACAGAGATAACATCAGTGACACAGAAGGGGATGTAAATGAATCAAACTACGCGTGACTCTTACAGTTCATGTAATGGGCTACAACATTAAAGATGCACATCGAGTTCTTAGAACAACCAGTAAAAATAATGAAAAGAGGGCAAGAGATGTAGCTCCATGGCAGAGTGCCTGCCTAGCACACGTGAGGTCCTGAGTTCAATCCCCAGTACCAGAAAGAAAGGAAGTATAGTAAACAGCCAATATGAGTTACAATAAAACACAATTTTAAAAGATTTTATTAGCCAAAACTAAGGCCAAAAAGGAAGAACAGGAACTCACGCACACAAATGGAACAACTAGAAAACAGAAGAAAATGTAGACCTAAATTCAATCATATATGTAATTACACTAAGTCCAAACGGATCAACCGCTGCAGCTGAAGGGCGGGGATCACACTGGGTTAAAAACAATACTGAACCATGTTCTGCTACGAAAGAGGTACTTTCCAAAAGTGATGACCAAGTTGAAAGTAAAAGGACAAAAAAATGTGTGGTCTAAATAACAAACACACGGGGCAGGAAGAGCCATGCAGTCGTGAGTGTGTGGAGGGCCTCCAGGACGAGGACTGCTACCAGAGACACGGAGGGACGTCTAGAAGGAAGAGGCTTCAAGATCCCTGGGGAAACTCCTGACCAGAGGGCAGTAGCTCTGGTCAGGCACCCCTCTCCTAAGAGAAGGAAATCTGTGCAAGAGTCACTGGAGATACCGTGTCTGGACAACCCGGGCAGCCACCTTTTCCAAACCTATATTTCTAAGACACTGTGCACAGCCAGGCAGACTGTGTCCTGGGCAGTGAAATCATCTCCATTCCAAATGACCAAAGGATGACCAGAAATGGCAGCTAGGCTCATAGGAGGGATTAGAAGCTAATAAACAAGCAGACACTTTTTTAAAGCCCAAGTATGATGGCATGCTTCTAAATTAGAAATGGGTCAGAGAAGACATCACTACAGAAATTCTAAAATGTTCCAAACTGAATGGCAAAGAAAATAAACTATATTCAAGTTTGTGAGATGCATTTAACAGTGTTTATAGGGAAATCTATTGTTCTGGATACTTAAAATGAAGAAATATTTAAATTCAATATCCATTTCAAGAAACTTACAAAAGCAAAATAAATGAAACTTAAATAAGTAGAAAGAAGGATATAATAAAAAGGAGAAATTGATTAAAACAGAACACAGGAAAAATAGACAAAATGAATATGACCAAAATTAAACATTTGCAGAGATTAGCAAGGCTGGGGTTTAGACTAACGGGGAAAAGGAAGGGGAAACGTATGTATTACTGATGTTAGATATTAAACAGATACACCAAAGGTCCTTCAGATATGACAGCCTCCATGAAATGCTGCCACAGTGAGTTGGCGTCTTATATAAAATAAACGAATCCCTTAGAAACACAGTCTTACACACAAAACAAGCTGCCGTGGGAAGTCTGAGCCGCCTGGAGTGTGGAAGGCATCAAATCTGCACCAGAAACCTTTCCCCACACGGGCTCCCGCGGGGGTTCCCGCCAGTGACACCCGGGAGCACTTAAAGAGGACACTTGGCCTGGGAGACCAGCAGGGGGTTTCCATGGGTAGAAAGCTGAGCTCCGTGTGGCTGGGCCTCTGCTCGGGTCCCTCTGGGCTGAAACCAGGTGTCGGCCGCGCTCGTTCCCAGCTCAGGCTGTGAGCGGGGGACAGTCCCAGTCCCGGGGCGCAGGACAGCCTCCCCGCTTCCCTGCCCACTGTGGGTCGGGTTTGTTCTCAGCTCCCAGAGGCTGCCGCTTCGCCCTCCTAAAACACGAGCGTGGACTTGGTCCCACCTGCGGGAGAGTCCCGCGGGCCTCCGAGAAGGGGCCTCGCAGGGTGTGAGAGCTTCCCAGGGAGGAAGGACTGCGGAGCGACTGTCCTGTCAGCCTGCCTGTGGTTGTGCGGCTCCCGGGGCAGCTGCTTAGCACAGAACTCGACCCCTGGCTTGCGAAGAAGCCCTTCTAACTAAACTAAACTGCTTGAAGGTGCTTGTCCTTCAACTTGCTAAGTGGAGGTAGTTTTTAGAAATGCAGTGCTGTGCCCAAATCGGAGTGCTGGCAAAGGCCCTGCGCTGGCCTCTCCCTGTGCTGCCATCCAGCCGGATCCGGTCGCCAGCCCGGGAATGCGCGGGCTGTAAACTCAGCCGGCTCCACTCTTCCTCCAGAAGAGGCGTCCCTGCCGCCATCTTCCTGTAATTCATGTGGTCAGGAAACTTCCAGGGCTGCTATTGCTTTGGCGTCTCTGCATTTGGGAACAATAACGAGAGCACTGACTGGCTTGTCCCCCACCGCGTCGTCCTTTGACCTCCTTGCTCATGTTTTCTGTCCCACTGATTATTGATTGGGCCCTTGTCTTCATAACTTCTGTGCCTGGTGCAAACCATACGAGCAGCTTCTGGGACGCAGAGGTGGGTTTGGAGCAGAGCTGCTCACTGCTCTGCTGGTCACGCATCCCTGGTGTGCCTTGGTGTCTTTGGGACTTGAGGGACAGAAGGAGGGGCCGCAGGAGCAGGATCAGCCTCCCGGGACGTGGCTCTTGCTGTCCTGTGAGAGCACACTGAGCAGCCCAGCCGGCTCTCCTCAAGGTCACAGCCGTCCTGGCTAGCCCAGCGAGTGAACTGGGTCTCCTGGGAACCTGGCTCCCCAGCTCTTTTGTTCAGCCAAAGGAGAAAGGTCTGGCAGCTTGCCTTCCTTTGACACAGGAGAATTGAAACAAGTTCTCTCTTCCTCTAAGAGGATAAGAGACAAAAGGGAACAAAGTCATTAACTGCAAACCACCCAGCATGCCAGAACCTTACGCGACTGTGACTCTCAGTAACGCCTGCCACCTCACCCATCTCAGCTTCTGAACAAACAATGAGACCTGAGACAGCAGAGGGACCAGGACAGAGGTGCCGCCTGGCCCTGGCCTCGGAGCCCCATAGAGTTGTCTGCCTGTGGGGTCTGTCCATGGTCTCCGCTGGAAACCTCAGCTGTGGACCCTCCAGCCCTCGCTGCTGCGTCCTGCTTTGGGCCCCAGCGGCAGCACAGGGCTCCCCCCAGGCAGCTGTCTGCTCCCGGCTTTCTCACCAATACCTGGAGACTTCCTTCTTCAGGCTGGCCACCAAGTGCCCACCTGGCCACCTGGCTGCGAGTGTGAGCAAACACAGGGGTGTTTTCTCCTTTCAGTGGACCAGGTTGGCACAGCACTACCAGGAGCACGGAAGGGGACAGGAAGGGCCTCCACCATAGCAGGCAGCCTCCATCCCAGAGGGAGGGCCACACTCCTAGTGGGAGGGAAGGAGCTGAGACCCTGGTTTCCTCCCCATCGTCAGCAGAGAAGGCAGCCCTGGGGTCTGCCAGGCCTCAGCAAAGTGCAGCAACCAGCTCACTCCCAGGGAGGGTCGGGGAGCTCTGGGCTCCGGTGCCTCTAGCCAGTCCCCAAGTCCCTGCAGGCAAGAGAATCCCCAACACCATCAAATACAAACCCATAAATAAAGTTCTCCTTGGCAGCCTGCTCGGCTGGGCAGCCTGCTTGGCTGAAAATAAATCCTCCTGGGAGTGACTTTTCAAGACAAGTGCCAGGTCAGAATTTCAAAACAGAAGGTCAAAACAAGCTGCTGAAGGAGCAAGACAGAGGAGGAAGCCGGCGACGGCGCCTGCTCTGGCTGAGGGTTCTACTCGGTGTGTCTGGGGCTTCGCTTTGACCCAGCTTGACCTGTCCTGCATGCAGGAAGCAGGCTGGGAGGCGCCAGCTTTCAGGCAAGAGGCCCTGGGAAAGCCAGCTGCATCCTGCAGGCCAACACAGGAGGTGTGCTGGGTGGCAAAGGGATGCACAGGCAAGAGTATAGGGTCCTGCCCCAGGGTGTGGGAAACAGACAGGTGGAGGAGCAGCGAGCAGCCCTTGGGGAGGAGGAGAGCTCCAAACTTGGTTTCACACCATCAGGCCCAGAGGAGAACAGACTCCAAATTCTGAGCCCTGTCCACAGTTTCTCACAACATTTATAGGGTAGTCATCTTAAACCCATCCTATCATCGGGGCTTTAATCTGCTTTAAAAAATATTCCTAATCCTCTGGGCTGAAGGCCTGGGCAGGGTCTCTAGCAGGAAGTACGCTCACAGGAACAGAGGAAGAAGGGCTCTTCTCACCGGCATCTGTTAAGTCTCCAGCCTTGAGAGCCTGGCACAGGGTGCTTACACATCAAGAGGGCGCGGTCAGACTCCAGGGCAGTCATGTCCAATCCAAAGGTTGGCCCATGGTTGATTAGGCTTCCTGGAGGAAAGCTGAGAGGGGAGGGGAACTGACCCTTTCCCCAGGCCTTGGTTTCTTCCCCTGACGTTGCTATGATTTCATTTCACAACCAGGTCCGGTTTTACCATCACACCAGGACTCACAGTCTGGGGAGGGCCACCTTAGACAGGTAGGCAAATAAACTCACACATTTAGAGAGCAAGAATTGTCACCAAGAGCCCAAGGAGAGCAGGCCGCACACCCGAGACCCCATCTGAGAGAGCCTTGCACATGTCTGGCAGTGAGAAGGAGCCCTGGCAGGATCTGAGGGGAGTGTCCCAGAAGAGGAGGGTCTGTAAGCCTGCAGACCCAAGCGGGAGGCCAGGGGCTCTGCAGATGCAGGCTCCACTCCCTCACTTGCACAGGGTCCCACTGGGGATCTCAGACTGAGTGACCGTGCATTGTGGCTGGCAGCCAAATTCCCCTGGATTTGCACACTGTGAACTCTGTGGAGGTCCAGTTCCCCCCTCCAGCAGCTCTTGGACAAGTCCTCCTAGGTCCAGATCCCACAGCTGCCTGCCCGCAGCTCCGATGCCCGGAATCCTTCTCCTGAAGCTCCCTGAGCAAAGTGGAGGGAAGGTGTGCATATGTGTGTGTGTGTGTGCGCACACGTGTGTGTGAGTGTCACATGTGTGTGCATGTGTGTTCACACGTGTGCATGAGTGTGTGCATGAGAACACAGGTTTGCTCTGGGGCCTCAGTATCTACTCGCCTACGGGGTGGTTTTGAGACCCAGGCCTCTAAATGGCCATAGGATCCTCAACTTTTCTTCTGGCACTGGTGTGTAACCGGCCACGACTGAGTGTGCGAGGCTCAGTATTTGGCATTCCCACATTAAAGGTCTCCAGAGACAGCTTCCTGGACCCCCAGGTGACTGCCCTCCTAAGACCACTCATTTTCCAAGCAGGAGATTCCCTTGCCTCAGAGCCTCCTCTCCCTGAAACTCACCCCACATCCCTATTTCTGGCCCTCTCTAGAAATGGGAAGCATAGAGTCCCCACATCCTGGGGTTCTAAGAAGAGGAGGCTTTGGTTTTCACCAGGCTAAGCCACTCCTTCTGGGTGTGCCCAGGAGCCACTACAGAGCAGCACAGCCACCTGGACGGAGGCAGCAGAGGGGGCAATGAGAGGCAGGAAGATCGGCCCACCAGAGGTTGTGTCGTCTGGGCTCCGCAGCCCCACACCCGGGGCCAGGACTCGGGGCACACAGCCTCGGCCTCTGAACCCAACAGCATCGCAACAGGTAACGTTCGTTGAGTTTCGGCACAGGGGCCTTGCAGGGGCTTGCACGTCACTCTTGCAAGAGCAGTACGCAGGAGGCATCACGGCTCCCATGCTCCACACCAGGGACCCGGGCCTGGAGGGACGGATCACTTTCCCACAGCCCACAACACCCGAAATATGAACTCAGCCCAGGTCCCCAGCTCCCTCTGATAGTCAAACAATTTAAAGCAACAGCTGTCTGCCAGGGGTCTCCCTCAGGTCCTGTGTGCTGAGGAGGAGGATGTCAACTTAGAAATGTCAGAACGAAAGGAGAGAGCGCTCCAGGCCAGGACTCCATCTGCATGTCTCCCTTGACCTGCCCTGCAAGGTAGGCCACCTGCCCCCCGCTGGGGAGACAAGGGAGTCAGGGCTGAGGCCTGCAGCAAGCCCAGGAGGCTCACGTCACCGTGTGATGCAGACCAGCAGGGGAAGACCCGACGGGCCCCGGCTTTGACATGGGACCAAACACCGAACCTGGTAAGTCGTGTCCCTTCACTAAACTCTGATTTCTTCTTGGGTAAAATTGACATCATAACAATATTAAATCGCATCGTGAAACATGGCACACGGACGTCATGATGATACACAATGGTATTTGGCCTCTCACAGATGATCGCAGAGGTCAGGAGACGTCACTTGAAAATACGTTCTGAGCTCTAAGTAAATGGAAAGGCCCGACCCTGAGGACGGCAGCCAGCTGTCACAGCCATGGCGCTCCTCGGTCACTGCCAGGGGACTGCCCACAGGCCTGCAAAGCTGAGGCCCTGTGGAGGTGGGAGGAAAGCCCTGGACAGCAGCCACGCACAGAGCAGGGCCCCTCAGGGACCCATGGAGCTGGCGAGAGACCCTTTTCCTTTTGAAGTGGTGCGTCGTGTTGGGTGAACGTGATGTTCGGGGTGGCTTTGGACAGGTCCACCCTCAGTCTACCCGGATGAGGACAGCGTGGTTTTCCACAGGGGCTGGCTGCCTTTCTGTCTTCACATGTCCTCCCCTGCTCACGCCCTGTGTCCATGGAGGCCTGTCCTGGGCAGGCTGCGCCGTTGGCAGAGACCACTGTGCTTGAGCCTCTGGCCGCGTGCTGGGAACTCGGGCTCTGCGAGGGCTGCTGCGACACTCACCTCCACAAGACCTGCTGCAAGTGCTTCCTGGCCCAGCATGGCCAGGTGGGCTGGGCGTGGGCTGGGCAACAGGGGCATCCATGCCAGAGAGACCTGGGGACAGTCCCGACCTGCCCCAGCTAGCCATGTGGTTTCCACTGATCCCCTTGGCTTCCAGCAGATTTCGCTGTCTCTGGGTGACACCCGGGCTCTTCCTGCTGAGCAGAGCTGGGCGAGACCCCGGGCAAACATCGGGCGCGCTGCTCTCAGGATGCTTCCCGCCTCAGGGCCACTCGGTGTGGCCTTGGCAGAATGTCTGCTGCTCCGGCCCCTGAAGAGGTAGATCACCTGCAGCCTGCAACCAGGTCCCTGCAGTACCTGCCTTTGCGGGGATGGGGGCAGGAGGGAATGTGGGCACTTCCCCGCCCCAAGTGGCCGGCGAAGGCTTCGAGGGGGTAGGAAGTGGCTTTCCCACCTTCTAGTCCCCTCTGTGGCCAGTGGGGCGTTCCTGCCTCCAGGGTGTGGGTACGAGCCTCTGTGGGCCGCCCGGGCTTTGCGGTGTGGGCTGAGTCCTTCCCGTCACCGTAGTGCCGTGTGGTGCCGTGTGCCGCTGTGACTCTGACTCCTGGAATAAAGTTCTTGTTTTCATTGTTTATTATTTTGTTTATAAGAGGACTCTGGCCACAGTCCCCTGTGAACACCCCACCCTTCCACCCCTCTTCCTCATGCCTGGCTGCCCAACCTGCAGGAGGAAGTTTAACCCGAGCCCCAGCACCTGTGGTTTCAAGCGGGTGGTGGGCAGATTCCCTTCCAGTCCTTGGACCTAGGAATTGCTGTAAAGTCACCTGGTCCTTCTTTTATTTGGAAGATAGGGTCCTGGGAAGTGAATCCTGGGGTGCTCATCCACTCAGTCACATCCCCAGCCCCTTTTATTTTTTATTTAGAGACAGGGCTTCGCTAAGTGCTGAGGCTGGCTTTGAACTTGCGATCCTCTTGCCTCAGCCTCCCGAGCAGCTGGGATTACAGGCGTGTGCCACTGTGCCCAGCTTGGTCCTTCCTTGACCCCTTCCCAGCTCCAGGCTTTGTCCGCCTGCTCAGGAAGCACAACACCAGGGAGTGTGTGGCCGGGGGAGCCTTCCTCTCCCGGATCCACAGGATCTTCCTTTTCTTTTCCTTCTTGGGACACGGCCAAAGCCTCGCTGTACACACAGGGACAGCTCTGTCACAGCTGCTCTGCTCCAGCTAGGACATTGCAACCAGCTGCCAGCGTGGGGCTGGCCTGTCCCTGGGCGGCTGGAGAGAAACGTTCTGTGAAAGAACGGAGGTCACCCGATCTTTTTCTCTGCTATCATGTTTCCTCATTAATGAGACAGCCACATTATCCTTTTAGCTAAATGAAATAAAGTATCAATGTGCTTCATTGATTATGAATTAGACCTCCCTACGGGACTAGGCAGAGGAGGATGCAGCAGCTCTTTATATTCCTTAAACTTCAGTGGAAGCCAGAGAATTAAATGGTTTTAAGTGGATTTGCTTAGGGATTTTTTAAAAATTATTTTTAAGTTCCAGAAAAGAGACAGGCGTGCCCTTTAAGGAAACTACTTTGGGAGGTACATTTAGCATCATGGTTAATTATAAAACCTGAAGACCGTGCTGTTTGGGTGAGTGGTGTTCTCAGTCGCTGCTTGGGGGAATTCTCAGCCTCACCGTGACTCCTAAGCTGTATTGAGGGGTGGTGACAGGATCTGCCTCACGGGGCTCTTGTGAAGGCCAAACATGAAGCCCGTTAAACAGCCTGGTGCAGCCTGCCCCCCGGCAGAGAGCATGTGGTCCGGCTCCCCAGGATGGGAGCCCGCTCTCCCCTGTCAGTGTTCCCACACTGTGACAAACACCCGAGACAATCACCTTGTAAAGAGAAGAAGTTTACTTTGGCTCACAGTTTTGACGCTTTCCGCCCATGATTGGTTGGCCCTGCTGCTTTGGGTCTGTGGTGAGGCAGTGCATCATGGTAGGAGAACACGGCAGGGAAAAACCTCTCACCTCAGGGGCAGGAGGCAAAGGAGAGGAACAGGAAGAGACCAGGGTCCCATGTGCCTTTCTAGGGCCCCAGTGACTTCTCATTAGCCTCCACCTCTTAAAGGTTCTACCACCTCCTAATAGCTCCAGTTGGGGACCAAGCCTCTAACACATGGACCGTTACAGACCCTCCCAGCGATGGCACAGAAAGTCTCCTTGACACTGAGCAAAGCCAGGGTTGGGGAAAGAATGTTCCCATGCTGGGTGTGATGGTCTATAATCCTAGGGTCTTGGGAGGCTGAGGCAGGTGGATTGCAAGTTTGAAGCCAACCTATGCAACTTAGCAAGACCCTGTCTCAAAATAAAAACTAAAAAGGGCTGGGGATGTGGCTCAGTGTTAGAGCACCCTGGGATCAATACCCAGTGGGGCAAAAAAAACAAAGCAAAACAAAACCCCAATAAAGTCCCCGTAATATTGTGTTAAAAGTCATCTCTCTCAGGTATTTACAGCCCCAAATCTTCTTAACTGTGGTCTCCAAACTTGCAAGCCACAAGTTTAGCTTAGAATGATTTTAGATGGCAAAGCCTCTTAGTGTCTGGGAAGATGTGCAACCCCTCTTGAAGAAGCATCATCCTTCTAATGCTCCAAGGATTCTCAATACAATGTCCACCAAACTGAGCAACGCACAATAGCAGTCACCAGGCAACACGAGCGAGACCCAGCAGAACAAAGCGTGGAGACCCTGGCACTCAAGTTACCTACTAACTATAGGAACTATACACAATCACACAGCACAATGAAAGACAGCTCCATGGTGTGCCAAGAGTAGGAAAAGTGTTTAAGTTCTTGTCAGGTTTACAAAGGTAGAACTCCTAGGCAATTTTCTATAATTAGAATTTAGAATGTATTTATTGTGTAAGCCACATATTCAAGCCAGAATGAAGGACAGATGGTATACTGAAGAAACTGAGGACATTCACTGAAATCCAGCATAGAAAACACAAGAGGTTTGAGAGATGAGAACCTGAGAGATGTGGAGGAGAGAGCGAGAAGGTCGAATACATGTCACATCAGAGCTCCGGAAGAGGAGGAGAAAGAAAATGGGAAAACCCACATTTGCGTAAGTAATGCCCAAAGACTTTGGGGAATTGATTAATGACACCACAGATTTAAGTAGCCCAACACATTCCTGGTGTGGCAGATGAAAAGAGATCCAGTTTATAATCACTTTGTTGAGATTTCAGAATCCCACCATACAGGGGATCTTAAAAGCAGCCAGGAAAGAATTACACTGTGTTCAAAGGAGGGCCAGACGGACACCCCACGTATCCATGAATGCCAGAAGAGTTGAAACCTGGCTGTAAAGGTACTGAAAGAAAACACAAACCATGTTATAATTCTATGCAGTAAATGTATTGTTAAAAACCAGGGCAAGACAGAACATAAAAATGGACAGCTGTGTACCCATAGATGCTAACTAAAGAAAATTCTAGAAGGACCAGAAAGGAGGTCCAAAATATAAGAATGGTAAGCAATGGAAATGGCAGGTGTGGGGGCAAGCTCAAGGGGACCAAGTGGAGAACAGGGGAGGGGGGAGTCATGGTGCCTGTGGGGTTCCTGGAAAAAAGGGAGGTAGGCTGTCCCCTGGCTCACGGAAGATGGCTGTGAACTGCTAACTACACCTACGAGCAAACTGGGAGCAGGTCACCCCTGAGTTGGCCCTGCTGTGACTGGCCAGTGGGTTCTGTGCCCACGACAAGGTGGGGCTGTGGGAGTGGGCCTCCTGGAGTCTGGGGTGGGCAGGGAGCGAGACGCCAGTCCTGGGGTGTCACTCGTCCCCATGCCAGCCCCCAGGGCTCCAGGCCTCCTCCCACTGCCTTGCTCTTCTCTGCAGAGCTCCCAGCAGGGCCAGTGGCCCTCAGCTGCCACCGGCAGACAGCGGTGTCTCTGCTGTCTGCATTGGGAGCTGGCAAGGTCCCAGGCTGGCTCTCTCCGGCAGGCACTGGCTGTTGGTGTCACATTGATGGCCCCCTGAATGGACCCTGGAAGCTGACCACCATGGGCACGCACTCGTGTGACCTCCGCACTGACCACATGAAGGAGGAGAACCAATAGTTCAAGTCGTGTCTAGTTTTACATCCATGCCCCCATGTCTTTAGCTCCTACTGTTGCCAGGCACTGAACTGGTCCTTTCTGGCCTATTGTTTGTGCATTAATTCAACCAGTGTTCACTGAACACCTACTATGTGTCAGGCACTGTCTAGGAGCTGGGGATAGAGTCGTCAACACCAACTGACTAAGCCCTGTCCTCGAGGTGCTTCTGTGTGAGCAAATAAGGGACAGTACACTAATGGTGACATGGTGCCTCGGTGGCACTGAACCACGGAGGACACAGGGGTGAGGGTGGAGGGGAAGCCTTTCCATGGGGAGAGAATTTAAGGAAAGCAGCTGAGCTGAGACTTGAAGGAGGCAAAAGGACAAGACTCCCAGTTATTGGTGGGAAGAGTGGACATGGAGAGGCCACGTAGGTGGGCCCTTCTCACCCCGTGTGGTGAAGACCAGGGCCGGTGTGTCTGGGCCAGAAAGCTGGGGAGGGCTGGAGCTGAGAGGCTGCGAGGGCAGCTTGGGGAGCCTGGCAGGTCCTGTGGGGATGCTGGCCCTCTCCCACTGTCAGGGAGCTGTGCCGCGGCTCAGCGCTGGGAGCGTCCCCGAGGCGCTCACGTCCCACATAACGGTTTGCAGGAGGCAGTGGTAAGAATGTGAGGCTACGAGAGGCAGCGGGGTGCCACCACCTGCCAGCCGCTCCCCGGCCTAGCTGCGAGTGACCTGCCTTCCCTGAGCCTCAAGGGAGCCAGACGACCTGGGATAAGGACACAGGCGTCGGGTCTGACAGGGGCCTTCCAATTCCAGGAGCAGCCACTTAGCTCGGTGGCTAAGTGATCATAGCACATTCTTATCACGTCGCCTGTTTCCTGATCTGTAAAACGGGCTCTGTGGGATAGGTGCACCCTGAGCACCTGGCCAGCTGGAGCATAATGGGGAGCAGGTGAGAAGGCCCTCTGGAAGTCACCTGTCAGGCGGGTGTTAGTGGCCGCTTCATAAGCACTTAGTGCCTGAGTGCTGACTTTACAGGGTCTCCTACGAGGGGTTCTGGGACCCATTCTGCAGAGGGTCTCAGAAGCCACGTTGGCACCTACTGTGGTGTCAGGTCCCACCTGATACAGTCAGGGGCCACTGGACAACTGGACAGGGCCAGTCACGTGGACCTTTAACAGCAGGACCTGGGCATGGAGCTGGCCCGACAGCGCGGAGGGCGATGTCTGATGTCCCTGTGTGCTGCCTCTCCTCTGCAAGAGAGGCTGATGTTCCCAGCAGAGGGTGTGGCCCGAGCAGCCTGCTGTGTGCCTCGCGTGCCCTGAGGGAGGTGGTGCCAAGGCCTGCAGTGCTGTGACGTGAGGACACGCCCCACTCGGGCGTGCGTGCCCAGGAGAAGCAGGAACACGGCACGGAGCCCTTCCCCGCTGCGCCTGGACACGGGGCTTCTGACTGTGCCAAGCGCGGACCATCTCTTTCTCGTCCCTGCCCAGGCCTGCGTCACGCTGAGTCAACAGCAAAGTGCTGTCCTAAGGGAAGTTGATCAAGGCTTTATCAATTTGGATATGCTCTTCCTTCCTTCCTCTCTTTTCTTCGTTAAGAGTTGAACACACGTTCCGTCCTGGTCCGGTCTTTCGACTCTCCATAGCCAAGAACAGCTTGCCATGCCGCTTGGTGAAGCCCTGTTCCCACTGAGATACCCGGAGGAGTGTCGGGAGTCCGAGGCTGATGACGGCAGCCTGTGGGCCCAGACACCACGGCATCTCACCAGGGCCTCTAGCTCCTGCTCTGTAGGCAGGACTCAGAATTCCATCTTCCCAGCTTCCCTCTCACAGAAGTTTAAAAGTGCATTTAAAAAATCACCTCCATGAAGTGGAGGGGCAGGACCACAGGAGTGAGGTCGAAGCCGGGGCTGGAATCAGGTCCTGCCACTTTCTCCCCAAGAGGCCCTAGACACGTCGGCCCCTTCTGCTGACCCAGCTTCGTCACAGACCTGTGGGTGATGATTCCTACCCCAAGGGAGGCTGGGGTTGGGGGATTCAGGGGAGCACCAGCTGGGCCTGGGGCACCCTGGTGGCTGGACCTGTGCAGGTCCCCATTAGCAGTCGGCAGCATCATGATGACGTGCTGTGGGGACAGTCCCCTGTGCTGTGGGGACATGAGACACTGAGCACCGGAGCAGAGCAGAGCTTTCTCCTGCTGTGAGTCCCTGGACCTCCTCATGACATGGAGCACCGTGGCTATTCCAGGGACAATTCCCACACACTGGCCAAGGGGGCTGAGATTTCTCCCTAGTAGCTGCATGACAGGAGGGGTGGCTGAGCTGGGACACTCATGGGTCCACTGACAGCAGCCCATTCTCTGGGACCTCCCTGCAGGCCTGAGGTTCCCTCAGCCCAAGACCAAGGGAGGGGCTTCCCCTCACACGAGTGGGCAAAGGCCTAGAGGAGGCCTGGGCAGGGCACCGTGCACCCTGAGCACCATCCACTCGTCTCTAGGGCTGAGGCCACAGGCCAGGCACTGCAGAGTTGGGTCCCTCCTGGGCCATGGACTCAGATCTGGGCGCAGGGGCTGGGCACGCAGGCTCCCTGCTCTTCTCACTGGGCCACAGCAGGGAGCAGCCAGAGGGCCGGTGACGGCCCTGGATCGGCCATGGATTAAACATCCTTAGCAAAAGCCCGGGCCACTGTGGGCCATGGAAGGTAACTGCGGTGGTGCTGGTGCAGGGCATAGGTCCTGTGAGGCCTGGGAGCAGTGGACGTGGCCCAGCCGTTTCAGCTGCCATGCCATCTCCTCAGGAGTCCACTCGCTGGAGGTCACGTGACTGCTGACTGTGGGCCAGAGTGTGGCGCTGAGCACAGAGACAAGTGTGAGCACAAGAAAGACAGCGCCTGTTTCTGGCAACCCCGGGAGGCTGAGCCCAGGCCACAGCGAGCCGTCTGGCCCAGCCTGCAGTGGGAGCTGTCCAGGTCCTCCAGGGCCAAGACGGCAGACCCTCCTGGCCTGAAACAGCCATCACAGTGCCTGTCTGACTGCCGGCCGGGGCAGCTGGAGGGGAAGCTGGACACAAACATGAGCCACCTCACCGGCCCCATGGACCACGAGGGTGGAGGCTGGTCCTAGGCACGTGTGTGTAGTGACCTGCCCAAGCCTGTCCTAGGAGGTCACAGGTACCTGGCACGGGGCTCAGCCCAGCACGAGGCAGGAGGGGAGGAGCAGGTAAGGGGGGGTGTGAAATGAATGCCTGGACTCTTACCTGAACCCTGTCCCAATTACGTGGGACCTTTCCAGGGGCAGCTTCAGCCCAGAAGACCCTCCGTGCCCGCAGGGCCCCCACAGGGCAGGGGCGCGTGTCTGGGGTCGGCCGGGAGGGACTTTGGCGGGGACCCAGAAGTGAACGCACACTTCCCGCCACTCAAGGGAACCAAGCAGATCTTTCTGTTGATCCTAGAAGTCATACCCTTGGGCCCAAACGGGTCCCCACTGATCTGCCCAGCGTCCTCTCATGCCAGACTTACATTGCCCCAGGCAGAGTGGGCGGCTGGCGCATGGCGTGCTCACGGCCCTGACGGGCACACACGAGGACCCAGGAACGTGCTGACACGGGTTATCTGGGGGTAGTGTGACCGCGTGTTGCAGCAGGACGCAGTCATTGTTGGCCCAGGTGTTCCCCTGGGAGAGTGTGACCCGGAAGCAGATGCTCTGCTCGTTCATCCACTGACCTTCCAGAGGAGTCCTTGCCTCCTTTCTGCCCAAAGCACTGTGGCAATGTGTCCTCAGAAGTCTTTGTTGATCCTGCCTCCCACAAGTAGTGTCTGTGTTAAAACCCCCTTTTCTCTTCCCGGTACCAGCCATGCTCTGGGGCCACAGAAGCCCAGCAGGGTGTGCTCCTCTCATCACGGAGGATCCCCAGGACCAGCCTCTGCCTCCCACGCAGCTGAGCCTGCATTTCCACAGTAATGTCTGGCCCAGAAAGTTCCCAGTGATCACTAGGGACAGGGCAGACACACCAACCCAGCATGACGTGAATCATGTTGACCAAAGCTGTTCCTGCAGGGGCCATCAAGCCTGGCGACTCCGTGCTCCCTAGGAGCGCACGCACAGATCTGCTGTGATGCTGCACACAACTAGCAGAATCCAAGGCGATGCCCAGGAATCTGCGTTTTTACACACTCCCACGCAGGATCTCTGGGCTGGCAGTGCCTGGATAGGTCCTTGGCCACCACCAGTCTAAGTTCTAACAACATTGCTGTTGTCCTCTCCCTTGTCCCCACTATAAAGGACAGGTGCATGCAGGTGATTGGGTGGCACAGAGATCCCAAGACCCACCAGTCACCCTGCACTGTGCCGAGGGCCTCACTGCACAGGGTCTGCTGGGATGCACTCGGCCTTGGGAGGGAACAGGCTGGCAGAGGCTGGCAGAGGCCTGTGCGACCAGCTGGTTTCAAGTCACTATAGGGCCCAGCAGAGGCCTTGCTCATCCAGACAAGGCCCAGGGTTTATGTAGACATGAAGACTTTTAAAAAAAAATTTATTTTATTTATTTTTTTTATCTTTTAAGTACCTTTATTTCTTTACTTCTTTTTGGTACTGGTGATTTAGCCCAGAGGCGCTTTACCACAGAGACTTTTTATTTTTTTATTTTGAGACAGGTCCTTTATTCCCAGCCCGTTTTATTTTTTATTTTGCAACAGGGCCTTGCTAAGGTGCTGAGGCTGGCTTCCACTTGTGGCCCTCCAGCCTCAGCCTCCTGAGTTCTGGGGTGACGTGTGCCCACCATGCCTGGCTCAGCATTTGCTGTGGATGTACTCTAGTCACCGTGGCCGTGGGCCCCATTGTCACATACACACACATGCACACACTGTGACGACACCACGTGGCCAGCGTCAGCCCGAGTTTCCCTTTCCCTTCCCCCTCCCTCCCTGGTCCCTTTCCTCTGCTCCACTGATCTCCCTCAGCTTCAAGAAGACATGCTGTAGCCAGCAGCTGCCCTAGAGGCCAGGCCACTCACTGCAACAAGGCAGGGGCTGCGTGCCCCATGCAGGTGGCACCGGCCGGGAGGGGACAGCTCCGCCCTTCTCAATATTGTGCAGCGGGAAGCTGCAGGAGCACCTGGAGCCGCTCCTGGCAGGGACGGAAGCCTGAGCGAGCCCCGCTGCAGGAAGAGGAAGGCGGCAGGGCTGTGCCAGCCCAGGGCCCTTTGGATCACCACCAGTCTGAGCAACTCTCCTGTGCAGTCTCCCTGCCCAGCCCTCGGGGACTGGCCACAGTCCACCGGAAATTCAGGACCCAGACCCTGGCATTGCTTTTGCCCCCGAACAAAAAGAAAAGCCTAGTTCTGCGTCTTCACCGCCCCTGGCACTTGTTTCTGTGCCAGGGCTCCTTTCACACCTCATCCTCATGGTCCTGGTGCAACGTGGCACGTCCATGAGCCCACGGGAGGCAGACTGATTTTGCCCTTTCTCCCCTGTCCCCGCCTCCCGAGGCGGTTCACACATCGGCCTCTGCTGTGCTTTTTCCATCTTTCAAATCACCTTCCCAAGGAGGCTCCTTTCATTTCCTCGCTCGCATGGGAAGCAGGTAATCCTTGCAGGGCGCTGGGGTGCAGGTGGCAGGAAGTGGCCCACTGTGGTGGGCTGATCGTCTTCCTCTCTGTCCACTTTTCTGCAGGAGGGCACTTGTACAGCATGTCGTGAGTAATGGATGCAGAGCCAAAGGCTGCCGCGCTGTCATTAGCATGCAGGGGTCAGAAGCCGCCTCCCTGGGCGCCCTGAGGCCTTTTCTCTCTCTCTGCCGTCTGGGCTCCGCAGCTCGGCCCATGGTGTCGGCTTGGCATTCCTCCTGCGTCTGGCTGTCCCTCGTCACCTCTGATGGTCGCTGCTTGCTGGGCTCTGGAGCTCAGGTGTCTGAGCCTCAGAAGGCTGTCGAAGGCTGTCCCTTTGTCTCGGCCTCCTTCTTTTCTTTTCCTCTGTTCTCATTATTTTCCTTCGAGAGGTTTCGATCTGGCTTGGTGGTGTGGAGCGTCTTTCTTCTTCCCCCTCAGAAAACATTTAATGGTGCTAATCCCTGAGGCTTTTCTCTACGTGGTTCTTGCTGGGTCATTTCATGCGTTTGAACTCTTTTTTCCTTCCTTTTCCATCTCTCCCCACCGGGTCTGAAGATCCCATCCTCCTGGTCACGCTGGAGTCGCCCCACGTGACCCTGAGTCCGAGTCCATGCTCTTTTCTGCAGTGAAATCCATGCCTTGTTCCCCCCCGGGGAGACGGCCTCCTCCAGGTATGTGGTGAGCCCTTGCCACTTAGTTTAAAGGATGTCTTGCAAGCTGACATCTGACTCCAGGATTTAGAAAAACCGGTTTCGATGCCAGCTGCACATCTAATTAGCTATGTTTCCAGGGGCCAATGCATCAGGCTTGCCGGCCTCGGTTTCTGTTGCTGGAGGTTGATGCTCAACCGTGGAGCAGCGCAATCTCTTTCTCAGTCCTCGGGTGTAAATGTCTAAGATCAGACGACGACTCCGGGGCAGGTGCAGAAGCCCCCAAAGAGGCAGCTAGGCAGTGCTTGTGGCAGGCGGCAGGCTGGTTGTAAGGCAAGGGAGGGGCCAGAGAAAGGAGCAAGGAAGCGAGGGGCGCGGCCAGATCAGCAAGGGGCCGAAATGCACTGAAATGATCGAGTTTTCTTGATAGGAGGCAGGAGCACGTATGTTAGGAAAGCTAGGCCACACCTCTCTGGGCCCCACCGTGGGCTGCCTGGCCGGGGGAAGTCACGCCCCCGTGCTGGGTTAAAGCAGGGTTCACACTGTGTACTGTGCCTTTCCCAGCCTAGCATCACTGGTGGAAGGTCATATGAGGTCAGCTGACCCTCAGAGCAGCCTGTGGGAGCATGCAGGACCCTGGGAACACAGTGTGTGCCGTAGTGCACAGGAGAGAGCTCAGAGAAGCTTTGCCTCCTCCAGAGTCCCTCAGAAGGTGGCAAGGAGAATCAGGGTCTCCCAGCCGGCACAGAGCCGTGCAGAAATAATCATTTTCAATACATATGCCTAGTCATGGGCCAGGCCCGGACTCCCAGCCACATCCACATCAGGGGCACTCCCTGGCGATGTCCCCCCTTCCCTCACGGAACACTGCTTCAGCTCCTCTCCTGGCCTCCGCCCTGAGAAGAGGCACCCTGCTAGATATGGGGAGTCCCACCCGGCCAACCTCTGCCACCCTCTTCCTATCTGTCGGGGCGGGCTGGCAGAGCAGTCAGCCCAGAGCCTGCCCCTCCTCACTGCCGCCCTGCTGGAGCTCCCCTGCCAGCCTGGCCTTGCCCTGACCTCTTCTCTCTCCTCCTCAAGCCTCCAAAGAGAAGACGATTCACAAGAGAAAGCGCCTGCGCACCCCACAACTCCCGCCAGCCCCTCCTGGGTCTACCCAGGGAGCTTGGAACACGGATACACGGCTTCCCTGGGCCTCCCTTCCTTGGGAGGCAACGTGGGCCCTGGCGGTGGACATTGGCATGCCCAGGCTCTGGTTCTGTCAAAACCATTCAGGGCGATGCTTAGAGATACTTGATTTGTAATCATGCAAAGCAGAGGCAGCCCCACGTCCACCCGCAGGAGAAGGATGGATGAACTCTCACATGGTGATAGCATATTCCCAAGGAACGTGAAGGGGAGGAACTTGCTAGGACAACATGGAGCATGCAGGGGGGGCCAGGAGGAGGGGAGGCCTGGAGTGCTCACAGGATGCCCAGTGACAGCAAATGGGCCTGTGCTTCAGACACTGCAGGGGGTGTCCCCGGGGATGATGCACATGTCCTGTATCTCTTTTGGAGCAGTAGACTTGGGACAGCCTATGCAGCTGTCAGAACCCACCCTTCTAGACACTTAAGATTTGTGCATAAATTTTATTTATTACATATTAATTATTCTTCAGTGTGAGCTACTGACCATCTTCTTTCAAAGGATACCTGGACTAACAGTTGTTCAAATGGCACAGCGTCCCTTCAGCCAGGCCCATCACCCTGAGCTGCCCTGAGCTGATCCAGCTGCCCTTTCTTCAGCTCCAATTAATGTCATTTGCCTGTGGAAATGCAAGGACAGCCGCAGGGTTACAAATGTCTGCAGGATGGATGGTACTGTGGTACAGGGGCCCTGCCAACAACACTCTTCCATCACAAGCAGCCAGGGGCCTGTGCTCCTTGGGGAAACAGCTCTCCCACCATGCCCCAACCCCAGCTTCCCCAGCCACCTGCTGTCCTCTCACTTTGTGTGGAGACAAGGATCCTGGCATGTCTTCTCCAAGACAAGGAGAGCCGTAGAGTAGGGTGGACCATCAGATGCAGCTGTCACTCAGTCTCCATGGCCAGGGACAGCCTGTGTGGGGTGCCTGCTGGAGAGGCGGCCCCTGGGGAGTTCAACTGGAGCTGGCAGTGATGTCCTTTTTCTTCCCAGGAGGTGTCTGGAATCCAGGTTCGGGGGAAGCCTCTGGGTTGTGAGTGTGGGCCTCCCTCCGTGTGTTATCATACTGTAAACCAAAGAGAATGCGTGATCGGCACTGCCAGCCTCTTCTCAAGTCCACCTAGCTTGAGTTGGGAGACAAAAGCTGTTCTGTGCACCTTGATGGGGCTCAGGACACACTGCCCCAAAGTGTGGCGCCTTGGCACGCCGCGTACCTTCAGCTGGGGGACTTGGAGGAACAGCCTGCACTGGCAGCACCTGACCTCCCTGCAGCAGGTCGGAAGACCCTCCCGTGAGGGCACTCTCCCTTCCTGGGAGAAAGGAGCACCTTTAGCACCAAAGACGACGATGAAGAGGCAGGGACAGGGAAGGAAGGGGACCGAGGTCCTCGCTCGTCCCCGGCTCACCCCTCTGCTCTCTGCTCCTTGCCTAGTGCAGAGAAGCTCAATGGTGCCGGCAGCAGCCCCTCCATCCACATGCAGCCCAAGGAGCCCAAGGGAGCAGGAACCTTGGGAACAAAACGCCCCCCCCAGGAAGCACTCTGGGGCCTTTAGAGAGGAAACTCACCAACTCACTCAGAGCCGACAGCCGGCTGTTACGGGCTCACTGTTCCGCTGGAATCTCTTCTACGAAAGTGGGCCAGGTTGCAGGAGACACGCTCCCATCACAGGGCCCGACAGCTGCCTCTGCAAAGCCGGGCAGCTCCCCACGCCATGGCCAGGCCCCAGATTCACATCCAGAAGGAGCAGATATGCAGCAACCACTGCCCCTGACTGCTGCCCTGCTCCCAGTGTGGCTGTGAGTCCCAGAGGTCAGCCTCCAGGAGACACCTGGCAGGGTGCACAGCAGCAGCAGGGGGCCATGTGCTGACCTCAATGGCACAAGGCATCTGCTTAGCTCCTGGGTGTTGCTACGGTCCTTAGTGTCCCTGGGAATCCCCACCTCCACTGCCACACGACCTTGCTTGTTTCTGTCTCCAATCACGCTCTCCTGTGAGGGCACCAGCTGTTGCGTTTACAGTCCTAATTGGTGGACTCCTCCTGCCTAATACATCTGCAAAGACCAAGGTTATCTCCTGAGCTCTGGGTGGCATGCACTTTGGAGATGTCATCCTCGTAAGGAGTGGGTACCTGTCTGCTCGTGTGTATCTGCTGAAGCATCAAAAGCACATCAGCAGGGCTGGGATTGTAGCTCAGCAGTAGAGCGCTTGCCTCGCATGCGTGAGGCCCTGGGTTCGATCCTCAGCACCACATACAAAGCAATAAAATAAAGACATTGTGTCCATCAACAACTAAAAAAAATTTAAAAAAAAAAGCACATCAGCAGATGAATGGATAAAAAAAGTGACATACAGAAATATTACCCAGCCATAAAAAAGAATGAAATTATGGCATTTGTTGGTAAATGAATGGAACTGGAGAATGTCATGCTAAGCGAAATAAGCCAGTCCCCAAAATCCAAAGGTCAATTGTTCTCTCTGCTGTGTGGACGCTAACCCGTAACAAGGGAGGTTAGGAAGAGGAAGCGTAGACATTCAGTGGATTAGACTAAGGGGAATGAGGGGAGGGAGGGGGGATGGGAATAGGAAAGACAGTGGAATGAGTCGGACTTCTCTCTCCTACTCATACATGAATACATGACCAGTGTAACTCCACATCCTCTTCAACCACAAGAATGGGACCAAAATTGTAATGGGCTGCCCCTCATGTATGTATGATATGTCAAAGTTCACGCTACTGGAATGTGCATCTGAACACAACAAAGAAAAAATAACACATCTGGAAGTGTCTGGAGTCCTCACTTCAGTGAGGAGCTCTGTCCTCGGGGTGGTTTTCCTAAAGAGCATTCCAGAGCTTGAGCCTGCTGACGGGCAGCCAGCCAGGCTACCTCCTTAGGGCTTAGCTTTGGTTTGAATTATTAGCTCCAAACACGTCTTACCCAGCAACACTGGGACGAGGTTATTAGCCTCAATATCAGATCCACATTTTACCAGTGGTTCCAATGCAGTGCGGGAAGGCCCGAAGGCCCTGCCTCTTTCTCCCAGCAAAGCCCCTCCATGCCTGTGTATACAGCTGGTCTTTACGGTGCAGGCAGAGCCCACCTTACTGATCACAGTCCCCGCAGGGGTCTCGCTCTGTGGAACCCGTGTCCATGCAGGTTATAACACGATGTGAGGGCGGCAGGGAGGCGCTCGTGGACGAGCCCCGCTGAAGACCCTTCCTCGGACACATGGACAGCATCACTGTTCAAAGCTACAACAGCGTCTGAGCCCCCCAGTGGCCTCTGAGCCCCCTTCCGGTCCTCCACAGGTGGCTCTGCCCTGCCTGCCCCCTGCTCTCGTTCTCGCCCACCCCTGCACCCCCTCCCCTCTCCTGAGACGCCCCTGCGGGAGCCAGGCTGTGCTGCTAGGCGAGCCCTCCTGGAGCTCCTCTGCCCAGCACACTCTCAAAACAAAAAATGTGCAGCACTTACAAGCACCTGCCCAAGGAAAGGCAGTCCTTGCAGCCCAGCGGTGCAGCCGGCTGTCCACGTGGCAGAGGTAGAAGGAAACCCACAGACCCACATTCCTCCAACAGGCCAGGTCCAGTGCCAGGCCAAACACCCAGGGCAGGGCACAGGGCATCTGTGCCAAGGGGGGTCAGGAGGGCTGACCGCCCAGGGCTGCAGCCTGGCAGCAAGCACCCCCACGGGGCTGGGGCATTGTCTGCTTCCTGTTGTGGGAGGCTGGAACCCGTCCCCACACGAGGTCATCCACAGGGCCCCCACCCCCGGTAGGCAAGGGAAGGCCCCCTGGGAGGGCCCAGCACAGGCGAGGCAGCAAGCAGGAGGACGGCCAGGACTGAGAAGCACTCTCACCCCACCAGGAGACAAAGGAGGAGAGAGCCCCCGAGCAGGAGGAAGGTCCCAGAGAAACACCGTGGGCGCCCAGGGACACAGCACGCAGACAAGGCCCCAGCCACTGCGCTGACCGTCCACCTGGGGAGTGCGAGATGGAAGGTCAGCCTGAAGGAAACTTCCAGAAGGATTGCAAAGAAAATGTGAAGAGGGGGCAAAGGACTTAGAGGACAATTCCAGACGTTCTGATATTTACTCAACGACAAATAAGGAAGCTCCTTGAGGAGACTGAAAAGTAACACCCAAGACTTTTCTGGAAGAAAAGGAGATCTTCATCCTTACACAGAAAAGAGATCTCACAAAGTTACCAGCAGACGAAGTTTTAAAAACATACGTCAGACACGTTTTCCTAAAAGTTTGGGACATATAAGGACAAAGAGAAATCCTGACAACCGCCGCAGAGAACGAACCAGGGCCTCCCCTGCACGCAGGGCCTCCTGGATTTCCTACAATACACACATTTAACAGGCAGGCCGTTCCTCTGTCTCAGGTTGTGTTTCTTCAGGGCAATGTTTTGCAATTCTATCTGTTTCTGGGTCTCAGGGGGCAAGGGGCCAGCAGCCATTCCAGCACTCGGCTTCTCTGTCCTAACTCCTGCCTGGCGCGCCCAAGATCCTCAGGAACTTTTTGTCAGGAAGCCACTCCTGCAGCAGCCAGCCCAGTCCTGGGAGGACACCGCCCTCACAGCCTTGGCACCTCCACGCCTCCACCTCCCACGTGACTGCAGGGGGTTGTGTTTCTAGCACACGGACTCTGGGACCCATCAAGCCCCAGCAGCACCCTCCGTGGGGTTCCCTGAAAGGTAGCGTGGGGTGAGTCACTCTCAGGAAGCAGGGACGCAGCACGCAGGCTTCCACTCCTCCGGCTCCTCCTGCTGCGTCCAGGTGCCTTCTGGCTGGGGAGCCTGCAGATGGACAGCCCACTCATTCCCAGAGAGCTCCTTCAGTGGGTAGGAAGAGGGCACTGGGGCCAATCTGACTCAGGCTGGGAAGGAGCAGGTGACGCCGGGCCTAATTCCTTCCTCCATTAGGTGCTGAGCGCATGAGGTGGAGTTGGTCACTGAGGCAGTGAGTTTGGGGCTATGCCAGAGAGCAGGAAGCCGCAGGGCAAACGGGAGAGCATGTTCCTGCAAGTCCTAGAGGGACCCCAGAGAAAGAAAAGCGATACTGGAGCAGGGCAGGGATTCTCCCCATCTCACCAGAGATCACCACCCTGCTGCTGTGCTGAGGTACCCAGGGTGGGACAGTCCCTGCAGAGGCATTTCAGCTGGGCATGGTCACCTTCAGCTTCCACCAGCCGCGGGAGAAGCAAGGGCCTGCGTGGACACAGGAGTCTGAGCAGTAGAGTCACTCAGGGCTGGGGCAGGCGAAGCTTGGGAGGCCACCCCCACCTGGGCAAGGAGATGGCCATGGATATGTGCAGACAGGACACACTTGTGGGGACTCCCAGACCTGGTGGCACTGGAAGGAGGGCATTTATCAGTCAGGGCCAGGTGCCCGAAGCTGCAAATGTCCTAGCTATTTTCAGGAAAAAAAAGGATCAACCCCAGGAATTAGAATGAACAGAATACTTAGGAGAGTTATAGGGCAGATGACCCCAGAGCAACACCAGAGTGGCTGGCCCTGAGAGCAGCCTCCCTCTGCCAAGAGGCATCAAGAGGCCAACGTGGCAGTATGAGCTTGAGGACGCCTGACCAGGTGTTGTCCAGCAGCCTCAGCTCCAAGGAAGCTGGTGGCTGGGCCAGCCCGTGTGCCGTGCAAGCAGCACCCGCAGGAAGGACCCAGACAGTGGGTGCTAAAGCCACAGGTGGGCAGTGTGGCCCAGCCGTGGAAGTCCACCAGAGAGGATCTGCACGAAGCCTAGCTGCAGGGGTCTCCACAGGCCTCTGAAAACACATTCCCAGGCTTGTGATTCAGGGAGGCACACGTAAAGCAGGCAGAAATCCTGAAGGCCAGGTCCCCGTACGTGCCGTGTGGCTGGGGCTGGGTTTGGGTGTGGATGTTAAGACAAGGTCCTCACGTGCTGGACAAGAAGGAAAGGATTTCTCATTGTTAATGGAGCTGCTTTCGCCACCTCTGGACTCTGTGGGCCCCGCTGTGGGAAATGGAGACAGTGTTTACTTCACTGGATTATTCTGAAGATTTATTAATATAAAGTAAGGGGAAAGGTCTTCGTGCACTGCAAGCTGTTATACAGTGACAGTGCCTTTAGGGGAAAACCCTATTTTCCTCTAATGAGTCTGAAATAAATCCTGTTGGGCAGATTCTCCACAGGACACTCTCACAGAATGCTGAGGTAGGTAGCAGTTGGCACTTGGTGACCACTGGTGGTAACATGAGTCAGATCCTCCAGCTGCCGCCACCCACGGAGATGTGACTAGTCCCAGCAGCATCTCTGACCTACAGCCCCAACCTGCTCTTTCCTCAGAGAGCTGGCATGGCCAGCAGCCATGACCTGGGGCAGTGTACCAGGTGCCCGCCCACAGCACCGGGGGAGGGCGTGCCCTGGGCCTCCCCACGGGGCCTGACAGCCACCTTCTGCAGCCGTGCTGCATGATGACGCCAGCCCTGAGGCCCACACCAGACTGCCCTCTGCCTCCACCCTCAGCAGGTGTTGGACTGGTCCCACGACTCCTGAAGAGACAAGCACTTAATTAGCATGATGGATCACCATCTCTGTTGTAAAAAGCTGCTGGGACAGATCTAAGAGCTGACCTTGGAACTAGTCTTTAGTTCTTTTTTTTGGTACTGAGGACGGAACCCAGGGTCTTGCACATGCTGGGCAAGCACTCTACACTGAGTTAAGCCCCAGCCCTGGGACTCGGATTTAACAAGACTGTTACACATTAGAAGGAAAGGGGGAAAGAGGAGAGAAGGTAGGAAGGGAGGGCAGGGTGGAGGGAAGGAAAGGAGGGAGGAAGAAATCAAAAAAACTCCATGCTAATTTGGTGTTTTTAATTTAAAGAAAAGTCAGCCCAGAGGGGCCAAGCAGGAGCAAGGGGACTGGGCAGCCTGGGACAGAATTCAGCACAGAAGCTCCGCATCTTGACCCCAAACCAAGGAGTTTCCATCAGCCAGAGATGTTTCCTCTCATTTTCCCCAGAAAAAACAGAGCCCACCAAAGGATACTCTGGTTCCCACCCACCCCCCACGGTACCAACAAGCACAGCAATGGTGGACAGGTACCGCAGAGCAAGGGCCCACGTCCCCTGAAGCCCCAGGGTTGGGGCCCAGGCATAGCCTCCACCATGAGCCCCCCATCAACCTCGGCTCAGCCTTTAAGAAGACCCCTCTGGGTGCTTAGCCAGGCCAGTGCAGGATGTCCCAGGGTCTGCCCTAATAGCATGTGGGAGAGACTCAGGGAAGCTGGGGTACTTGGGGGTCACTGGGAGTCTCTGCTCAGCCTTGATCTCAGAGCCAGGACTGCTGGGCCTTTGCGCAGTCACCATGAAGACCACAGCGTGGTTCCCACTGGCTCCCCAGCCAGCACTGTGCCCAGAGTGTGGCCCTCCAGGCTGCTGTCTTCCCTGCTTCTCTCTGCTCTGGCCCCCAGGCCTCCACCTTGAGTTCAGCCAGTCTCTGCCACAGGCAGACACCAGCTTTGCTTCTCTGAATCTTCACCTGTAAAGTGAGAACGTCAGAAATAGTGTCTCATGGCCTAATTAAGCAGGATAACGTTCAGGAAATATCCTGAATGGTAAAACTACACACATGGTTATGATTATTAAATGGCTGCAGAGGAAGAGCTAAGGTCACCCAAATAGACATTTCCGTGACTGTGAGATCTACCACCAGCTCATTAAACTTTCCCTTTAATGATGGCACTGAACTTTAGGAATTCCAAAGGTAATACCATGGTACTGAGTCAAGCCTGCTGTAGTGTGAGCAATAGGCTCTGGCCCCACCTGTTCGGTGCTAGTACTCAGGATGCCCGTGAGTCTTGCCAGCAGCAGCAGCAGCAGCAGCCTTAAAGGAAGGTCAAGACTAAAGGCTGAGGACGGGACGGCAGCTCTGCAAACTCCCCCTTCTTGGTTCCTTATTTTGACACCGAGGACTCTGCTACTCAATTCCCAGGGCCTCCTGTGCCCTGGTTTGGTCTCCCAAGGTCAGCACAGCCCTGGGCATCCTGGCCAGAGCATCCTGGGCCCTTCCCCAGCAGCCACGAGGTCAGCACCTGGCTGTGCCAGCAGTGCGGCCTCTCCCCAACCCACGCTCTTCGGAGACTCTTCTCCCACTTCTTTGCACCTTCCCCGCCTGGGGAGAAGCAAGGAGGCCAGCCTCAGTCAGAGATTAAGGGCAGGAGATGAGGGAGGCCACTGCCGCCCTGCCCATCAAGCCCTGGCTTTTCCAGGGGTGAACCCTCAGGCAGAACAGAGGCCCCTGGGGGCCAGGCGGGCAGAGGGGAGCTCAATGGAGCACTTGTGCCTCCTTCTGCTCTGTGGGAGATCTTCCTGTCTTCTCTGCTGGAGATAAACAGGGGTCATGAGCTCAGGCAAGGGGCAAGTGTAAATGCCCCTCTTGCTAAATTCTCTCTCTAATCCATACAGTCAGATCTGCCCCGAGAGGCCAGCTTGGTTTCCAGGAGAGGAGTTTCCAGGTCCCCTGAGCCAGGTGTGGTCTGAGAGCACCCTCTGCAAGAGCCCAGCAGCCTGCTGGGGGCATGGTGGGCATGCCCAGCCCCTGCACACGGAAAGTGTGGGCTCCCAGGGAGAAGGCCCCGACCCTGGAGGACACCCACCCAGCCTGAGGGCCCTGGAGGCCCCTGGAAGTTGTTCAAGTTGTGCCCAAGCTGGCTGTAATGGTCAGAGGGTCTTGTGGAACTTCCAGAAGATTCTCCGTGATCTCCTCTACTTGCCAGTGGGCTCGGCAGTTTGTGGTCGTGAGGCGAGTCCCTGCCCTCTTTCCAGGAAGCAGTGGCTCGAGCTCACCTCATGCTCTCAGCAGGCTCTTGGGCTCATCAGGCGGGGAGAAGGCAGCCTGTACCAGCAGGCCGCGCGAGAAGGGCCCCATTCACAAACCTGGGGACTCTGTGTCCAGGGATTCGGGCGGGAGCTCCCCAGGCAGGAGACTCGATCCGACATCTCTTGCCCTGCTCTACCTCATCCTCCGAGGGCCTGTTTCCTCTCTTAGGGGTGTCCCAGGAGCCAGGTGAAAGTCACCCCGGGGCCCGGGACACCGGGACAGGTTCTATTTTGGTCACATTTTCAGCGGCCACCTGGAGAGGCCCCTGCCTGTGGCAGAGGAAGCTGTGACTCCCCCGTGCCTCAGTCCCTAAGGTGCCCTTCCTCCCTTTCTTCTTCACACGCCCCCTGGGGAGTCCACCTGGGATTTCACTTTGTGCTTTTGTGGATTTCAGAGACTTCTTTTCCATGAAAGTCACATCCCTTATCACTCAAAGTCCCGGTCAGACAGGGCTTCATCTCTCATTTCTCTCCTAGACTCGAAGTGGCAAATGTTCTCAGCATCAGTCTCTATATTATGTTAAAAATAGAAATATCAAGCTATTATTAAAAATAAGCATGATGCCTCTCACTCCAAAACCAATACGTATTTTAAAAAGCCCTTCTATGTTTAAAATGTTTCCAGCCTTTCTTCATTGTGTTAAACATCTGTCAAGCTGTCTCCCTGTAGACATTTGCTAAATAATACGGTTTATTTTGGGCAACCGATTGTAGAACACCTTCCAGATAGCTAGCAAGTGACATTCTTAATCACATCTTCTTTCCGAGTTTAAAGAACCAAATGATTTCCTTATCTTGACATGATTAATCATTTGAGCAGGAGCCAGGGACCTGGGAGGATATTATCTATGTCCCTAAACAGGAAGGTTGCTTATCAAGCTAGCGGAGTTTGCCATCACAACCAGGGATCAGGACGACAAATGGCCCGGGGAGCTGTCCCTGCAGGGTTTTTCAGGCGATGGTATCTAGCAAACCTCTTTTCCCAGAGCTCCCCGATTTCCCATTAGTCGCAGAGACGCGTAAGCCGTGTGGCGACTCTGTTTTCTCCTCCTGCTGCCTATCAGCTTAGGCTCTATTCTATTTCTTTATGAACACTGACTGGTTTTTCCTCCCATTTCCCCCCCATAGCTCAAAGCCTTTGGTGTGAAAGATCCCCCTCATGATTGATGGTTTTAATCAGAAGCTTGAAAACCATGAGGTCGTGGGTCTCCCTCTCTGTTCTTCCCTGCCCTCCCGGGCTGGGGCATCCTGTGGCCCAGTAGGAGGTACACCCCGCCTTCCACCCCAGCAGCTGGCCCTGCTTCCTGCTTCACTTCCAGAGCCCCTGTCCCGTTTGCCCGGGCTGAGGTTTTCCTGGGATGTGGGGTTTAGTGCTGGGAAGTCCTAGGCAAGCCAGGAAGGCTGCTCTCTCTAAAACTCCATCCGCAACCCCGGGACGCAGGCTAAGTCACCAAGCCAGGCACAGAAGGGCGGAGCACAGGGTCTCCCCAGCGAACCCTAGGAAGTGAGCAAAGAATGGCGTCACTGAACAGGGTCCTGAGGGGTCCTCGAAGGACATGGACCTCAACTCAGCCGTGGGGGCCTTGATGTCCTCGCAGAAAGGACTGAGATGATGGTCAAAGCAAGGCACAGGTGGAGCTCACTGAGGGGAAGGAGGGGAGCATGGGGGGGCGCGGGCCTGCACCCCAGCTGGGCATGCTGACGCACACGGGGTCTGCAGAGCAGGGATGTGGCTCAGGGCGCTGTTGGCCCTCCTGTGCTGAAAACTGGCATGCCGTCCACGACCAGAGCCACGGGCCATTACTGACCTGTTGACTATGGCCAGGAGCGGTCATTTCCTGACCCATTGACCACGACCAGGAGCGGTCATTTCCTGACCCACTGACCATGACCAGGAGGAGGTCGTTTCCTGGCCTGGTGTACACTGCCAGGAAGGTAACCAATGCCCTGAGCTGAATTCTTCCTTTTAAACATTAACTATGGACTTGGTCTTCTGGTGGACCCTGGCTGACACTCTTGGCCTCCTGGGAGTGTGTGCAGGGGCTCCCTGGTGTGGTGGTCTGTCCACATGGTTGGCACCGGGCCGGGGTAGCCATGTCCCTTCATGGTGCGGGGCAGTGGAGATGGCAGCAAGCCACCAGGGAATCAGAGCCCTCTAGCTCCCGATGTACATGTGCTCACAGTTTGGATGGGAGATGAGACAGATTCTCATGAAATGAGTTAGTGACCATGACGGGCACCTCCCATCAGTGCCACGAAGCCTGGCACACCTGCACTGCCTGATGCTCTCCTCTGCACACACCCTGTGCCACGCTGGGTTGCTGCCTGTCTCTGTACCAGTCACTCTAAGATGGTACAGGGACATGCACAGCCACGGCTGAATCCCTGGGAGGCCACTGTGGTGCACCCTGGCTCTGCTCCGGCTGCAAGGAGGACAGCAGCGAGGCCTCTCCTGCAACCCCGAGAGCTGTTTCTCAAAGTGCAGGTTGATCCAAGAGAGGAAGACGCACACACCAGTGTCCAGGTGCCTGGCCCAAGGATGACCATTTTTTGGTCAACTTGCAGTGAGGTCAGTGCCCAGATCACTCTTACAGAGACTACAGTGACGTTTTCTCTTTCATTCCTCATTCAACCAATGTTGCTGGACACCTGATTCAGTCTAGAAGTTACTCTAGGTGTGAGACACAGTCCTTCCCCATGGTAACTGTGTGCACATGTCCTCCAGGAAAGGCTCTTCCCATGGACCAGCATAAGGTCCAGGAATATGGTAGCAGGCCATGGTCCCCTGCAAGTGGAACCCTTGGAGAATAAATTTGATGTGATTCAATAATGTCAATTTATGACTTCCCTGCCAAAGATCTTGGGCAGAAAATTAATTTTAATGTCATTCTAAGTTTCAAGAACTTTTATTAAGTTTTTAAGTAGGGTACAAAATTTATTCAGAAAAGTGCTCCGTGAATATTCTCTCTTGTTTGAAGAACAGCCGTTCTCTTCTCTCTCCACAGTGAGTCTCTTCCTTGCCTTGGCTGTGTCACTAGTTCCTTTCTATTCCTAACCTGATGGTCACCTGAAGCCATTTTCAGATAAAACATCTAGGCACATCTTCTATGTCAAATTGTATAAAAATAATCTTCAATTCCATTTATACAAATTTTTAAAATCTTTTGGGCCAATTAAAGGATAACTTATTGACAAGTTTCTATGCTGCTTTACTTTTGAACTGCATTAAAATTGAACTGGATTAAGATATAATAAATCTATTAATAGAATGTCACATGTTTCTATTCTCAAATGTGCTCCAGGGGTTTCAAAAATACATACATGATCAGTTTTGAAGGTGCACACTGTCAATAACTAAGGGAAGAGCTACACAGTGGTTGAGCACCCCTGGGTTCAATCCTCAGTACCCCCCAAAAAAACAAAACAAAAACAAACTCTAGACTCGTTTGTTGTGTTTTAGTATCTAGAAGTTCCGAGGGGGAAGATGAAGGATATCTGAGTTATTTATACCTAACAAAAATGTGGCCTAGAGATCTTCACCTTGAAATCGGATGATAATCTGTGTGCATCTGAGGAGTTCACATTTCTATCTCTCACAAGCATGTGAACTTGGACTTTTCTGTTGCTATTTCTCTTTGTTGGTGATTTTAAGTTAGATGCTGTCCCACCCTCAGATGGCTGGGGACAGGGCCCGGGAGGACACAGGCGTCCTGGGAGTGTCCAAGCAGATGCAAGCAGGCTTCCAGCTCTCGGCTACCTACTGCTTTCCCAGCGTCCGGGAGGGAAAGGCACCAGAGCCCAGAGGGCACAGCTGGACTGTGCCCTGTCCTCACTCCCTCCAAACTAACCCCTGTCACAGCCTCTTCCCAGGCCTAGGTCCTCTGTGCACCTTGACCACAGCCTCACTGAGGGACAGAGACAGGGCCACCTCCAGGGAGAGCCTCACTCCTTCCAGGTGCATGTCCTCCCAGAAGCCACCTTGTGTCATTAGTTCTGACAAGGGCTCAGATGCACCGGGGCACCATCTCATCTGACACGGCACGGCTGCCAGGTCACTGGGTCTGCGAGCTTCGGGAGGGACTTGGCTGAGTGAAGCCCTCTTCAGGGCTGCATCTGAGCTGCCACCTGCAGCTTTCGCCTGAGGGGTCCCCAGGGGCAACAGAGACTCCTTGTCCCTTCCTTTCTAGCTCATGAGGAAGGAGTGCTCCGGCTGAGCCGCCCCCGGGGCCGTTTCACGCTTGTGTGGTGTGTTTGCATCTGAGAATGAAGGAAGGAAACATTAATCTGCTGTGCTCTGCGGGTTTTATGACTAATCAGTCTCTACAATGTGTTTTAGCCAAAACGTAATAACTCACCGTCAGGATGCTGCCCAAGGGCCTTCGGATGCCATGGAAACCACCTCTGATGAGAGGCAGTCTCTCACTTCCCCCAGGGGGACACCTCATCTGATGTCTTAACAGAACCGTCAACATTTGGACAGAAAAAGAAATGTGTGCACTTACATCTACGCTCGTGCTCGTGGGCGTCGCTTTAACTCGACACCGAGACACGGAAATTTACACAGGAGGGAGACACACTTGGATCCCAGTTCCGGAGACTGGGAAGCGGAAGAGCACAGTGCCAGCATTCACCTGCCTCAGGTGCAGGCCTCGGGCTGCGTCAGAGGGGCAGAGGCCTCCCGCGGACACAGCAAGCAGCCCGGGAGCTGGCTTCTACAAAGCTGCTGGGAAAGACCCACTGACCACCAGCCTGTGACGGCAGAGCCCTGTGACCCAGTCACCTCCCAAGGCCCACCTGGAGTGATGAGGACCCAGATGGGAACTCTGGGGTCACAGGGCAGTGTGTATTAGAAATAGACTGTCCCTAACAGAGCACCTGCCCGGGTGCAGTTCTCCAGGAGAACTCCGCTGGCCCTCTGCTCCCACGTCTAGGGGGCGTCACCAAATGCTTTTCCAAGTGCTCAGCCGAATGTTAATGCTGGCCCCTTGCCCAGGAGCCAGCAGATGTAGGTTCCCTCTGACTTAAAATGGAAAGGAATCCAGAAGATGTGGGCCTCTCTCACTTCTAATCTGCGGGCATCCAGAGGCCTGGATGGGGCACTGCGGCCAGTAGCAGAGGCTGGGGTCATGTAGGCAGGCTCTTGCACAGGATGAGGAGGGGTTGGGGCAGGGGTGGAAGGACAGAGGCCCCACAGAGGGACGGCAGACTACTCGGATTAGGGCTGTCCCTCCAGGGGAACCCTGCAACATGGTTGGGTTTCTTGTCTCACAAATTCAAAGAATGAGATTCATGGGCAGCAGAAGGTGCAAGAAAAGTATAAGAATTTCCTACAGCAAAGCGGAGCTCCCATGGCTGCGGGCGGGGGGGTGTGTGCTGAGAGGGTTGCCAGGGATGGCCATTGTCTAGGTGAACCCACAGGGTAACCCGACAGGAGTCAGCCCGGGCCCAGTCCTGGGTAAGGTGCTACGTGTCCCTGAGGCGTCCACGCAGCCTTTAGTCCAATCAAAACACCCACCAGGCATTTTCCTTCTTTGGAGAGGCTGTGGACTCCAGGTCATGGATGTCCTGATTTAAAAATAACTTTTGCAAGTTTCTCAGCAAAACCCTGTAGCTGCTGTGTGTTCTGCAGCGGGAAGTTCCCCGGGGCCCATTTCCCTGTCTGCCCAGGCTTATCTCTTCTTCCTGACCTCACCGTCTTGGTCTTTGACGGGTCAAGAGAACAAAAATTGAATTTGCTAACCCAGTTCATAAAAGCCATCCCCAGGAAGCCAAGGACTTTGTGATGATGAATCCCAAATTGCGAGACTGCCAGCCGCGGGCTGGCACGATCTCCCTTCTCTCTCAAGGTGCTTTCCGTCTATCAAATCTTGAACATGAAATGAGCTAATTTAAAAATCTTAACCAATAAGATAAATGTGACCCTGAGCATCGATTCTGTGTGGACGTGATGCCCCGAGGCACAGCCTCCAGCAGCCCCATTGCAGAGTGGAGCTCGTGGCCAACCTTGGGCAGGACCTGGGGATCTGCTCCACTGATGACCTGTCCCAAACAGGAGAGGCAGTGCCAGAGAGCCAGGGTCAGCTGGTGCCATCGAGGTCTCCCAGCACTCATCTGGGCCATCTCCCCTTCCCTGGCTGGCCATGGTGTTTCTGGTCACTCACGTCCAGGTGGCATTTATCAGATGTTCCACCCTTGACTGTCTTTTCCTCTGTGTCCTCTTTCCCTCCCTGACAGCAAATATCGGAAGGGCCAGCAGAAGAGCTGCAGGTGCCATCAGGGTGCTGTCCTACCATTTGCTTGAGGTCACTCACTCGTCATGAGCCCTAAGAAGCTCTGGCACCTAGGAAGCTCTGGCAGCGGTGAGGGAGCCCCTGGCCTGGAGGCTCCTCCACAGCCGCAGCCCCTTGGCAGCTCGTTCTCACCTCGCGCGATCTGCTCCACCGTGCCAGGGGACACGGGCTCCACGGACACGTCTGCAGTTGGGGGATTTCCTCTAGGAGACACAGGGAAACCGGGTCATTTGCCGATGTCCCGTTGTCCAACTGCAGGGCCTCCCGCGGGACTAGGAGTCCTCAGTGAGGTGACGGTGCCAGCCGAGCATCACCACCAGCTACTCTGCTGCAGAGCCCTGGTGAGTGTCGGACCGCGCCCAGCATGTCGCTCTGCCTGCTGCTACAGAACCACAGTGTGACCTCCCTGTCACGGTGGGTTAGCTGACAGTCCTCCTCATTGCTCTTCAGGTTCGCCATCACAGCGGGGGAGGTGCCCAGACTGTGCTGCCGAGACTCGGGCTGCCTCCCGAGCAGACGGTCTGGGGACGAGTAGACCAGGAGGGGAGGGCCTGAATCACAGAGGGCACGCTAAGGATGCCGGTCCCTGCTGTGTGCGCCTGGGTTGCCTGGGACGTTGCCTCACCTCCTCCCACAGCGAGGAAAGGAGGGGCAGGGGCGCAGCCCCCCCAGGGGACGCGGCTGGGAAGAGCCCGTGGAGACTGGAGTCTGGGCCCACTGATTCTGCTCCGCTGCTCTGGCACAGGTTGTGAGTAGGAAGGTGGCCTCGGCACCTCCACAGCTGGGAGCCCAGGGTCTCGAGGGATCTGGAGTTCGGCAGCCATGAGTGGTGACACGTTGTGACACACAGTCACAGCCTCGCCACAGCACAGATCTAACACACTTTCCAACAACGCAGGGTCCTAGGAAGATGCAGTGGGACCATTAGAAAGGTTGAGTGTGTGTTGGCTTGCTCTTTTTTTTTTTTTTTTTTTGGTACTGGGGATTGAACTCAGGGGCACTCGACCACTGAGCCACATCCCAGCCCTGTTTTGTGTTTTATGTAGAGACAGGGTCTCACTGAGTTGCTTAGCACCTCGCCATTGCTGAGGCTGGCTTTGAACTTGCGATCCTTCTGCCTCAGCCTCCCAAAGTGCTGGGATTACAGGTGTGCCACCGCGCCCAGCCTTGACTTGCTCTTTAAATGGATTTTGTGCCCTGTGAACTCTCCTGACTGGGCCTTAACAACGACCATATGCAGTAACAGCTCACAAACTCCCTGAAAGTCCAGCCCCAAGCTCTGGAAGAAGCCACCTCCTGCCCCTGGTGCTGCCTTTGCCCTCACACCTGCAGTGGGAAGGACGTGGAGTCACTCCACTCCACTTCCCTGCCAGCCTGTGGGGGACAAGGAGTGGACCATGGGATCCAAGCCTTCCTCCTCCCCACACGCCCCCAGGCCCCAAGGCACCATTAGAAGGACAGGGCAGTTGTGACTGGTTTTCCCACTTCCCCTTCAGTCGGGCCCCAGGACCTGGCCCTGAGTCCAGCTCCATTACTCCCCGGAGGTGTGTTCTGTGACACCTGGGACCTCATGGAGGAGCCCCTGCCAAGCACAAGACGCTGGGACACAATTCCAGTCTTGGGGCCCCGCGGACCTCGGGAACGTGGGCCTGTGGATTTCACAACAATGCTCCTGGTGTAAGAGCATCGTGGAGGTGGCTAAGCCAGACCCCGGACTCCCTGGAGGGCTACTTTATAGCTATTAATCTCCACATCAGGCACATTTACAGCCCTAATAGCTGTCTCCTGGCCAGCATAAACAGACATAAATAAAGCCAATATAAAAGACAGGGTGTCAGACTCAATTGCAGCTGCGGATTCCTGGGTACACTTCTGACAGAGAGCACAGGCCACTTGTTTTCTCTCCACAGTGATTATCCTCTGCTCAATTTCCCACTTCAGTATATTCTGCAGAGTTCTGAAAGCAGCATCACAAAGTCCCCACAGCCATAGGGACTGATTCCACAGTACAGGGGACATGTCATCCCGCAAGGTGCAGACAGACATCTGAGGATCCTTTAAGTGCAGAAGCCACACCTCCCAACACTTCTCGGGCGGCCTGGGGAGTTTGGAAACTGCAGCTAAATAAGATGTAAAATGTTATAGTGTCTATTTTCTATACTGTTTCCCCCAAATAAAAGTTTATGGATACCTTCAGGGACTCAGATAAATGTTGTAAATTCTCACATTCCGTGGCCTGTGCTGAAAAATAGGCTTTATTTAGAGTTCTTGATTTTTGGCAGTGTTGTTTATTGGATCGTGGCCCTATTTCTGTTGGGAGCACAGGAATAATCCTACAAGCTTGTACACAAGCCAGGCTATATTGAGACCATTGTTTTTGACAATAAGGTGCAGTGGTACCTAGCACGGGCTCATGAAGAGTTTTAAGAGTGGGGAAAGGGACAGGGAGGTGCAGTAGGCAGGGCTGAGCCCACACGGTTCTGGGGAAGACTGGAGCGGGGAGTCCCCCCATCCTCAATCTCTCTGCATCAGGGCTCTGAGAGCCTTCTGCACAGGCGTCATCCAAGGCTGTGGCCTGCAAGGCTGTCTGTGCAGGGTCAGTCTGGAACCAGGGTCCTGTGCAGGAGGAACCAACGCTTAGCAGGAGCCTGCTTGTGCGGGTGTGTGTTTTGTGGAAACAACAAGCTGAGCAGCGAAGACCTTCCCAGATGTAGAAAGACCCCCTTCCAGGGTCTGTCTTCTGGGGGCAGCACAGTCGAGGGATTTTGGATACCTGGGTGTACCAGCCTTCGGTGCCCAGCGCCCTCTCCCCTCTTGCTTTGGCCGTGGCATGGCCCCCCTCCTGGCTCACCTGCATATCCCTCCCTCCCTGGTATCATCTTGCTCCCTCGCAGGTCACCCAGTCTTCCAAGAGCTTGCATGGAGCCAGGGATTGTTCTGCAGAACCGCAGACACCCGGAAGGCAGACTGCCCCTCACTCACTGTCTGCAGGACTCAGGAAAGTCCTCAACCGCTGGGAGCCTGTGTCCACTACACAGCGAGGCTGAGCAAGCGCCGCCAAGGGTTTGGTGAGGATGACCTGACGGTGCGTGTGAGGCGCAGGTTCCTGGCGCAAGGCCACCCCGAGAAAAGGGGGCCTGTTATCCTGGCTGCTGTTGGCTTCCTACAGCTACACTTGAGAGTGAACCTGCAGGCTGGGGCTGGGGCTCAGTGGTGGAGGCTGGCCTAGCATGCATGGGGCACTGGGTTCGACCCTCAGCACCACATATAAATAATAAATGAATAAAATAAAGATCCATCAACAACTGAAAAAAAAAAGAGTGAACCTGTGATCCACCTACCCATGTGTGTAGGTGGGGACTCCCGTGGGATCCCAGGCTGGGTCAACCCCTGGACTGCCCCCACAGACCTGTGTGAGAGCTCAGGCCCAGGACCGCCTGTGCACAGAGTGAACGTCCACAGTTTTGCTCCCTTCCTGAATCCATATTGGGACACTGCAGCCATCACCACAGCCCTCCCCACATAGTAACCTCCACCTTGGGACAACAGACAGGGCCTGGAGGCAGCTGCCCTCCACAGCTCAGCACACCACAGCACTGCATCTCCGAACAGGCAGCCCAAAGCCATTGTAAGTCCCGCCCTTCAGCCTCGTCTTTGAAAGTGTTTACATCCATCTTGGGCCACCCTCACTGCTTTCTTGAGTTACTTCTGCTACTGCCACCACCATCTTTAGTTGCAGTAGTGGCCATCTGGGGACACCTGCTGGGCACTGGAAGTGAACTTCAAGGTGAGGTATGGGTAATCTGCAGAGTCACTACAAGATTATAGGGTAGAAACTGCAATACCTCAGATCTGCACTGCAAGAAAGGAAGACACATAATCAACATGAAAAATCAAGGGAAGAACGTGACCCAAACAAACCAAGATACTACAATAATAGAATCCATTGACAGCAGCAGTTGGTAAAATGTCAGAGAAAGAGTCCAGAATGTACATAATAAAAATGATCTGCAAATTAAAGAATGACTTAAGTGAGCAAATACAGGCAAAAATTGATCACTCCAACAAAGAAATAAGGGAGAAGGCTGGGATTGTAGCTCAGAGGTAGAGCGCTTGCCTTGCATGCATGAGGCCCTGGGTTCGAACCTCAGCACCACATACAAAGCAATCAAATAAAGACATTGTGTCCATCTACAACTAAAAAAATATTTAAAAAAAAAAGAAATAAGGGAGAAAATACAGGTAGCAAAAGATTACTTCAAGAAAGAGGTAGAGATTGTAAAAAAAAAATCAGTCAGAAATTCTTGAAATGAAGGAAACAATAAACCAAATTAAAAACTCAATAGAAAGCACCACCAGCAGACTAGATCACCTGGAAGATAGAACCTCACATAATGAAAACAAAATACACAATCTTGAAAATAAAGTTGACCACACAGTGAAGATGGTAAGAAACTATGAACAGAACATCCAGGAATTATGGGATAGTATCAAAAGACCAAATCTAGGATTTATTGGGATAGAGGAAGGCACAGAGTTTCGAACCAAAGGAATGCACAATCTCTTCAATGAAATAATATCAGTGAAATAATAATTTCCCAAACATGAAGAATTAAGTGGAAAATCAAATATGAGAGGCTTACAGGACACCAAATGTACAAAATTACAACAGATCTACACCAAGGCACATGATACTGAAAATGCCTAAAATACACAATAAGGATAGAATTAAAGGCCACAAGAGAGAGGAACCAGATTATCTATAGGGGAAACCAATTCTGATCTCAGCAGATTTTTCAACCCAGACCCTCAAAGCCAGGAGATCCTGGAACAACATATACCGAGCTCTAAAAGAAAACAGATGCCAACCAAGAATCTTATATCTAGCAAAATGAAGCTTCAGATTTGATGATGAAATAAAGACTTTCCATGGTAAACAAAAGTTAAAAGCCTGCACTAGAGAGCATTCTCAGCAAAATATTCCATGAGGAGGAAATGATGACCAACAATGAAAATCTGCAAAGAGAGGAACTACACTAAAGGAAAGGCCAATCAAAGGAGAAACCAAGTCAAGTTAAAAACCAAAAATAAACCAAAATGATCGGGAACACAAACCCTATCCAGTAATAACCCTGAATGTGAATGGTGTAAACTCATCAGTTAAAAGACATAGACTGAAAGATTGGATTTAAGGAAAAAGACCCAACAATATGCTGCCTTCAAGAGACTCATCTCATAGAAAAAGACATCCAGAGAGTGAAGGTGAACTGATGGGGAAAAACATGCCACTCAACTGGACCACGTAAATAAGCAGGGGTCTCCATCCTCATATCTGATAAAGTGGACTTAAAACCAAAGATAGTCAGAAGGGATGAAGAAGGACATTTCACACTGCTTAAGGGAACCATACATCAACAAGACATAACAATCATAAATATCTATGCCCTGAACAATGGAGCTTCCAAGTATATCAAACAAACCCTTCTCAATTTCAAGAATTAAGTAGACCACAACACAATAATACTGGGTGACTTTAACAAACCTCTCTCACCATTAGGTAGGTGTTCCAAACAAAAATTAAACAAAGAAACTATAGAACTCAATAAACAATCAATAATTCAGACTTAACAGACATATAGAATATTTCATCCCTCAACAAGAAAATACACTTTTTTCTCAATAGCACATGGATCCTTCTCCAAAATAGACCATATGTCATGCCACAAAGCAAGTCTTAGCAAATACAAAAAGGTAGTTGAGATACTACCCTGTATTCTATCTGACCATAATGGAAATTAAAAATCAATGATAAAATAGAAAATAGAAACTACTCCAACACCTGAAGATTAAATAATACACAACTGAGTGATGCACAGATAACAGAAGACATCAGGGAGGAGATAAAAAAAATTCTTAGAGGTAAATGAGAACAGAACTCCGATACAACATATCAAAATCTCTGGGACACTATGAAGGCTGTGCTAAGAGGAAAGTTCATTGTATTAACCTTATTCATTAAAAGAAGAAAAAGTCAACAGATAAATGATCTGGTACTACATCTCAAAGCCCTAGAAAAAGAGGAACAACCAACATCAAAAGAAGTAGAAGACAGGAAATAATTAAAATCAGAGACGAAATCAATGAAACTGAAACAAAAGAAACAATTCAAAAAATTGACAAAACAAAAAGCTGGTTCTTTGAAAAAAATAAATAAAATTGACCAACCTTTAACCATCTTAATGAAAAGAAGGAGAGAAAAAAACCCAAATTACTAAAATTCATGATGAAAAAGGAAATATCACTAAAGACTCTGCTGAAATACAGAGCATAATTAGAAACTATTTTGAAAATTTATACTACAGTGAAATAGAAAACCACAAAGACACCAACAAATTTCTAGAGGCGTATGACCTGCCCAAACTGAACCAGGAGTATAATCACGACTTAAACAGATCAATTACAAGCAAGGAAATAGAAGAGGCCATCAAGAGCTTTCCAACCAAGAAAAGCCCTGGACCAGATGGATTCTCAGCCGAGTTCTACAAGACCTACAAAGAAGAACTAACTCCAATACTCCTCAAATTATTCCATGAAATAGAAAGGGAGGGAACCCTTCCAAACTCATTCTATAAGGCTAGTATCACCCTGATTCCAAAACCAGATAGGAACACATCAAAGAAAGAAAACTTCAGACCAATATCCCTGATGAACATAGCTGCAAAAATTCTCAATAAAATCTTGGCAAATCACATACAAAAGCATATTTAAAAAAATAGTGCACCACGATCAAGTGGGGTTCCCTCCAGGGATGCAAGTTTGGTGCAACATACGGAAATCAATAAAATCGCCCTCTTCCCTCGCCCGTCTTAAGCTGGGGCCAGGCTGTGCAGGGGTGAGCGGCCTCGCACGGCGGCCATGCCACCTGCCGTTACTTAAGTGGAAACTAAGTAATCATTAATTAATGAGCTAAAACTGAATTAAGACTTGAGGTTTGGTCACATGAAGCACATTTCCAGTGCTATGTGCACGTGTGTCCAGCGGCTACAGGGTGGACAGCACAGAGGGAACTTTTACATCACTTCCAGAAGCCCACTGGGATGGCACAAAGCTCCACAAAGGACCAGAAGTCTGTGGATAGCATGTGTCCAACTTTCTTGTCTCAGACATTTTAACCGTGGTTAGTTTTTGTTGAAAAGTCAGCTAGGCAGGTAGAGGGACATTCACTTGGCAGTGAAGCAGTCCTGGGTTCAGTTCCACTAATGCCTACCCACTGGGCGAGTTAGTTACCATCTGACCCTAAGTCTCCTGGTCCATAAAATGGGTGAAGAGCATTTACTTTGAAAAGGCTTCATGAGAATTAAATGAACTAGTGCCTCTAGGAGGTGCTGTAAGAGGTGGTTGGTAGGGAACTTAGGATAATTGTTATTGGTTTTTTTTAAGTTTGTTTTTTCCAAGCAAGTTTTCATGAAGTTTCCAGCTTTCAGTGTTAGAGCTTTCCCATTTTTTTTGATATGACTGTTAATTACCCCTTTTGCACAAGTCTGAAATAATGTCTAAGTTATAACTGTTTTGACAATGACCAAGGAGTTGATTTCCTTTCTCATTCTCCTTTTCTGGGTTACACTTCTAAGATGGTTTGCTGTCGAGGAACGAGAAGAGAATGTCAGTATTCACTGAGGGACAGAGAGTGGCCATGAATCTAGACCAGAGCCAGTCTCGTTACAGTTAAAAGAATGACCTCTTTGCAAGGTCTTTCAGGAGCATCCACGGAAGAGGCTTCTGGGGTGCTTCAAACGTCAGGAGACTCACCCAAGATGAGGAGGCTCAGGAGCAAAAGTTAGCCGGAATTGGATCTATGTCTGATGACCACGTTCTGGAAGAACCACCTGTTGTAGAGGGCAGGGACCGGCTCTCCTCCGTCAGGAAAGGGAGTGGAGCTCCAGGTTCTGCCTCCTTGGACTGAAACCTCTATAAGCACCATGGCTCTGTCAGAGAGGAGACACAAGGGCAGGTGCCACAGAGCTGTCCGTCAAGCAGTGAGCCAGGAATTCAAAGGCTGTGACCTAAGGCAAGCACAGAATTCTCTGGGGACACCAGGAAAGCACAGAAAGAGCCTGCCTGGCTCTCCATGAACACTACAGTGCACTCCTCCTGGAGGGCAACTCCAGCTATCTTTTCCTCCCTCTTTATTTTGAGCATATTGATCTGGGTTTTCAGAGACCATTGTGTTGGCCACAGTTTTACATTAAGACTTCTGTCCCTGGAGCCTGCCAGCCCTGACCACGCTGAGAGATAGCATCTGCATCTCCAAAGTCTCCATCTTTTACCTTGAACAATTGCTCCGGTGGGTAGTAAAAGGACAACAGAGGTAAAAACATACCTGTGTACTCACGCACCTGTGTCTTGCCTTTCTGGTCAGTGGATGGAGCTGTTCTCAGTTCTTGTGTCTGACGATTTCCTTTTAGAGGTAGAAAACACACATTCGGGGGTTCAGGTGGAGATTGCAAATCATCGCCTCTTCAAGCTGTCCCTGGAGGCAGGGGGCCCTGGGACCTTCCCCACTGGGGAATGCCGTCCCACCAGCACTTGCGCCCAGAAGCAGCTAAGCCTCACAGCAGCTAACAGTGAACCTCAGGCCACCACCTCTGTGTGCAGATGTGTGACAGCTTTGGAAAGGAGCTGGGCTCCTGCCTGCAGGGCTCCACTTCAGAACGGGGCTTTCATGTAGAAGACAAAGCCTGATTAGCTTTTGATCTCTGTTCCTTGTTGTGTCCACAGACACTCAGGATGCCCGTGGGGTTGGGAGAGGAGTTTGGAGGACACTCCTTCCACAGAAGCCTTCCTCCCTCCAGGCGGTCACAGGCAGGGCCTCAGATGGCAGGCAGCGGGCAGGCAGGGCCGAGGGCACTCTCCCAAGTGCTCCACCCCAGGCTCCAGCAGAATCCCCTCTGCAAAGCACCCTGCAAGGAAGCCGAGCCATCCCCCCACCCCGTCCAGAAATGATGACTCGAGGGGAATACAAGCTGTCAGGGAAGAGGCTGAGCTGAAATGGAAATTCAAATGAGAGAAATGGAGGCTGGATGCTAAAAATGGGTTTTAAAATGAAAAAGCTAACCAGGGACCCAGAGATGGAAATGACAGGCGCCAAGCCCAGGAGAAGCTGATCACAGTGAGGAGTGCAGGGATCTGAACCCCCCAAGCTGGGAGGGGCGATGCTCAGGGCTTTACAGGGTCAGCTGCTCGATAGAACTGGCTGGAGGGGCCACAGATGACCAGCACTGCACCCGGGCAGAGGCAGCCCTGCCTTCCAGCTCCCCTCCCGCTCCCCTGGTGCTGCCCACCACCTCCCTGGTGGGTTCACTCCTCTGCCCCTCAGGGTGGCTGTGCAGCCCCCGGCCGTGTGCCTCCATGCACCCAACCATCCATCCGAGTCTGCATACAGACCTCACAGAGCTGCGACCCCAGGGGAGCTCACTGGACAGAGACCTAAACTGTTGGACATTTTCAAGATTTGGCACTAACTAAGCAGAGACCCTGGGGCTCATTCCACGTCCTGGTTTCCTCCGAGATGTCAGGCGGTGCGGCCCCGTCACATGGCTGGCGTGGAAGCCCGTGAGTTAAGGCAGCGCGGCTGCCCAGGAGTGCCAGGAATGCTCCCGGCCAGCTGGCGGTTTAGGTCCACATGTAAATCTATTTTCGCTTCCACTCAGTGCCCGCGCTCTGCATGGCGTCTGGCAGGGCCCGTGAGCAAGTGGAAGGAGCCGCACCGTCGAGCGGGAGCCGGGAGCCCAAGAGTGGCCAGGGCCATAGCTGGGGTGTCCCCCCACACAGGCTGTGGTGCATCCTGGAGGCTGTGTGGGGCAGACCGTGGCCAGGACAGTGCCCACCCTTCTGTGAGGAACTGCTGGTCACTGTGGAGGGCTGATCTTCACTCTCCTGACGGGGCCCCTATTGTTTTAGCCCGCAATCCCCTGAAGGGTGTTAGTCACCTTTCCACTGCTGTGACAAAATACCTGAGAAAATCACCTAAAGAAGACAGAAGATTTATTTGGTTTCAGAGGTGATCCATGGTGGTTGGCGCTGAGGCCTTGGGCCTGTGAAGGCAGCCCACCACACCTGGTGGTGGAGCAAGGCTGCGGATCTCATGCCTGTCAAGAAGCAACAGAAAGAGGAGGGGCTGGGCTCCCAAGGGGCCCTTCTAGGACACGCCTCAGGGGCGCAACTTCCCCCCACCTCCCAAGGTCCCACCTGCCCCAGCAGCACTGCAGGCTGGGGACCAAGCCTCAGCCAGGGCTTTGGCCTTAAGCTTAAAGCAGAGCAGGGGCCAGGTTTTTTATTCGAGAGTGGACTGCAAGCGTGAGAGTCAAGGACAGACCTCTGGGCATCGCAGCAATGCCAGGATGTGCTTTGTGACCTGCTGTTTGCACAGGGGCAGCTGCGTCAGTCAGAGCAGGGGACGCAAGCTGCTGGAGGCCTCGTGCCGGGAAGCGCCCCTCTTGACCTGTGTCTCGTCCAGGACAAGAGGCCCTTGCACAGTACGAGGAGCAGGGTCCACCTCCCCAGGGCAGAACTGAGGCCGCCAGCCCTGGAGTCCTGGGAGTGGCCAGGCAGCCGCCCACCCCTCCTGCTCCTGGCCCCTTTAGGCTCTGCCCACAGGTGGCCCAGGCTGCTGCCACCCGGCCTTCTGTCCACTCCACCACCCGGCATTGCCCCCTTCTTGGCACCGGCCACTCTTCTGCCTGGGTGCCTTGCCTGCTGCTCCAGGTCCCGAGTGGCAGGGCGGGCTATGAGGTCCTGGGCATTGGCTTCCAGCCATGGCCCAGTCCTCCTGGGCTGTCTGCCCAGCCTTTGGCCTGAAGCTCCTGCTTCCTGGGGATGAAACATCGAGGTCAGCATGCCTCGGCCATCCTGCAGCCCAGGCTCCGGTAGCGGCACTGGCAGCTGCCTGTTTGTATGGTTGGGCTGCTGGAAAGGGGGCTTGGGACCACCCTGGCAAAAGGAGAAGAGACCTCTGTCGTTGCAGAATCAAATAAACACAAAGGTGTGAAGCTGCGTGCTCACCGGCGACCCTGGGCAACTTCCTTGGCCTTCCGTGCCGCGGTGTCTCCATCGGAGAGACTGGGTCCTGCAGGATGGTTTTGAGGATGGCGTGAGCTGCACGGAGCACCCAGGACCTGCAGGCCTTGCGGTGGTGAATCAGCAGGGGGCTGTTGCTGTAGAAGGAGGGCGTCGGGGGCAGGAGGCCGTCACAGCTTCCGGCACAGGCTGTGACTTGGTCACTCGGGGTGAATTTGGCTTCCCTGAGCAGGTGGCGACCTGCGCTGTAAGAGGGAGCAGGTCTTAACACAGGAGACAAGGCTGGGAAGAGCGTTCCTGGCAGAGGGCCATGTGCAGGGTCATGGTGGGGGCAGGGGGCGTGTCTCCAGAGGTCTGCACAGGGAGGACACAAGGCAGATGTGCGGCCCTGGCAGGACCGGCCAGATCATACTGAGACTCGAACCCTGTTAGGCGTTTGGGGAAGCCCAGGGCGATGTTTTAGCCATCTGCTGCTGTGTGACACGTTGCCCCAACCCTGGGCACACTCTTATTATCTCACCTGGTTTCTGGCAGTTAGGAATCCACGTGTGATGGTGCTGCTGCCTCTGGCTCAGGGTCCCAGGTGAGGCTGGGAAGCTGCCGGCCAGGGCTCTCATCATCTGAGGCTTGGCAGGGGCTGAGGATCTGCTTCCAGGATCTCTTGGTTCTCTGTCCTCTCTCTGTGGGCCTCTCCATAGGATGGCTGAACATAGAGCAGCTGTGCCTCTCAGAATAAGAAAGAGGACATATGCGCGATGGAATATTACTCAGCCTTAAAGAAGAATGAAATTATGGCATTTGCAGGTAAATGGATGGAACTGGAAAATATCATGCTAAGTGAAATAAGCCAATCCCCAAAAACCAAAAGCCAAATGTTTTCTCTGATAAGCAGATGCTGTTCCATAGTGGGGCGATAAGGTGGGGAAGAATGAAGGAACTTTGGTTTGTGTAGAGAGGAGTCAGGGGAGGGGTGGGATTATGGGGTGGGAAGGACAGCAGAGAGAGACGGACATTATTACCCTGTATACATGTGTGATTACACCACTGGAGCGACTCCACACTGTACAGCCAGAGGAATGAGAAGTTGTGCTCCATTTGTGTACAGTGTGTCAAAATGCATCCTACTGTGAAATAAATTAATTATTTTAAAAAAGCATAAGAAAGAGGAGCCCGAGGTAGCCCGAGACGGAGCCCAGTGTACTTACAACCAGAAATGCCTTCCCATCTCTTCTGCCCAGATCTGTTGGCCGCAGATCAGCTCTGGTGTCGTGTGGGGGGTGAGTTGTGAACAGTGTGGTCACCAAGAGGCACATCGTCAGGGCTGACCTGACCACAGTGGGGAGAAGTAATTGGATTTGCCTTCTGGAAGGTGAGGAGGGAGGGTGGCCCTTGACAGGTGTGGGAGGAAAGGCCTGGAGGCAGCACTGGCCTCCAGGGGTGACAGCAGCTCAGGGTCTGGTGGTGGTGGGCCCAGGGACAGCAGGAGGGGCTCAAGAAACGCTTGGCAGTCACCACACAGGACCACTGGTGGCAGGATGAGGGCGGGAGAGGTGGCTCCACTGAGGGCCCGGGATGACCGGATGGGCTGAGGGAGAGGTGGGTTCGGGCCACCCTGGAGTCCTGGGCTGTGCACCTGCATGGTGCAGGCTGGCTTTGTGTTGGGACTTGGTGAGGTGGGGTGAACAGGGAGTCTCTAAGGGGAGGTTGGTGAGTCCAGAGCTGGTAGTGCCAGTCTGCCTGGGAACCCTCAGGGTACGAACCCCACAGATATTGGCACACAGGGAGTATTCGTCACCGCCTGGGAGTAGTGACCATCTAAGAATACGCTAAGGTGAAGGGGGGCCTGGAACGAAGCCTCAGGGAAGCCGCCCAGCGCCGGCAACACTGCAGCTGTGTGTGAGCAGGCTTGGGTTGATTAGTCCTTCTCCAGGTGACCCGCATGGAGGACGTCTGCAGAGACTTCCCCAGAGTCCACTGGGGCCAGCGGCCCCCAAGCAGCCACTCACTGCCAGGTCATCAGGGCGACAGAGGTCTCTGCCATGATCCAGGACAGTCACTCTGGCCTGCACGTGGTTCCAGGAACCGCCTAGTCTGGCAGGACTGTCTCCCAGCATCACATCAGGGTGACGGCCTTGAGGAGAGTGCCCGGGTGGCTAAACCTGCTCCCCGCGACACAGCCCCTCTAGGTCCAGCCCACCACCTGGTTCAGCTGCTGACTCCCATCCAAGCCTCTGCTTTCCAGACCTTTCCAGCTGCAGTTGGGCTCCCCCTAGAAGCAGAGCATGGAGGAGACTAGAGGGGTACGCTCCAGGGGTACGCTCCAGGCTGCGAGCACAAGCAGGGAGTCAGGAAGGTGGGACATGAACCACCACGGGACCCAAGTCCATTCCTAGATCACAGAACTGAACTGGAAGCCAGGGCTCCAGCAGATACCCGCCTACCACCCTCTTGCCCACAGCAGCCCCAGAGCAAAAGCAGCCCCGATGCCCATCCTCAGATTAACAGCCAAACACAACACGGAACTGTAGGGGACAAAGTTAGAAAGAAAAAGGTGTGCCAGGGCTTTGAGAGCAAGAGGCTGTATGGGGTTGAAGCCCCCAGCGGGTCCTCATCTCCACGAGCTCCACCTGGCGTAAATGAGTGGTCGAAGTCCATCATGGAAGGAATGCAGCTGCCCTCGGCCCTAATCGAGATTTCTGAGACAGCCAGCAGGAAACGAGGCCACTGCAAAGCCCAGGACAACACAATGAGAGGGCGCTAAAGGACACGAGGCTTTCCTTTAAACTAAAGCCACCTGGGTTTTTTGCCGATGCTCGGTGGCCTTGGACATATTCCTGAAGCTGAGCAGCCATCAGCTCTGGGACTCTAATGATGCCTGAACTTTTCTTTAAAAGCCTCAGAGAGAAGAGCAGGATAAACTGCTCCCTCTGAAGGATGGTCTCCAGGCAGGTGGAAAGATAAGACCATTTTCTGGAATATCTCTGACTCGATTGCAGTCTTGGGGACGTTCCTGTGACTGACAGCCCCCAGCAAGGCCAGGGCTCTCATCCCACCTGCACAGATTAGGAAAATGCAGATGAAAGCAAATTTGCTCGACTCTGCAGCAGGATTTCTCAAGGTTCGTTGGCTTCAATGTGAGCTCAGGAGGTTTCCCTGGAGTCAGCAGCAGCGCTGGATTGCAGGAGCCAGGGGCAGCCTGGCGGGTTCCACTGTTGTTTATGTGTGACAGGCCACACACACACACACACACACACACACACACACACATGCATGCGCCTTAATGAAATGTATTTTTTTGTACCTACAAAATATTTCTTGCTAATTTTTTTTAAAAACTACCTAAATAGATTTCATGTTACCAAATACATACTAAGATCATTAGAACCCATTTAATTCCCTACTTTTTCTTTCTAGAAGCTGGGCTAATATTCAACTGGCTATCCCAAAGTCTGCAGCAGGGGTCAGCATCTGTGGCCACAGGCCTGTTCATGAATGGCCACAGAGGGACTTCACGTGGTTGGGGACACCTAAAGCTGCAGGCAGCTGGAATCTCAGGTCCACAGAAGCACAGCCACACCACCTGTCCCTGGGTTGTGTGTGCCTGCCTTCCCCTTAAAAGGGCAGAGTGGGGTAGTGGCCCAGGGGTCCCAGGGAGTAGAAAGCCCAGGATGTTCCTCTTTGGCTCTTCACAGAAAGCTCAGCCGGATGCAAGCAGTTCTGCCCTGTGTTGCTGGTTGCTTTGGGGCCTCCTCAGGTCCCTGCCCTGCCCCAAACAAGACCTGTCACGACAGGTCATAGGTCCAGATCTACTGATGCCACCCACATCTACTTGGTATCACGTGACACCCACTTAAGCATAAGTAGCACTTCCTCCTCACATTCAACTTCGCTGCTTTATAAGAAGAACTTTTGAATTCTGTCAGAAAGTATGTTCTCGCCAGCTAATTTCTTTTCCAGGGACAATCAGATTTGTATACAATGGGCAACTATTATCAGCAGGAAAAATGTTCCTTCTAAATGTCAAACAGTTCTCTTCTAGTTAGTGAATTTGTTGTACAAACAAAACCAGGCACGATGCCATGGCATTCTGTTTAAATGTGACTCGTGGGATCCCCAGACACCCAGGAGCCTGAGGGCTGAACAGAGTGGTGGCCAATTGTATATCTTAACTTCTGAAATGCCCGGTGGGAGGGAGGGAAAGGAAGGCAGGCTGGGCCTGGGCAGAGAATCACCAAAGAACAGAGAGAGCGTCTTTCCTTTGTGGAACAATTTAATCAGAAACAGTAAGAGTAGAAGAACTGTATTTGGGGACTTAGAAATTACGATTTGGGAGACATGGGCTTATAGAGTTCCGAGTAAAGAAATGTCCCACAGGGGCAGAAAGAGTGGGAGCTTCCACAGAAGCAGGTGTGAGAATGCCTTCACAGGAGGCTCCTACCGGAGTTGAGAAGGAGCAGGGGCCGCGAGGGGGCAGAGAGATGAGAGCAGAGCATCTGCCCAGGGCGAGAGGGTCCTAGGGCCACAGCCTGACCACCCCCAGCGGGGTGTGAGTGAGCGGAGATGGTGCAGCCCCTGAGCATGGAAGTCTCCAGCCCCACCTTCCCGATGGGAGCCGGAGCTGGCAGCGCTGGCGGGATTCGGAGGGCGTGTTAGCTACTTCACTGGGCATTTAGAGGAGCAGTTTCCTTAGTCTTCAGGCTCGCCTCTCAGATCTCGGCATGAATCAGGCTTCTGACGAGGCAGCTTCCTGTAATTTTATTTCAGCCCAAGTCTCTGCCTTACCTGAGCCTCTTCTCCACCTGCTTAATTGCTGCCCCCAGCGGAGGTGCCGCAGCCTGCTACCACTTTGCTCACGCTTTATGAGATCAACATTGAACTGAGAGCCCATTCACATTCTTGGTTTGGTGTTGGCTGAAGAAAACTGTATCTAAAGAAGAAAAGACCTCATGGAGCCTGCCAAGAAATATTAGCTCCCCTGCTAACGACCAGAGGAATTGAAATGTTGCTGCCTGAAGGGACTGATGTCAGGCTGTGCTTTGAGAATGACCCCACCTCAGGCTGCGGCTTTATGAAATTTCCCTGCTTGACTTCGATCTGCAGAGGGTACTGGACAGGGGCCTGGAACTGACCCCGGTAAGCAACTTAAGATGGATTTGTTTCATTGATGTGGGGCAGTGGCCTCTGAGGTGGGGTTCCTCACAGACCTCCCGCTTCTTGGCTGCGCGGTCCCATGGCACTGTACTGAGAACCACTCAGCACAGACGCCTCTCATGACAGTCTCTCCGTAGGTCAGGCCGCCACCGCCGTGCACCCGAGGGCAGCTGCAGGGTGGGCCGTGAGGACCAGCTGCTGGGGGTTCAGGTCGTGAGCAGCACAACGAAGCCTCCAAGTGTGACAGGTCAGGGAGCAGAAACCTGACTGCCACCTTGGACAGATGCCAGTGTGATCACAGCTGGGGGCAAGATGGCTACCTCCCTGCCTCCCAGAGGAGGTGGGTCCAGGACAGAGCTGACGCTGAGGGCCACAGTGTGGCTTTAGGAGGAGGTGGAAGAGGTTAAGGAGACCTTATGAGAATGCATGCCAGCCAGACGGCAGGAAGGTGAGGGTAAGAACGGCGGCAGGTGGAGAGGGCCAGGGTAACGCGCAGGCCGCGTGAACCTGGGCCAGGCCTTGGGCCGAGAACCGCTGCATGGGGAGCGGATTGAATTCTCACAGCAGCCTATGAAGAAGTGCTACTCACACCCCGTCTTCAGATGGGGAGCGGAGGTGGCAGTGATGAGCAGCAAGGCTGGGGTGGAAGCTGCGTCCGCCACACACACCGCAGTGTGAGCCTTCCCACGTCTGTGCCACCCAGAGCCAGGAGGGGAGGGGCTTAAAGATGCTCGTAGAGTGGACAGCAGGACTGGACACAGAGGTCATGGGAGGCCACATCCTGCAGAGAGGATGGGATAGTTCCAGCTGGACCAGAGAGAGAGAATGGAAAACCCCGCCACAGCAGGGGAATGAGACCCCGCCACAGCAGTACAGGCACCAAGAACAGCGGGCCAGCGTGTTCAAGGGGTGGGTCCAAGACACCCAGCGCATCACAAGCCCTGCCTCAAATTCACCCATAGCGAGCCCAGAGCCCAAATATCTGTGGGCTGCCGTGACCTCTGGACACAAGGAGAGCAGCCCCAGAATCAAAGGCCCCACAGGCCAGGGACCCAGAGGCGTGCACTTCCTTGGCCACAGGGTGTCGGGGGTCATTTCCATCCAGCTGCTGCTTCTGTGGTCTGAGAATTGAGGGGCCTGAACTTAAAACAAGTAAGTTGGCTGCTCAAACTGGTCCTCTTGAAATGTCACCTGATGCCTGAGGATATCAAGGAGGACACAGAGGCTCTCCCCGCTTCTCGAAGCGTGACTGCAGAGCACCCAATCAGAGACTTGTTCTCAGCTGACTCAGAAGCCTCTGGTGAGCCCCCAGAGGCAGCAGGAGGCACCCTTGCTGTCTGCCCAGGGACAGGCGTGTCCCAGGCCACAGCACTGGCTGCCCTGCCATCTGTTCTCAGGCCAGGCGAGGGGTACACATGGCCGGCCATGGGGAACCACCATGCCTGGGGGTGCATTCTGCATTGGTTTTCTGCTGCCAAATGTGAAGAACCCCAGGAGCTGAGGAAGTCCCCTGCACACGCCTCCCCGATGCAGCCAAGAGGCGAGTCTGCCCAGCTGGGCTCCACTTTAACTGGAGCTCAAGATATTTCCACAAATGCGCCTGTTTAAGGGAGAAGCATGGAAATGAAGGCTGTTGCTGCCACTTCCGCTCACTTCCAGCCCACGCCGCCCTGGGCGCGCCATGCAGCTGCTGGGGAGCGTGGATTGCCGCCCAGGGCTTGCTGCTCACGTCAGCTGCTGGAGGGAAGTGACTGCTGTTTCTTTCCTTTAGGAACTAAAACAGGCATGTAGAGGACGCATGTGGGCACCCTGGTGCATGCGTGTGTGTCGGTACTGGAGTCCCAGCCCCTGGCCAGTGGTTAGCATGTGAGGGGGAAGGTGGGAGGAGGCCAGGAACCACCAGGGACTCTAGAATCCCGCACAGGGAGGATGGAGTTAGGTTGACCTTCTGGCTCAGTTCTGGATCACTGCACATGAGAACGTTCTTACTTACTAAGGTCAAAGTGGACACAATGGTGGCCACCAGGGTGGCTCATAGAACCCAAGGACAGGCACACACAGGCCCACAGGGGCTAGCAACAGGGTCTGACCAGACAAGAAGGGGGCTCTCCACACACTTTCCCAGGGATTCTTATCTCGCTCTGCATCTCCACCTGTCTGCAAAATGTCCTGGTTTCTCTGTCTGGATCCAGCATGGGTGTTGAATCCCTTTGGATCTGAAGGCCCTGAAGGAATCACACAAAACCTCCTGGTCCCATTTCAAATTCCAAGAAGAAGGACGGCAGAGGCCATGTCATGGGGGTGTGGGGAACACAGCGTCCTACCTTGTGACCTGGGCAGGCTCCCCTTGCCCTCTGTTCCTCCAGCTGGGGCTGCAGAGCTTGCTGGGATGTGGCCTGGAAGATTCTGTAAGCAGGGCCAGCTGAGAGGGCATCACACATGGCCGTGAGTCTCCACAGAGCTTGCATTAGACCTGTGGGCATGGCGGTCCCTGTGGTCTCTCTCTGGGGAAAGGCAGTCTCCGTCTACACTATAGTTCTCACAAATGTGGGTCAGGCATGGCTTTGAGGAACCAAAGCTCATGTCACTACACAGCCCCTGCCCACTGCTCTCCACCCCTGCAAGACTTCTCCGTGGACCTGCAGTCCAGGGCATGGTCACCAGTACAGCCTGTATCCTTTTTGTGCCAGAAAACAGCTTTAGGACAAAGGTTTATCTGCCATCCTCTCCTTGGCTGGGACTCCAAGCAACCTGGAACAGTGTTCTAAAATGCACACGGTACCCTTCACGGAGTGACTACCCATGGCCAGCGCTCGCTTCTGCTCATTTCAGAACCGTTGGATCCGCTCCCATGGCCCGAGTCCACACCAACCAGAGCCCCGGTGGCACACGGCCCGGCTGCACAAGTCAGGATGAATGGAGCCCAGGTCCCACCCGGTGGCCCACCAGGACCTGTCATCACCATCCCGGTTGTGCTCTGTGTCCACGGCGATTCAATATTTTATGAATGACACCTTCCAAGAGTTGCTGGCCCAGTCTGCAGCCACCTGCCTCCCTGACATCCGCTGTGCTCTGAGAAAGAGGCGCTGCGTGCTGAGCAGGTCCAGATGGCCCTGGCTCCCTCTATGGCTCAACACCTCACCAAGCCAGACCAGCAGGTTGCCGAGGCGCCCTCTCTCCCCGTGGATCACCCACATGGCCCTGCTCACCAGCGCCAACTCTGCCGAGCGCCTGCCTCCTGCAGCTCCTGGGCCTCCCACAACCTGACCCACCACCCTGGCGAAGGGTTGACCCTTCTCCACTTTGGGCCCTGATTGGACATTTCTACAGAAAGAGCATGCCTTCCGGTGGCTGTCTGCCTCTCTGCACGAAGACTCCGGCCTGCGAGGTCCCTGCAACAGGGCCAGCACAGCAGATGCCAGGTGGGGTCCGAGCTTCCTGGCCTTCCCTAAGGCCCTGCGACCCCCGGGCCAGCGCTACCTTCTGGGGCACAGGACTCTGGCCTGCAATGCCTCGAGAGTGTGATAAAGCACATCTCAAGGAGGGCAGCCACCTAAGCCAGACAGTCCCTGGGAGGGGACAACATGTCGGAGAGCCACATTGTCTCCATGCTCACATCTTTGAAGTGACTTGCACCTTGCTGATGTGGGGTGCACACACTCAGGGTCCCACATGCGGGAAACTTGTTGGGAATCTGTTCTTTCTCTGATGGAGTGTGTGGTCCAGGGGACCTGAACACCAGGTTCAGAGCCTCTCAGGAGCCAGGCAGGTGGTGGGAGCCTGGTTCTGCTGCTCTCTAGAGACTTTACCCCGGGGAAGGTGCTCAGCCCCTGGGAACACTGTTCTACTTACAGGGTGAGCTTGGCTGAGACCCTCACCCATAAGACTGCTGCCAGGGTGAAACAAGGCAGGGCAGGGCCTGGAGCTAGGAAGCGCTGGCCACGCCTGCCACACTGACACTGTTGGGGTGTACGCCAGGTCACGCAGCAAGGTGTAAGCATCCCGCACGGCTCCCAAGCTCAGCAGAGTCTCCAACATGAGATTCTGGTGAGGTGCAACATCATGCAAGCCAGGAGCTCATGGCACAGAGGTTGCTCACCATGGCAGCCAGGAAGTAAAAGAAAGAGAGAGAGAAAGTGGCCGGGGTCTCAGTATCTCCTTCAGGGACACACCCAGTGACCTAACTTCCTCCCACAGGGCTCCTCCTCCTAAGGGCTCCCACTCTATGCCAAAAGTGCCACAGGCTAGAGACCAGGCTTTCAATACATGGCTTTTGGAGGACACCTAAGAGCCACCCATGACACAAGGGTAGCCACGTAAGCCCACACCAGCAGTTTCACCCCGGCTGCCGTCTGCAGCATGAGCAGTCCAGGTCTCAGGCTGTCCGCCTCCGTGGGAAGGTGCACCCACAGGTGGCATTGTGCCGAGAGCAGCCCAGCCTCCCTGGAAGGCCACACTGAGGAAGAGCGCCTTCTACAAACTCTGCCCTCACTGTGCTTCTTCTCCATGAATCGCTTTCCTTAGTCTGCTCCCGCTTTTGCCCAGGACCTCGGTGACAGACCCAGCAGACTTCTGTGACTGAATCAGCGGTGGCTCAGCTCAGCTGGGAAAGGGAGGTCTGCCCCAGGAATGGACTGCCATCTGCTGCCCAGCCTCCTGAGCAGGGGCTCTTGGACCTGTGGGCCGTCATTCACCATCCAGGCTGACTGCTCGGGACGGTGTTGACTGTCACTTCGTTTTGTGCCGCTTTGTGACGACCGCACAGGCCGTAGACTGCGAGCACGCACATCGCCTGCCCGGCAGGAGCAGGAACGTTCCCGCCACAGGAGTGAGACGCCTCACGTGCAGACATGCTCTGGGACAACACGGGGTCAGAGCAGAGGAGGCCACGTCCAGTTCTCTCCTTAGGCATTCCTTCTAGCTCTCTTTTGACTCAATGCAGTATCTTGGCTATCATCTTTGGGTTTTCTCTGAACAGGGTTTCTGGGCCCCTGAAAGTTTTTCTTTTCGCATGAAGTTAAACCACTTGGCCTGCATGTCGTTTCTTTTTTTTTTTATAATATTTATTTTTTTTTAGTTGTAGGTGGACAGAATATCTTTATTTTATTTTTATGTGGTGCTGAGGATCGAACCCAGTGTCTCACACGTGCTAGACGAGCACGCTACCACTGCGCCACAATCCCAGCCCCTACATGTCGTTTCTTGTTGGGCGCCCTGGAAGGTCACCCTCTGTGGCGTTGACCATGCCCCACATGCCATCCGCTCCTTCCCATCTATTCCCCTCTGCCCTTCAAATTGGTTCTCACAGCTTCTGACACTTCCTATGGCGCCGATGTATGGCTCCCAGGAGGGGATGCACACTCTGGATGGTGCACTCTGCTTAGAGGTTCAGAAGATAAGAAAGAAGCTCCACGTCCCTCCAGAAGTGAGAGGCAGAGGCACCTCCAGCAAAGAGATGTGTGACTCTTTGGGATCATGTCCTGCAAGGTGAGCTTTCTCTGCAGCTCAGTCCACAGCTACCTGAGACACTGTCACCAGGGCGGACTCCACCTGACCCTCCTAAACCAGCACCGGGGAGGAGCCTGAGGATACATGACCTCAGAGTAGGAGGCCTCTACCCAGGCAAATCGGACTTTTGTTCACGAATTGCTGAGCTGGTGCGTGTACTTACACGACAGTTAAAACGTTAATGATATTCAGAATGGATGGCATGGAATGAATTCATAAGTCACCTCATTTATATTTCATAAACACTGAATTTCAGTCCTTTCTTCCTGTCTCTCCTGATCTGGAAGATCGATGGTGTAATAACGGTGGCAGCCTCTGTGCCTTCCCTCCTAGGACCCTCTGTTGACGATGCTCTGAGGCTCGTTGCACTTACACGAGGGGCCACTCTGACCAAGCGGGAGCTCTCGATCCTCACCGGGCGCTTGTGTTTCCACAGCCTCTCCTGCTGGAGGTTCTCGCACCAGACAGACAACTCAGGATGCGAGGCCTGAGTGATGGTGGAACCCAGAGGCGGCCTGCCAGCTCGCAGCCTGCCTCCCACGAGTCAGCGCTGTGGCACTGGGCTGTCACCTCGGCTGTGCGGGCTCTAAGAGGCCTTCGGGCTCTGACAGCGGTGATCCTGTGTCATGGGAGTCCAACTGTGGGTAGATGGAGAAATCGGGAGGGACAAAGTCACTGACTTCCTTTTGAGGGGCCAGGAGAATTCAGTCAGCGTCCTCTGGTTATGGGGGACACACCTTGGGGACAAGCTAATCGGGATTCATAATGGGAGAAACCAGATTTCTTCTCAAGGGGCACCAAGGTCTCGACAAGAAAGCACAAAGCAGCAACCCACAGCCGGGGCTGCAGGCTACACCGGGAGTCCAGAGTGGCCAGTGGGCCAGCCTGGGAAATGGCTCCTGGGACTTCAGGGAAGGGGGTGTCTGGGGCAGCGCCCAGCACAGCGCCTGCCGTCCCCTCCTGTCACACAGTCCTTCTGGTAAGGCACATGGTTAGCTGCAGGTCTTTTGAGAAAAAAATGAGTTACTCCATAAGAGGTGCTGAGATCTGGGAGAGAAGTCTACACATTGGGGGAAATAATTAGATTCTTTTTTTCACATTATACCCAAATAAATTCCAAGATGAAATATTTAAGTAATATTTTTTCTTACTTAAATGTTTAAGTAAGGGGAAAAAAGACAAACCAAAAAAAGTCCTCTGAGTTATTTCTGGTGACAATGTTTAATATCTTTGATAGACAAGACCTGACTCAGGAGATTAATGAAAGGAACCCTCTGGAGAGGACAGTCCTGGGTGAGTGAGAAGTCAGAATCTCAACAGGTACGGAATGCAGAGAGGCGGGGAGACCACGCAAAACACGCCTGGAAACACCGCGGCCCCAGCTTAGCTCACTACGGGCTCTAGTTGGAATGACAGTGTCAGGGAGGACTCTGGGGTGGGGGCAAGCCCATGCCCCACACGCTGCTCTTTGGAGTCAGGGAGCCAGGGGGTTACTCCCATGGAATGGACCATTCCCTGGGATGGACACCTGCCAGCTGTGGCCAAATCCACTTCCCTTCCTTCTGGGTTTACTGCTGGGCGACAAGGGCCGCCCATTCCTGAAGGCAGATATGGCCAAGGGGTGAGAGCAGCATCCCTTGGCCACCTCCAGGCCTGCCCCCCAGTGCCACAGCGGTGAGCCTCATGGCCCTGCCTTGTCTGCTGACCAGAGTCCAACCCAAAGAGGACACCAAGGCCCTGGGGAGCCATAAGACAGACCAAGCCCAGGCAAAACACGCCCCTGCCCCGACCCTACTGCCATTTACCCTTCATGGACAGGAGGTGGAATTCTTTGGCGCTGAGCCCCTGGAATGGAGATCCATCTGCTGCATCCGCTAGGGAGCTTCAGTTATGGGAAGGCAGTTTCAGAAATCGGTAGCTTGAACACAGGAGCTGCTGTGACGACACCAGGGCAGGCTCAGTGGCTGGGGACGGGGGAAGGGGACGTGTGTGGCGGGCTGCAGAGGAAGCCCTGCCCCGCCAGGCGTTCGGTCAGCCTGCTACCTCTCACCTCTGCTGAGGCTCGGGCCCCTGAGAAGCCAGGAGAAGGGGGCCTTGTCGCACCCAAACCCACCTTGAGGCCCACGTTGCCCAGCAAGGTGGTGTGGGGAGGAGGTGCCAGGGGAGGTGTGTGGGTCGGGGTGACCTCATGAGGGACCGCGTGTCTTTCTCGTTCCCCAGGGCTGGAGCTTGAGCAGTGCCTGCCGCCATTAGAGCAGGTATTTATGAGCAGGTTCACCCCTGGTGTCCCCTTCTTTCACCTGTCCTTCCATTTTCCACCACAAACTGGAGTAGCACATGGCACCACCATCTGATCTTAGATTCCCTGGCCTCCAGAATACTGAACTAAATAAAACCTTTTTCTTTATAAATTACCCAGTCTCAAGTATTCCATTATAGCAACAGAAAATAGAATAAGACATGAAGCTATTCAATACCCTCCTCTAACCCCAGGCTGGGGGCCTTTACTCTACCTGCTGGAAGGCTTCAAACTTGCTGTGAGTGGGAATTCCATGGTGCTGTCCTGTGCCAGACCCACAGCTATACGTGAGGGAGGGGCAGACAACTTGGGTTTTGAATTCGTAGCTTGCTGGATCATGAGGAATTGCACGGAGTGCTGATGGAGAGAGGTACTCACCACCCGGAGAACCCGGACTTGGGCAATTGGAAGGGAGATTTGAGTTGTCTGATGGGGAGTAAGTTTGTACCACATGGAAAGAGGAAACGAATGCCTGTTGATCAGAAGCACCTTCACCACCTCCAGCTGAGAGGTGGGACAGGCGAGGGACTCAGGACAGGGCTCTGGGTTCCTGGAGATGCAGATTCACGGGCTGGAAGGAGCCCGGGTCTCAGCTGCTGTGGCTGGTGGGCTCTGGGTGACTCTAGAGTGGTGACCCAGGGAGGTCCTGGTGGGGACCGTGTGCAAAGCTGCCACCTGCCTCAGTCTGCTAACAGCCCCTGGGTGTTTCCAACAGTAGAAATTCACGTCTCAGGGTTCTGGAGGGAGTCCAGTGCCATCAGGGTGGGTTGTGTGGGAGCCTCTGCTGAGCCCCGTCCTGCCTGCGTCCTTGCTCTCTGGAGAGAGGGCAGAAACCTCTTCTCTTCCTCCAAGGGCACCAGTCCTGATGCAGGAGGACCTCATCCTTATGAGCTCCTAGGCCCTGCCTCCAGATGTTGGGAGCAAGGGCATCAGCCGTGAACCTGGGGGACCAGAAGCCTTGCGAGCTGGCACCCTCCTCGGTCCAGTGCACAGTGGTCAGGAGAAGTCCCCAAGCCAGGCCCCGTGTGGGCTTCTGCTGGGGTCAGCTGTGTGGCTGTGAGCAGCTGTGTGGCTCTGTGCTGCTGTTTCCTCACTCATACAGCAGATGTTCTAGGAGCATCTCTTTCAAAGGGTGGGTGGGAGCCAGGTCCAGTAACGCTTGTGAAGCCCTCAGAGCAGGACCTTGCCAGCATCAGCAGCCACACAGCTGGCATCCTCCGAAGGTGGTGCACATAGGCTTACCCACCTCCTCGGCAAGCACCTGGGGACCCTGACCTTCACCAGGTGTTCTGCTGGGCACTCAGTGAACAGTGACGAAAAGGGTACCATGACCAGGGATGTGTAGGCCCAGATCTCACTGCGTGTTGTGTGTGGCAGGAAGAAGGCAGAAGCAACCCGGATGCCCCCAAGCGGGAGGCGAGTTAAATACACCACGGCATGTGCACACACGGGAAGACACTGCTGCCTCTGGGGGGGAAACGGAAAACCCCTGCACCCGCAGGGCCGGGTCAGTGTGCGCGTCTGCCTCGGCCCCTGCGTTTGCGGTTCCTCCTGCCTGGAGACCTGGCACGTGGTGACAGACCACTAAGTACTTGTTAAATGAATGAACTGAAAAATATAAATTGCAAAATGTTCTGCATATGATTTCATTTTCTAAATATATAAACAGTAGAAAGTCGTGAGAGTTCATGCCAAAATGTGACAATGACGATGACTGGTGGACTGGATAGTGGAAGGACTCTCTTTTGCCATCTATGTTTTATAAATTTTATGTAAATACTAACTTATTTTTTTTAATTAAAGAAGCACGTTGTTTTTACACACCAGACGGAGCACAGAGGATCCAGTGCAATCTAAGTAAGAACGAGCCAGAAGACAGACAGTAGTAAGAGCTGCTGTCACCCTGGGCTGACCGACCCGCCACCATTCTGAGTGTGTGGCATGCAGCATTTCACACGTTACCACGGTCCGTGCAAGAGGGACAGCAGCTTTCCAGCAGCTGACGGCAGCCCTCCTGAGGGGCCTCTCCAGGAGCAATCTGTTTTCCCCGAGAGCCATGCTGATCGGATCTTGGCCCAGAAATTGTTTTGACCTTTTTCCTTTTTGCTGTAGTAATACACACATCCCGTAAAACCTCCCACTGCGGCCAGCTCCAGCACCCGTGCATCAAGTACATCTGCACCGTGGTGCAGCATCGGCACCAGCCACCTCCACAGCCTCTCGGTCCTCGCACACAGAACCCTGTCCCCAGCAAACACTGACTCCCGGTCCCTTCACCCTGTCCCCTGGAAACCTCCACTCTGCTTCCTGCCTGTTCTTGGTGTCTCCTGCAAGCAGCATCAGACGTCGGCCCTCGTACGCCTGGCCTGTTTCCCTTTGCACAGGCCGTTAAGCTTCCTGACAAGTGAGGCTTTGACCCCCGTTCGTGGCTCAGCCATGTTCTGCAGCTGGTGCGCCTCATGCTTTGCTCCTGGGGTCCATGACGGGAGAATCCAGCCTCAGTTTTCTTTCTGTGAAGTGCCTTTTCTTTCTGACTGCCGGTGCCTCAAGTGGGTTGCTCCAGACACAGGCAGGCCTGGGTGGAAATAGTCACGCAGAAGGATTCAGGTTTTGTGAAATGCTGTTCTGTGCAAGTGATACCATCTCCTCGTCTGGATCAGTCCCGAGCGTGTCCCTCAGGGGACAGCGGGCAGTGAGCACCGGGCTCCACCGGCCTACCTCTGCGGCCCGCAGGGAGCCCTGTGCAGTGGCATGGTTCCGTCCCTTCTGGAGGAGGCCGCCCCCCTCTGTTGCAAAGGACATCCTGCCTGCTTTGTATCTTTCTGCAGGTTCCTTCAATGACCCAGGTGGGTGACTCTTTTTGCCTCACTTCTCCTGAGACCGAAGCTAGATCCTCCTGGCGGGGATGGACCATCCCCATCATGAGAGGCTCCAGGCAGCCTTTCCCCATCTCAGGGAGCTGTGGATGGGTGAGAGGTCGGGGGGCAAATTCCATCTCAGAAGATGGCCCCCTGGGTTTTTCCCCAGATGCCCCATGCCTGGCCCTGAAGGGGCTTAGCTCGGTCTGACTCCCCTCACAGATGTTTATTTCCAGGTTTACTCAAACGGGCCTTTGGGATGTGCAGCTGCCTGGACTGCAGGCACCTTCAGCGCTGGATGCGAACCGGACACCTGCCTAATGCACCCCTGGACTCGCAGCCAGAGGCAACCCAGCTCTGGCTGGGCTCCTTGTGCTGTTGTCATGACCCGAGCCCTTGTCATGAGTCGCACCAGCCTCCCTCACCCCGCCAGCCCTGCTTCCACTCCAGGAGCAGAGAGAGAAGCCCACAGCAGAGAGAAGCTCGTGCCCTACAAACACGGTGTCGCTAGTTACTGCGCTCACACGCCACCCCACCATGATGATCCCCTCAGGCTCCCTACTTTTGTAGCTGAGATTGTCTGAGTGAGAGAGCCTGTCTGAGGGCCTTCTGGGATGGACATCTTAGCCTGCTCCCACCTCTGCCATTCTCTCTGGCTCGACCGTGAGCCTCTCCAGTGCATACCCTGTCTTGCTCAGGATTATCAGCCTGGCACCCAACAGAAGCCAGAGAAGTGGCTATTGGGAAAAGTAATGAACCCCATGATGTTAAGTTCCAGCCCAGCGCATCTGGAGGGGCCTGGAAGTAGGCTGCCCTGGAATGGTGAGCGGGGCCCAACCCCGTCTCAGGTTGTGTTACATGCCGCAGACCCTTGGTGCCCCGTGCTGGCCAGGGAGAAGAGCAGTCTGGCTCCGGCCTGGCAACGCTGCTTTCCGGGGTTCACCAGCCTTGCCGGTCACGATGCTCGGCCCTCAGCTTCGCAGTGACGGAGGCTCCTAGTCTTGCAGGTGGTCCTGCAGCAGGCAGGCAGCTGACAGAGCTGTGCAGTGTACTCCTGTTTCGTTTTTCCTGCCTCCTTATGAGATCAAGACACGGAGCATCTTGACAGTGAATGTCACTGTCGTTTAGGTTTCATAAATGCTAATGTCATACGAGATGGGAAACAAACACATCTACCTGTGATAGTGCCTTCATCTGGTTTAGATGTTGAGTGCACATCGAACAACCTGGAGAGCAAGGCACCGATGGTCAGGACGAACCCTTGACTTCACACAACTGTTCGAGAAGGAAATTGCAGGGAAATATTCATGATTTTTATAACGACCACTTAACCTGAGGTAAGCAGAACCACTATTTCCTCCTAGGATATCACTTGTCCTGATTCAATATAATAAATCAATTAGAGACCCTGGCACCACTTCAGAAGCTGTTCTACCTAGAGTTTCAGTGCAAGGGTGTTTCCTAGTTTTTATGCGGATTCACGGAGTTTTTGGACTAGAAGTGACCATGTGGTCACCTTGTCCAAGAGCTCTTGCCATTGAGGGACAGAGAGCCAACAGATGGGCCTGGGCATAGGAGCGAGGGGTCTCACGGCGGGGTGTTAGGGTAGACATTACAGGAAAATGTGTGGAGGAAGAGGTCCCTCCCTGGAGCCTTCGGCAATCATAAAAGTGGATGTTTCCCGACGTCAACAGCCTTTACCTCCAGGTTCGTCTTTCATGAAATGACACACAGCTTCTCCTACTTGCATCTCCCAGGCCAGCTGCTCTGGTGACAGCTTCATGACACCCCAGTAGCAGGGTCCCCGTCTGTGGCTACAGACCTATGGGAGGGTCCCTCAGAGAAGGGAGTCAGCAGGTGGATATGGTGGCGGCCTCGCTTTCACCCCACACCATAGACCTCCTCGTCCAACACCCTGGATGGATGGAGGCTGCCAGGCTCCAGCTGCCACAGCAGCCCCTGGTCATCTCAAGAGCTGAGATGGACCCCTCAGCACACCTGCTCAGTTCCCCGAGCACCACTCAGACAGCTCAGCTCTACCTGCCACGGGGTGCTGCAGCTCTGAGTCACCGGGACACTGCTCATGGAGGCATGCGTGCTATGAATTTATTTCCTGTTCTCTGGGTGTCCACGTTTAGCAATCAGAAATTGAATTAAGGCTTAAATGTAATCTTGACCAGAGCCCAGCCGCTGTACACACCACGAGGTCACGCACAGAACAGCGTCCACGGCTGGCCAGATTTAAATATTTCATTATTCTGTGACCTTGGGTGTCAGGACAACAGCCAGGTGAGAGCGCAGAAATTAACCGTGAAGGGAGGAATTGGGCCACACAGGGTCCTTTCGGAGCTCTCGGTCCCTTCTGGGAGGTGACTCCTGAAGCATTTTCTTGGCTGAGTTGGCCCAAAGACAGCAGTGTGGTAACGTGCGTCTCACTTGACCTGTCCTAAAGGAGATGGAATGTGGGGACATCCGGTGGGCTGAGGCCCCCTCTATGCACACGGCTTTCCTGCCTTTCCTGTTGTCTGCCTCTTTATTTAGCGTTTGTTCTTTGTTTGCACTAAGGTTCCCAAAGAAACAGGTGGCAGTGAAAAGTCGGAGGAAAGGTGGCGCCTGAGGGCTCAGAAGCGGCTGCGGGCTTGGGTGTTCCGGCCACTGCTGCAGACGCAGAGGATCACCATCCAGGGCTCCATGCGCATGCCAACCTCCGTCCTGTAGATCTGGGAAGGCAAACTCTGTGATCCCACACTTCCTTGCAGCCAGGGCCCACGTGTGACCTGGGCTCTAACTGACCACAGTACTGAGTCCAGGTGAGGCTGAGCGATGTGCACCAGCCACCTCAGGCCTGGTGAAACTCTGCCTGCCCAGCAAGCAGAACTGGCCAGGCTGGCACGGCAGCATTTCTGTGGGCAGGGGCCGTGTCACAACTGCTGGGTGGCAGAAGCTGATGGCAGCTGGGTTTCCACTAGGCCAGTCCTGAGCCACCGTGGGCATTTCCCTGGCCAAGCCTCAGTCCCTGGCACTCTTAGAACCCTCAATGCTAACAGATTACTTCCGATCCCTCTGTGCTACGTGAGCTCAAGTTCTTTCTGTTGTCTATAAAACCTCAACTATAGGAAGCATCAGAAGTGGCTGGAGTAACAGACCCTTAAGCCATTGGGAATCCAGGCTTGGTCACCAAAGGATGCAGCCAACGTCCAGCATCAGACGGGGCAGCAAGAGCCCGGGGACCCGTGGGACACCGTCACTTACACTGTTGTCTGTGCTCATCTGAAATGAGCAGCTCCCGCTACTGCCCAGGAGGAAGGCACCAGGAATGCCAGCAGCAAGAGGCAGGCTACTCCTCGGGACAGCCCAGGCACCCAACACAAGGCCCGGGGTGGCAGCCTCTAGGATGGCCCCATGGTCCCCGTCTCCTCCTGTGCACACCTGGGGCCCTCTCCTGTTCGAGGGCTGGCCACATGGACCCCTTCCTTCATTCCCTCCTCTCTCAGCTATATTCCAGCCTTTGTCTTTCATCTTGAGACAAGGTCTCTCAAGTTGCCCCGCTGGCCTAAAACTTGTGATCCAGCTGCCCCAGCCTCCCACATTTCTGCATCACAGGAGTGCCACAGTGCTCAGCCCTTACTGACTCACTTCTAATGAATGGGATGTGGCAAAAGAGAGGGGATGCCTCTCCCAGGGTTGGGTCATAAATAGACTGTGGCTTCCATTTTGTGTGGTCTCTTGCTCTCTCTTGGATGCCTCAGCCAGCTGACATGCCATAAGGCAGCCCTGTGGAGGGACCCTGTGGAGGGCCAGGGCCTGCCAACAAACACAACACTCTATTCTAGGAACTGATGTCAGTGAGCAAAGTGGCTGCTTCTGACCTTGCTGGGAAGCGTCAGGAAAGAAACCACAAACTGGGGCTTTGGAATTCTTGCCTCAAGGCATGGTGCTGTGGCTTGGATCTGGAGTGAACCCCAAAGGCCATCGAGTCAGAGACTTGGGCCCCGCTTGCTACTGTGGGACGTGGTGGAGCCTTTAAGAGGTGGGGCCTAGGGGAGGTTTGGGACAATGGGGTGTGCCTTTGAAGGAGGGTGGCTTTGCACTCACACACTGCCACCATGATGTGCCATATCCCCCAGAGGCTCAGAAGCTCTGGGCTGACCGACTGGACTGGAACCTCCCAAACTGGGAGCCAATAGGAAGCTTTGCTGTGTAGCTGGTGTGTGGGGCTCCTGCAGTCTCAGAGGATGGCCAGCACATGAGAACCGTTATCCTGGGCTAAGATGCACTGCCATCAGCATCAATCTCTAATTGTCCCAGCCTTGGCCACCGGGAGTGCCTGCAAGCTGGCTCGCTCTCCAAGCTCTTTCTGACCTTCGGGCACCTCGACGTTCCACGTGGATCAGATGAGACAGAGTTGGGGTGAGAAGTGGGTGTGTGGGCCTTGGAGTGCTCTGTCCTAGGGCGTCTCAGGAGGCAGAGCTAATGCCGTGTCTGGGATCCCAGGCTGACATGAATGTTTAATTCCAGTCAATGGGGGAAGGACAGGTTCTTTGTTTAGCAGAGTTTCAGCTAATAAATGCAGACAATATGAAAGGGATGGAAAATCACCATTTAGCAAACACGAGAGAGAATTATTTCAAGCAAGAATGTAAATACAAGCTAAGATTAGTGGGTAGATCATGATAAACAAGCTATCGCGTAGTTTCAAGCTCTCTTCCGCACACACTCACTGCAGAGGAAAGCTCTGTGCAGGGAAGGGTGCTGGCAGACACAGCCCCCGAGGGTCGGCCGCCCTCCCAGGGAAGGGACAGGCAGATGGGTGGCATGTGGGCTGGTGGGCGCAGGGAGACTCGCCACGTGGCTTCCAGGGGAGGTCTGCGGGAAGGTCACATCTGAATCCAATCACCAGGACACACCAGGCAAAGCCAAATTGGGAGCTGTTGTCTGAAGAACTATCCAGTTGTTCCGGAAAAGTGTCATCATCGTGACAGACAGAGGGACTATATTACAGGAGACTGGAGGAACATGTCAACTGAAAGCCCCGTGCCACTGCACCCTGCAGAGAAAAGCACTCTTGGGGAAGCATCGGTGAGATCTGAGGTCAGCGAGGAGCCCCAGAGCTCAGTCGGGTCGGACTCAGCCTCTCCTCTGGGTCTCAAGAGTGAGTGGCCTGTGCTCACCTAAGATGTTAGTGTTTGGGGGTCTGGGTGAAGGCTAGACCAATTCTTTTACAAGTTTTTTTCCTAAATCCAAAATAAATTTAAATGAAAATCTAAAACATTAAAAATACTTTTAAAAACCTATTCAGACACAGCAATGCAGAGGAACCAGAGCGGACCCCTCCCCTCAGGCTTTGCAGCGAGAGAGAGGGCCACCAATCTGGAGGCTCCAGAATCGGAGGCCAGCCAGGGGAGGCTTTTGTACACCCCAGGGTGCAGCAAGGGATATTTACATTAGAAAAGAGGGTGCTCTTTAATTTAATGTGTGGATTTAAATGTTGTATCCTAAAAAAAAGTCTTAATACCCTCTCCAGCTACCAGTGTTTCCAGGTTACACCGAAGTGCAGGGCTGATGGTGGGTGTGAGGCCTGACGGGCTGGACGCAGGCGTGTGGGAAGCGGGAGGTTGCCTTCACCTGGGGGGCACCCGCACACCCTCAGCATGAGGAGCTGAGCCCAGGCCTCCTGACGCGATGGGAAACAGGGAAGGAGTGTCTCCCCAGAAGCTCCAGGAGACCAGTCTGGTGACTCACACTTCACCCAGGACACCCAGTGCCGAGTGTGACTCATGACAGTTCCGCAAATGGATTATAAAGTGAGTTAATGTTGTTTACTCCCGAAGATGATGTATTTTTGAATACTTGCCTCTACATTGACACTGACTTTTTTTTTATCCCCCAAGTAAATCTGCCTCGGTTTGTGCTGTTCTCTTTGGAACAAATAACTGATTCATCATCCATAGAAATTGGACTTCTTTGGATACTAGCTATTTTTAAATCTCAGAACACAGATCTTCTCATTTGATGGCTTTCAGTCACGGAGCCGGAGTCCTCCACTCGGGCCACGGGAGCTCCTGCCGTCTGGCCTCTGCCTGAACCCCTGGGCGGGGCGCCGCTGCCAGACACCCCTCCTCCTGCAGCTCATCTGAACATGCTCAGGGTGCCGCGTCTGCCTGTGAAGAGGGGCTTCTGCCAGGCAGGGTCTCCCTAGCGAGGTCCGTGAGGCATACACCGAACGTTTTGTAAATTGTGAACCAAGGAGCAAAGACACCGCGTGCATTCACTACGCGGCTGCACACCACGCAGGCTCTTCCGTGCATCCTTCAGCCTTTGTCTAATAAGGCGGCTGAGGCTGGCACGGAGGGCGGGCCTTGCTGACATCAGGGTGAGGAGTGTGAGAGGTGGGGCCTGGCCACCCACGGGTGCTTCATTCTCCACCGCAGCAGCAGAGAAGCCCTGAACGGTGGCCCCCGGTCCTGCAGAATAATGGAAAGCATATTAGAGCGGAATTTTAAAGACATGGATTCTATCTCTTTTCAGCATCATTTAGCTTTTCTGAGTCTCTGTTTTCTCTATTTATAGAATGAAGTCTATATGCTTACCTTCCAAGTTTTAGAGGATTAAATAGAAAATTTATGTGACGGTTCTTTGTAAATACTCAGTTGCTTTATGTGTGTGTTCCTCAAATTTCTACAGAGTACCTCCACATGGAATGCTGGGGACAAGCACATCAGGAGGTCAGAAACTGCCCTTCTGACATTCACAGCTGACTGCACAAAAATGCAGTTTAACCGGTTCTGGAGTCTTTACCCAGGGGACTTCCCCCAGTCCAGTGCAGGTGGTCAGAGAAAACTGTCCTGGGCTGGAGCCTGGTGAGCTGAGCAGGAGTTACAGGAAGCTGGGGGACTGTCCAAGCCAAGGAAGCCCACATCCCCACCACTCCCAGAGCTCAGCTCTCGCTCCCCCGACTGTAGTGACAGTGGCGATTCATTACCCCAAGACACTGGGAAGCCAGTGGGCCCTGCGTCTTCCTTTTGAGGGACCTTATGCTTTAGAACAGTTTTAGGCTCACAGCAAAGTCAAGTGGAACATGTGGGGGGCTCCCCACACAGCGCCCTCCGCATGTGGCCTCATGCATTACTGATGTCCTGCTCCTGATCACCGAGTCCTGGGGTCCATTAGGGTTCAGTCTTGGTGTCCTATGCTCCAGGGACTCTGACGAATGTGAACTGGTGTACCCCACCATTGCAGTGTCCCCCAGAGTGGCCTTGCTGTCCTACGGTGACTCTAGGACGAAGGGAAACCTGCTCAGAACTTCATTGTAACGAGATTTTCCTGGAGACCAGTGGGTTGCAGGTGGCCAAAGGAGAACACAGGAGGCCGACCTAGAGCAGAGACACCAGAAATCTCAGTTAAACACTTTGGAGTCAATGGAGAGGAGAATTCAAGACAAGGAAAGCCAGACGGGGGCAGAGCCCAGCAGGCACGGCAGGGAGCAGCCAGAGCAGGAGGCAAGCTGGAGTCCCAGGGGAGCTGGCCCTCCTCTGACAGAAAGCTCCATTCGCCCCGAGTCCCTGGCAGCTCAAACATGGCTCAGAAGTGGCCTCGATGTCCACACAGAGGGCCATGTGCGAGTCTGGTTTGCCTGTCATGACACCACCTTGCGAGCTCGACCTCGGGGAACTCTAATGCGAGGAAGCCGGGGGACACTCCTCGGTCCCCTCAGGCTTGACCTTCCCACCTGCCAAGCCCAGAGCTTGCTCTACAGGTGGCTTTCATTTTTGCACTGGAGCGCTCGCAGAGGCAAGGCGGGCGGCAAAGTCTCACTCAGGGACAAGAAGGTGGTCAGGCAAGGAGGGCGGGCACCGCCCGAGCAGGAGACACCTTCCTCTCAAATTTCAGACTCAGAAAATCAGAGTGGTGCATGCAGCAAATTCAGGGCTTTCGAACAGTGCAGGGACTGAGCAGACGATACCCCTGCCACACATCATCCACCCCAGGAAAACGTCATGCTGGATGTGCAGAACGCGGCTTTGGGAGCAGCCTATTGGCTGGCAAGGATTTACTAAGAGCCTACAGGGTAAAGGAGGTGAATCCTCTCGTTCTCCTCCTTGCTCAAGGGCCCGTGAGTTTAAGCAGTGGGCTGAGGCCACCCCAGGCCAGGCTGAGGAGGAGGTGCCCAGGACAGTGCTGCGCACACAGCGGGTCCAGTCTGGTTGCCTCAGGAGTGTCTTGTCCTGGACATCACTGAGTCGCTGATCTCAGTGTCTCAGCGTCATCATGGGACCCGCGTTCCTGAGTAGCCAGGCAACTCATGGGGAGGAAGACACATGGGCAGGTGAGGAGGACCACACTGCTAGGAGCACAGCGTCCCCAAGGGAGCCACAGGGAGCTGACCACGCCATGCCCGGCCGCAGGGGAGCGGGATCTGGGGCTGCTCCACCCAAGCAGCTTTGGCTGGGTGGTGTTCACACCCCCCCATGCACATGCATTACATACAGAGACACAGACCTCATACATACACATATCAATGCTTATCTGAAATAAAATTTGGTGCAGGATATTAAAATAAAAACAACATCAAAGTCGTTAAAAACTAGGATGTTGTTCAATTCATCACCCTGCATTAAGTTCATGGTCGGGGACAGCAGGGCTGCCTGCTGGTATCTATGCAAGATTTGCGCCAGAGGCTCAGTCTGCTGTAAGGAGATGGTGAAAACGCCAGGTGGCTCTGTGACCTGTTGCTCTGAGCCCCCCTTCTTGTTGGGAGGCTGGACCCCCACTCTGCCTGTGGATGTAGGAGCTCCTGTAAGTGCTTCACTTTGTTTTCAAGAACATCCGTATTCCACCAAAAGCCAGGACATCAATTATGTGCCAAACTCAGAACATGTGTCTTTTGCCAAATAGAACATTTCTAACTCATGATTACACTTTCTAACTCCAATCTATTGCAGCAGCTCTTTCCCTGGTCATCGCCCTCTCGCCACAAGCACAGTGATTCTGCTCCAGTACTGTGCCTGGAGACAGTCTCTCCCCACCAAGCTCCAGCAGGCTCCTCCCGGTCTCCCCTGGGCCTTGCCTTGCCTTGGCCTACAAGACTTGAGCCAACGGGATGTCATTTCTAATGACCTAACCCAAGGCCACACCCCAGGACGGCCCTGCCCCCTCCAGGTGTCTGGCTGATGACTCAGCTGCCAGAGCAATTGCTGTTTGTCCCAGCAACCCATGAAGAGGCCCTGTGGGGTGGCAGGGCTGGACTTTGTTTCTGCCGAGCTCTACAGGGAGCTGCACCCGAGCCCAGAGCCAGCTGGTCTGCCCCGGCTCCTCCCACCGTCTGCGTTGTTCCTCTTGCCTCCCCGTCCTCTGCGCTGGTCCAAGTGCGGTTCAGCCCCCACTGCCCGCTTTGCCCTGCTGCAATGGAGCATTTGTGGTGGAAATCTACACTCTCCGTTTTAACGAGCGTCCCGCTTTGTTTGTCCTTAGCTACAGCATGTCACAATGTAAGAAAAACACCCCGGGGTTGCCACGCTCCGTCCTGATGCCCCGTGGAGGTTCCAGGGAGAGAGAACTGCCTGGTGCGGATGGAGGCTGGCGCCCGTCAGTCTGCCTCTCGCATCAGTGCTTAGCCTCCCTCCTGCTTCCATTAGGCCGAACAGCGTAGACGGCTCGACCTTCCCGTCCCCTCCTTCTGCACCCCGGTGGAGTCCTGCTTCTCCCCTGTGCACACGCCACACCTGGGGACCCGTGCTCTGAAGGGTGGCCTTGTCAGAGAAGCAGAATTGGAAGGCCTCCCGGGAGACGGGCTCCACACAGTGGCTCCAAGCTCACCCACGTAGCCCTGGCCCAGCAGCACCCGCTCCTGCGTGGGGCTGGCCTGGGGCACAGACGGGTCCCCATCTGACAGACGGCCCTTCCCGGATCCACTGGCACTGTGCCCGGGAGAGGAAAGACACAGCAGGATGGATTCAAGCCACTCTTACCTTCTCAAAACAAGCAATTCACTTTTAAGGGAGGCAGTGCTATCTTCGTGGCTCCTTGGCAGCTGTTTCTAAGGTGGCTTCACGTTCCAGGAGGCTGTGGCAGATCTGGGCCTGGCAAGGCCTGCTCGTGGGAATCCCAGCGGAAGTGGTAAGGCCGCTCCTCCTGCGTGGAGCACCAGAGTCGTCGGGGGAAGCCCAAAGCGAGAGTGTGCCTGTCCCATGACCATAGGATCCAGGATCCAGGATGCAGCCTCAAGCGGGCCGCGGGCCACTCGTGCTGCCCAGAGGGATCCCAGCTGGAGCCACAGGCCCAGCCTGTTCGGGAGCCTGTGCCAGAGCCTCCCCGTGGGTTTCCACAGCATGCTGTCGTGTCCACATTCGCTCAGGTGGCGTTTTCTTTCCTTTCCTTTTAGGACGTGTGTCCTCTGTAAAATGGCAAAGCAGGTGTAAGATGTTTGGCTTTGGGATGTCTTGATTACTTTAAGTGATTCCCACAGTTGGGGTAAAGATGGCCACAGAGGCGGGATGCTGGCATCCCCTGAGCAGCCCTGCCCTGCTTGCCGGCGTGGACCACGGCTTTGCTTGGGTTTAGTTCAGGTTTTTATGTTTGAATTTCCCGCGCAGGTTCAGTTCCAATAGGAACTGCGACCTCCGTCTTGTGGACAGACCTCCAGAAGCTCCTGCAGGCACGTGTCTGCGTGTTGGTCAGCTTGACAGGCGTGTGTGTCTTCTGGAGGTGACCGTGGGCCGTGCTGAGCTGCCTGCTGGGCCAGGTGCGCGCTGGGCGGCCAGTCCTGTTTGCCCGTTTCCCATTCTATTCCCTCCGCCTCGGCACAGCTGCCTTTAGATGGCTGCACGCCTTTCTCTGGCGGAGGCACCAGAAATTATTTGTCCCCATATTAATTGAAATCCAGACGCTGTGGCTCAGTGAACACCCTCCTGATTAGCAACCTCAGCAAACTGGTCTGTATTTCCCACCACCGGGTCACTGGTGCAGGGATTGTGAACTAACTAGTCAGGAGAAACAATGCCACCAACAGTCCCACCAGCCACCATCCCCGTCAGCACTGAGAAATGGGTTCAAAATTTTGTTAGAAGGTACATGGTGAAACTCACACCCTTACCCAGCTTTAAGTGCACAGCCTGGGGCATGCAGACGTCCACACTCGCACAGCTATCACCACTGCCCACCCAAAGTCTTCAAGCTGAAAGCGCACACCCAGGAGCACAGACTCTTCCCCTCCCCAGCCCCGCAGCCCTGTTCCACTTCTGTCTCAGAATCAGACTCTGTAGGGACCTTGCATGTGGATCATGTGGTCCCTGCCCTTCCGTGGCTCCTGATTTCGGCCAACAGTGTCCTCAGGGTTCGCCTGGTGTCTGGACTCCGCCTCTATAAGGAAGGCTACTATTCCGTTGTTTGGGCAGAACACTTTGCCCTCATCTGTTCACCTGGTGGCACCTCCAGAATCCTCGCACCTACAGCTCTGGCGTGCATGGGGGTTTATTTTGCCAAAGCAGCCCTTGCACAGCTGTGTCTTGTTAAAACCAATTGGCAAAAGGAGCTCAGAGGAAAGGGCTTCCGGGCACATCGTCACCTTTCTGGGAAAGGCTTCTCCTGCCAGAGATGCCCTATCACATCGCATGTCCACCCAAGGACTCCCTGGGTTGTTTTGTTTCATTTCCTAGTTGCCATTTTAATCTCTTATTACGAAGCTTTCTTAGAAAAGATGACAACTCTTCTTTCAGGGAACGAACACAGTATAATATGTATTTGAAGGGCAACGGCTGAAGGGAATTAAGAACTTCCTGGATAAAACTGGAGGTATTTATCTACATACCTGGATAGAAAGTAAGTCCAGCAACGCTGAAGAAGACGTTCTAAGGCCCACCAGTGTCCCCAGGTGGCCAGCTGAGTCAGCAGAAAGGAGACAGCTGCAGGAGGGGTCTGCAGATGCAGGAACAGCCTGGGGTCAGGGGCACCCTCTCTCTATCCCCATCCACTCATGGGGACACACACAGTCCCTCTGCAATGGGATCCCTCACTGAGTGTCCCAGGGGCTGCCAACCGGACCGCAGCCCTCCAAACGCAGAGCCACGTGGGTGCTGGTGAGTGGTGGGCAGGACAAAGGGGTGGCATGGGAGTCTTGGTGCTAGTGTCTGGCTCCAGAGACGCAGGGAGACTGGACCCAGCTCCAGTGGTCCTCAGAGACACATTTTGACACTTGTTCTAAACTCTGGCTTATTAGTAAATATGTGAGTTATAGAAAGGCCAGCGCATCAGGTGATGAGTCCCATAGGAGTCAGCCTGTCACAGAGCACATCTGCGCACAGCAACTCTGAGGTCTTGCCGGCAGACACCATAAAGCTCCCTACCCTGAAAGTTTCCTTAATTAGACCCGATTTCATTCGTTGGAAGGAGCACACATGTCCATTTTTCTCCATGGCAACATCTGAAAAGGGTGTTGCCTTATTTAGGGTTGTTTAAAAATAGAGAGTATTAATAGAAAACTCGAGATATAGTAGGGCCAGCATCTCAGGAAATGTTTGTCATTGAAAAGATAGTTTATTACTCACAATTCCTAAGAGGTGAGGGTGTGCCAGCACGGGGCCGCTCAGGAAGCTGGGGAGGGTCCGTGGCCAGAGCCCTTGCTGGAACTTCCACAGTGAGAATCACTGAGGCAGTGCCAGTGGGCTAAGAATGGGCCAGAGTGGACAATTTGGGGGTTCTGGCCACGGGGACTGTCCTAGTCAGGTCCCTGGCCCTGGGTGATGGGGACAGGCAACTGGCCTGGAGTAGGAGAGCCCCGTGAGGGTGGCGTTGGAGGGGTCTTGGACGGGTGAGTGGCTTGCTCTCTCTGGGACTCAGGTGGGCCAATGTCTCCAGGGTCAGCAAAATCCCAGACGACAAAGTCTCAGAATAAAGAAACAAAAATGTGTGACGGATACAATGTCTTTCTGAGCTGCAAATAAAATCCTGAAAGGAAAACTTAAAGCTGCCACCCCTTAGAAGGCCTCTGTTGTCCTCTCTGGAGCGTCTACAGAGAGCGAGCGTCTACAGAGCCGGGCAGATAGGCAGGCGCAGGGCCCAGAAGGGCGGGGCCACCCGCCTGCAGGATGCCACTCCCAGCCTCCGCCTCCTCGGGGACCTGTGCTTCCTTCATGACCAGCTGCTCTGGGCAGCCCTGACCTCCCCAGCAAAACTGTCCTACAAGCTTTTAAATTTTATGATTCAAATCGTATGATTCACTCATATGGGGTTCGTTTTTTGTTTTCTTGTTTTTCTCGGTGCCTTTAAGCAAATCTGAGTGCCCGTGAGTGTGGCCCTGAGTGCTTACGGCAGTCCTCACCTTGACAGACCAGCGCTCTTCCCTACTCCTCCCCTCGCTCTCCCTTCTCCCCTTCTTTCTCTTTAAGATGAAGTCTTATTAGTCAGCATCACAACAAAAACATCAGAGGGCACTGCTCCAGTGGTTGAGTGTGAGGACTCACGCGGTCCCAGGCCCGGGGTCAGGTGCGGCCGCTGGCGTGTTCCCATCCGCCACACCTGGAGGCTGTGTGTCTCTGGGGACTGGTTTGGGACCAGGGAGTGTTTTCTCTGTGTGGCCTCCTGGCTCCCCGCACCCTGGGGCAGCCAGGGGTGCGTCCTCAGCACATGGTGCCCACACTTCCCCTTCTAAGCGGCAACTTTTAAATAACCAATTAATGAATTGTCTAAGTTGACATAAGCGCATGTATTTATCATGGAGTCAGTCTAAGTGTCCGTCAGTGGATTAATGGAAAAAGAAAACATGGTGCCCGAAAACATGACCTTATGTCTTAAAAGAGAAGGGAATTTCTTTTTTTGAACTGATTTTTAAAGAAATCCTAAAATAAACCTGTGAGTCCACTTCCTAGATTAGAAATTATTTGTATTTGGGCTGGGATTGTAGCTCAGTGGTAGAGCACTTGCCTCGCGTGCATAAGGCACTGGGTTAGATCCTCAGCACCACATAAAAATAAATAAATAAAGATATGGTGTCCATCTACAATTAAAAATATTTCAAAAAAAGAAATCATTTGTATTTGTATTTTTTCTTTTTTTTAATGAAAATGAAATATCTATAAGTAAAACTGCATGTCACTTTGTTCTCTGTTCATAGGAGAGTCATCTCCCTTCTTTCTAAAACTATTGGCTCTGATCACTTGATGTATGTTTCTGTAGTCCACTTGAGTGACTATTATGCTTTAGATATGAGATGTCTCCGGAAGCTCATGTGTAAGACAATGCAAGAAAGTTCAGAGTGAAATGATTACGAGAACTGTAGTCTAACTGGTGGATTAATCCACTAGTATGGATTAACTAGGTGGTAACTGGAGGCAGGTGGGGTATGGCTGGAGGTGGTGGGCCACTGGAAACATGTCTTTGGAGTGTAGATTTTGTCCCTGGTGAGCGGAGCTGTCTGCTTTCGGGTTGCCATGTCTTGAGCTGCTTTCCTCTGCCACACCCTTCAGCCATGATATTCTGCCTCACTTCGGGCCCAGATCAATAGAGTTGACTTACCATGGACTGAACCTCTGAAACTGTGAGCCAAAATAAACTTTTCCTCCTCCAAGTTGTTTCTGTCAGACCTTTTGGTGACAGCAAGTAAAAACTGACTAAAAAATAACTTTGTATTACATATACAGAAATCCACAAACAAGATAAGTATTATGCTTCAAAACCTTACATAAGTGTATTCATGCTATAAATGGTATTTTGCACTTGGCTGAGTTTTTTAGGTCTATCTATTTATATCATCTTAGAAGCATACCACATTTAGCCAGCTCTTTTTCTGATTTTGCAAAGAATATTCTCATGCAACTCTCTCAGGCAGTCATGCCAGGGTTTCTCTTGGATATATTCATAGACCTAGAGCTTCCTGGGTCTGAAATTGTGCACATTTTAAGATATTGTCAAATTACTTTCCAAAGAAGTGGTGTTTATCATTTCTTTCTCTACGTAATTGCTGCAAAACTGATATCAGACAAAACAGACATTACTCACAACTCACAAATGGCAAAGATGGACATTATGTATTGATTAATGGGTCAAGTCATCAAAATTATTTAGCATTTATCAACATGTATGCACCCAACAACAGAGACTCAAAATACATAAAGCAAACATTGACAACACTGAAGGGAAGAATAGATGGTTCTATGATGATGGCTACAGAATTCACTCTGTCACCTTCAAGAATGCATAGAACATGCAGACAGAGAATAAGGAGATGGAGGGCTTCAAAAACACTTTAAACAGACGAGGACTGGACACATTGAGGACAGCTATACCCAAAGAGATGGAAGGCAGGTCGGCGGCTGCTGGGGACTGGGGAGGAAATTGGGGGAGGCTGCTTGTTGTGGTGGGTTTTACTTTGGGGGGAATGGAAATGTGTAGATAGAGGTGGTGGTTTCACAATACTGTGAATGTGTAAAATGCCACTGAATTAGTAACTTTAAAATGGTTAATTTTATGTGAACTTCAGCTCAATAAATTATTCTTTAACGTATTGCTCTCTCAATAGCTTATTTTAAAATTAACTACACTTGTGTCCACCCAGTCTGCAAAATTTATAATTCCACATTTAGCTGGATAATGTTAATATCATCTACTTAGCCAGTGCAAATACAATCTGGTTGTATTTGAGGAACACATGTTTCTGAAGTCTTGTGACTCTACTTAACAATTGTGATTAACCAGGTGACACTAACTACTGATATATCTGACAACAGATGCCCCCACCCTTTCTTCTCTTGATTCCATATTCCCTTTGGTCAGGATTAAGCACAAGACAAGGATTAATCTGTGCAAATGTCTCAAAATAACAATCAAAAGCCAGGGCGTTGCATTAGCCAGGTGCTCTTTTATTTCCAGTGGATGTCCTTGGTGAGCTGGATTAGTGTTTTCATCTTTTTGTATGCCCTTCCTGAACTTCAAGGCATAAAAATATGTTTACTACACATCATCAACATCAAGACCCTAACTTCACTGTAACCAGAATAACAAGAAGCAGAACAAGCTGTGTGGGGAGACCTTGCCATGTAAATGGTGCTCAGGTCTGTGGCATCTTCCCACCTGAGTCTGAAGCCAAGACCTGCTATGCTGTGTGCACTGACAGTTGAGCTCATTCCATTGCCAAGTAAGGCATGAATTAGATCCTTTTAAATGATTATTCTTTAACCTCTTTATAAAACACTGAGTCCAATTTCATTGTTGCCCTGCTAAATGCCATAGTCATATTCAAGATGGTAAAAGGAAAACAAACAGACAGAAAACCTAACCTTGTAGCCAAGATGCTAAATCCAGCTTTTATTACGAATGGGGGACACATGTTATGTCAGGAGTCAAAGAGTGCAGTTTACTCAAAAAGTGGTAATGATTCAAAAAGCTCAGAAGATTGCCTACCCATTGGGTTGGACTCTCTGGTGGTAGATAATAATAACACCAATGACCATTTGTTACAGCCCCACAAAGTACTGGACCCTGGGCTACATGAATTATTCAGCTGAATCCCTTTTACAAGGAATGAAACAGAGAGGCTAAAAATACCTTCCTTTTAAGTGGCAGATGAAGGATTTGAACCCAAGGCTGGCCCACTGTCTGATTCTCAACTGCCACCTCCTTCCAGGGCCTCTCAAACCACCATGAGAATGACGCTCTCCGTCCCCAAAGGGATCAGGCATGAGACAGAAGGAGATTTTCTCTTCTGCCAATGGCAGCCTGGCTTAATGAAAGATATGAACTCAAAGGGTATTTTTGCAATTAATTAGAACTCTTAAACTATTTATAAAATTCCTCATCAAGCTCTTGAATAGTTGTGGATAAAACCAGTCTTCAAATTATGCAAGTAACTGAGCCTCCCATGCACCCGGCCTTCGGTTTTGAAGTGCCGAGGGCTGTTTTCCGGCCCCAACTTGCCAGTTTGGGATAGGTGCTCCAACAGTATCATGGGTTAAAAGGAGAAGGGCCCACTTCAGTTTAGGGGCTGAAGATCCAGCCTGAGGGAATCTTTTCCCCTGGTCTCCCTCAGGACGGGAAAGGCTCTTCAGCCTGGATGGGACTCTAGTATGTCTGCTCTGGGAGCCATGGGGACTCTGCTCTAAGTCAACCAGAGCTGGTAAGCACACAGCGTGCAGGCACAGCTTGGCATCTCCTGGGACACACGTGACGAGGACCTGCTCTGCAAGGACTGGAATAGACATCCAGGAGAGTGTCAGCCTGCAGATCATCCCGGAGATGGGCTGAGGCAGAGGCCTGGGTGGGTGCTTGTTCAACCAGCAAGAAAGGAGAGGTCCCTAGAGAAGGCCCCCAGCAAGCTGGCTTTGTGGAAAAAGCCTTCTCTTGGTCGACAAGATGATGTGGGTCCAGGGAAGAGTGTGTAGTAGCCAGGGCGGGTGCTGGCCAAGACAGAAGAAATCCCATTCACATGGCCCTGACCCACTCTGGGCCTCTGGGGCAGCCATGTCCCCCTGGGCTGGTCCTCAGGTGGCCCTTTATGCCACTGGTGGCTCAGGAGTGAACCCGTGGAGACCCAGGCTCCCTATGGGCAGCAAGAAGGACTGGGAAAAGCTTTATCTTCTGTTTTTTTCTGACTTGCGAGAGGGAAAAAAAGTCTTTCCCAGCGAGAGGTCATTGTCCTTCTTGGACAGATCTCTATTTTTATAATTTGGGCCAGATCACGTCTCTCATGTTGGAGTGGGGTCAGCTAAGCTCCTTCTCCTTCCTGGCCCATTTTATTTTTAAAATCCCCATCTGTGTTGAATTTGAACTTGGGCAGCACCTGCTTCTGAGATGACCTTGTCATGGCCGACGGGGCTGCAGTGCCCTCTCTTGATGTCTGCAGGCTCACTGCCAGGTTTCAAAGCTGATTTTCTGGCCTTTCCTCTTTGAGTTGTTCTCATGACAGAAACTCAGGCAAAAATTTTTTTTTTAAAAAAGATTCCAGAGATGGGAAAAGAAAAGACAAGCAGGCTACTCATCTCAACACACTTAGCCTGATATCAAATAACTATATGTTTTTGGGGAGAGAAAGGATTTTATCATAAACAGAGATGTCTCAGCCATCTGTCCAGTCTTCCACGTCATCACTCACACTCTGCCTAGTGGCTGTGGGTCCACATATTTGGCAGGGAGGGCCACATTGGGCCCTAAGGACCTCAGCTCTTCAGGCTCTGTGACCATCACCGGGCCCCCTAAGTGGCCATCACCAGGCTCCCACAAGGCCTCCTGGAAGGAGAGCTGAGTGCTGCTGTACCATCATCTCTTTGCCCATCACTGGCCTTCTCTGACATGTCCCCCTGCACTGTCACCTCTTTGCCAGTCACTGGCTTTCTCTGACATGTCCCCCTGCACTGTCACCTCTTTGCCAGTCACTCAGCAGGGGCTGGTGCCCCACGCATGTCTGCCTGGCCCTTTATCCACCTCCTTCATGGCTTTACCCAACTGCCTTTGGCCCAGGCTTCTAGTCCCCTGGACCCGCTCTCTGTTTCCATGGCAACCCCCTACCCTCCCACGCAGGCCACTGACAGATGTGCACTGCAGGCTTGCCCAGTGGGTCAGAAGTGCCATGGTGTGGACTTCCGTGTTCTGCTTTGTTCATATGGCATCCTGGGCAGCTCACAAGGCCCAGCACATAGTAGGGATTCCATCAGTATTTTCTGAATAGTTACACCTTTGGGGAGAAAGTTCCAGCTTTGGGGAGTGGGGAGGAAAATAGAATGGACAGCCTCAAAACCTCCTCCCACTCAGAAGCTGTTCACACCCACTCCTGGCCAGCTCTCTCATTCATCAAAGAGACACTTGCTGAGCACTTAGGACCTGCTGGGGATGCCAAAACACTGAAGGCAGCAGAGTCCCCGAGAGAAGCAGACCTGCAAACTAGCAGGTGAGGCCTCCCAGCAGCTGTCCAGAGAAGTGTGCATGGACTCAGAGCCACAGGGCCCAGGCTATTCTTCAGGGAGGAGCAGGGGCCAGGACAGGGTAGGGCAGAGGAGGGGCTGGTCTCACAAGATGTCACAGCTGAGGCTGGGAAGCTGGGTAAGAACTGCAGGTGGACCAGAGAGATGGCTTGCAGGCAAGCACAGGGATCCCTGGAGGCCTGGGGCTGGGGTGGGATGGCAGGGAGTTGGTGTCCATCACTGTGACAGAATACCTGAGGAAAAACTTAAAGGAGGAAGAGTTTATCTTGGTCCACGGGTTCAGAGGTTTCAGGCCACAGTCACTTGGTGCCATCACTTTGGGCTCATGTGAGGCAGAACATCATGGTGGGGGGCATGTGGTGGAGCAGAGGGAGGAGAGGTGGGGACAGGATACAACCCTCCAGGGCTGGGCCCCGCCCTCTACAGGTTCCACTGCAGACACGGCCATCCAGGTGGACTCCATCCCCGAGCTGATCAGACCTCCCGCCCACTTCTGAACACTGCTGCACTGGGCACCAAGACTTCAACCCAGGGACCTTGAGGGACATTCCAGATCCATGCCATAAGAGGTGCAATGGCAGACTTGGGGTGCAGAGGGAGCTGTGACTTCACTCTCCCACCTGTGGGGCCACTGGCCTGTTAAGAGGTGGTCATGTGAGCTACCTGAGCTCCTGCACAGCTCTACATCCGGGGAGGTTGGAGTCAGGGGACGAAATGGAAGCCGCTACGGTGGTGGCGTGAGGCAGGAGCCCAGGGACGCCAGGATGGCACAGGCAGGGCGCGAGGAAGATACCACTGGAGGGCCAGACCCGTGTCACCTCGTCTCCTGTACAGTGAGTCCCGTTACCGCAACAGCTCCCGCCACTGAGAGCTCATCACCATGACAACTCCCACCACAGGGTCAGTATTTTAAAATGACCAATGGAGGTAAAGAGGGTGGCATTCTAATTAGGTTTTCTAAAGTCACCAGTGGGGGGAAATTGAACAATACCCTGATTTAAGGTAACGAATGGGGGCAAGTCTGCTCTCCTGCCCGTGTGCTACTTCCTCCACCTTCAATAAAGCTGTACTTTGCCCGAGCCAGGAGAAAGCGACTTGCAGGTGTCTTGCTCAGTTCTTTGTTTGGGACACCAAGGACTTGGACCCCAGCTGGACACCCCAGTGATAAACCACAGTATGGTTGGGGCACCTTGGGGTGTGGGGCCTAGGGGGCGAGAGCCCAAAGCTCCACAGAGGTCGCGTGCAAACGTGTTGTCTGTAACGCGCTTTCCTTTCACTTGGACTCTTACAAACCCTGCTGTGTCCCTCTAGCAGACGCAACCCATTCGCATCCCATGACGGCCCTGCATCCCGCTCTCTGGTGCACCTGATATGCTCAGGGGATCCTTCGTTCCATATGAAGGTCTCTTGTGATCATTTTGGCCTCTAGCCTATATTCACTGTTCTGACTATCATGGTGGTGTATACTGACCATACTTGGAGGGTAGAGTAAGATTAGTCAACTAATTTCAACAGGTTGCAACCTAGAAATAACTCTCTAGGTGCCATCTCCATTTAACATAGGTGGGAACTAAGTTTTCAAGGAATAATTCTTGAATCAAAAGCCATAGAGCTACTGGTGACCATCCCAATTTCAAACCAACCTCCATGTGGCCTTTTGGGCTCAGCCTGTTGGATTACCACTTATCCAAAGACCACAGAATCTGTGGCTGCTGTGTGATTCATGGTTACCCTAAAGTTTTGTTGGGTGGGAAGGATTTTGACAACTAAGGATTCAGACCTCTGTGCCTGTCTGCTTGGTAGAGCAGCTGTGCTCTGAACTAGGCACCAGTGGACAGCAGGGAGCCGGGGTGCCCCCTGCAGGGATGTTTTCACAAGCCCACACCCCAGGTTTGTCAGTGCCTTAGCCTCGGGCGCTGGTGCTGGGCCCAGGTGTAGCTGTGCAGGTGGTCCTATATGTAGGTGTGGGGTAGTTCCAGGTAGATTTGCAGGTGGTCTCAGGTATAGGTGTGCAGGTGGTCTCAGGTGTAGATTTGCAGGTGGTCCCAGGTATAGGTGCATGGGTGGTCTCAGGGGCAGGTGTGTGGTTGGTCCCAGGTGCAGGTACACGGGTGGTCCCAGGTGCAGGTGTGCAGGTAGTCCCAGGCATAGGTGCCTGGGTGGTCCCAGGTGCAGGTGTGCAGGTGGTCCCAGGCAGGTGGGCAGGTGGTCTCAGCAAGCACTCTCGTGCACGGTGGTCGCTCCAAGCATCTTCATCAACCTGCACTGGAACACACCGGCACCCACCACCCCCGTGTGCTGCAGGTGAACCATTTCCCTTGGGTCTTACTTTAGTCACAGCCTCATGCCTGCAGTGGAAGTTGGGGACTTGACACTGTGGCCATGACATCATGCAGGTGACAGTCAAGAGGAAGGCCTGTGTCCCTCCATTCCGTGACAAGTGCCAGCAGCCCATAGTCTCGACGGACTGACCCTCTCCGTGGTTCCTCGAGTCATCTGATGACCTGGACCTCATCAACACGGTCGACCCCAGGGGACGAAGGCAGATCACAGCGGCTCGTCTAAGCAGCAGACGGCATGTGCCTACTACACTGGGTGCCATCCGCCTCCTCTGTGCTCACCTTGACCCCTGGTGGAGGCTCTGCCGCACACCCCATTGGCACTAGCAGAAGCCAAGTGCGAGGAGAGCTGCCCTCCTGCACCAGGCCTGCGGGCAGTGATGGGGCGGAACCTGGGCCTCCTGCTGTTGCTGGTGTGTGAACAGCACTGCTGCCCCGGCTCCCAGTGGACACAGAGGCCCCAGCCCTTCCTGCCCTGCAGGTGAAAGGCAGAGCCTGACCAGGGCCTGCGCTGGGCCCCATCTAGTGCCAGTCATTAGGCAGAGCTGTTTGCTGAGCTGTCTTGGGTATTTCCTCACTACCCTGGGACAGAGCTGGAGTCCCGAGAGAGCTAGAGCTGGTTAGTTGTTCGGATTTCACTTTGAGGCTGGGGCGGGGACAGAAGCGCTATACCTGGAGGTGCTCACCCTGCGGGGTGCCTCACGAGTGTCCCCTGTGTGCCTGCAGATATTTATTTCCTCAGCTATGCCAGAATCATCTGAGCCCGTGCTTTGTACTTGAAAGGCTCCTCAGAGGCCAGGTCTCTCAGAAGCCCCGACGTGAAGCTCCCTCGTTAGTTCCTTCCCTGGTTGCTTAAGGCGGCCTCATCCTGGCAGCTGGAGAATGCAGGTCCTGGCTCTGTGGCCAGCCTCCCTGCAGCCCTGGACGCCTGGCGTTCACCACGCACTTAGTCACACTGCCTGAGTCAGGAAAGGAAAGGGCGTCCTGGCGTCAGGCAAGGGCAGTGCTCTCAGTTGCCTCTTCCTGCCCAATACTTCTGCTTCACCGGGCAGCCATGCAGCTCTTCTGAGAAGCCAGCACCTCTTCTGGGCCTCTGCTGTCCCCTGGACACTAGTTTCTCTCCCATCCCCCACAAAGGTGTTCAGAGGCAGAGGAGAGAAGGTAGACACCATGAAGAAACTTAGGGGGACAAATTATTTTTCCAATAGAAATGGAGTTCTCGGGCCAATTCTGCTCATTGGAAGTCTGATGAGAGGAAGAGGGCACAGTGTCCTGAAGAGACTCTCCTGGAGACCCCGGCACGCCCTGAGGAGGCCACTTAGGAACATTGCACTGGAGGAGGCGAAGGCAGCCCGGCTCCTCACGCGGAGCACAACCCACTGCGCTCAGGAGAGCCACAGCTCCGCACCACGGCCTTCGGGTGTGAGAAGGGGAAGGTCTCAGCAGGAAGAGTCGTAGGCCTGGATTCACGCTGGTGTCCAGCAGTCCTGCGCTGGCTAACATCTGCAAAGCACGAGCTCCATACAAAGAGCCTGGTGGTTAAGTCCTGGAGAAACAGAAGAATTGGGTTATCCCGCAGGAACACCAAGACTGTGCGGTGCCTCCGGCTCATCTGCCTTTCGCTGCCAGTCCCTGGGTCTGCCCACGTGCTGGGTATGCAGACTTGTGATGCCTGGGACATCTCAAGCTCATCTTCCTCCAGATTTGGAATCTGCCACCATCTTGCGGCTCTGGACAAGTGCACTCTTGCTCTGAGGCCGTTTTCTTCTTTGTTGTTGGACAGAGTTGGTGGAGTCACAGGGTCAGATGAGACCCAGGTGAGCTTTTAACTTAAAAAATCTGGGATCCCAATTAATTTCATTGCAGCTTGAGACCAAAACGGGAATAAATGCAGACCCACAGTTCATTTTTCAAGTTTGCCATCTTAAGTTAGACACAAGACTCCAAGGATCTGGGTGTGTGCACACGCCGAGCACCAATCCGGGTGCCAGCCACCTCGGGCCTGTTGGCCCAGGGTGCACCAACAGGCCCCAGAGCACTCTCCTTGGGTGGGGCCTCATTCCTCACCTCGTGCTGGAGACCATGGAGCCCGTTCCTTCACGATACGACTTCCCACATTTTGCACCCAAGAGAAAGAAATCAATGCCAACCCTTTGTGCCTGGAGACTCAACCTGGAGGACAGGACTGCCTCCCACACGCGTCACCCTAGCCTGGGGACCCTGCAGCAGTGAAATCAGACAGGAGAGCACAGGACACTTCGGCCCTGTCGTGCTGTCAGCTAGGAAGGCAAAGCTGCAGAGGGCGCCCCTGACCACAGAGGACCCCTCACCTGGGTGGGCCCCTCAGCACCCCATGGCCTGCCCCCGCCTGCTGGCTCCAGACTCTTTCCAAATGCTGGGTCTCAACTGGTTGGTTTACCTATTTCAAAAGCATAAATTACGTGGCCCCTGGGACGCAATTGCCTCTGACCCAGGGAGGCATCTCTGCCTCTCCTGACTGCCCCACACCAAGGCTGATCGTTGGCACTAAGGGAAGCCAACTGGGCAAACATGTCACTCAGCCGGTAACCAGGAGGGTCTTGCTAGAGTCCCTGGTGAATGACTTTGCTACTTAGAACTGGGCTGGACAGCCACACGCTCCTGCCTGGCTGCTTCTCCCCATGGCCCGGTGAATTCCTCCAGGGTCCACACTCTTCAGGCACCTTCAGGTCCACCTTGCAGAGCTCATCAGCTGACCATGGTGAAGTAGGAGAAAGGGTTAAAACAGGCAGGAAGGAAATGGGGGCCCTTTCCAGAAGCAACAGACACAGCCGGGCCTCGTCCAGGTCAAGCTGACGCTGGTGTAAGCAGGAGGACTAACTGATAGGCAGACAGCACTGTGCTGCCTGGTGCCCAGACCCCCACCAAAAAGGCGCAGTGACCAGCTTGGACCACAGCGTGTGTGAACAGCCCATGGACACCGGGTGCCTTGCCCAGGATTGGGTTGGGGCAGCTGTCTTGACCCTGTAGATCTGTATAAACCCCTGGACCACAGCCACTCTCTGGCAACCTCTCTTGGGACCCCTGCGTTTGGAAGCTCTGCCTTCTTTCTATTATCTCATAAATCCTGTACTTTGTTCTCACCATAGGTCTGTGGATGGATTTCATGCTTTGAATTCACAAGACAAAGAACCCAACCCCACACTCAGTGCTACACAGGACCTAATAACCACCACATAAAGCCCCACCCAGCACCCTAGCCCACCACTCAGGCCCTCGGTACTTCTTGGTGCTGTGGAAAAGAGCTCTTTGGGTCCACCAGCCCTGAGTGAGTCTGTTGGCCTCTGCCCTCACACACACAGAAGCTCGCGGTGACCTTCCCTGCAGAGCTTCGAACTCTGGCTGCATTCCCCTGGGGTCTTACTTGAGTCACAGCCTTGTCTGGAGTAACTATGGGTGGGTCTTTGCAGGATCCCATCAAGGAGCCTGTGAAACAAGAGAGATCAAAGTCAGAGGATATAGACTCCAGCCCAGCGGCCTCACACCCAGGGAGTCTTCAGCCACATTCATAGGTGCCTGGCCACGTGGCGGTACAAGGCCCAGCTCCATGGTCCACAGGAGAGGGACAGACTCAGGGTCACTTGCCCTCTCCACATCGGTGTCATTTACAGCTGTCCTTTGTCCCCCTCAATGGCACAGGTCAAGCCTGGGCCTCTCTGCAGGGCTCCCTGCACTTGGCCTCTTCCTGTCCCCATCCTGCTCCCCACAGGTCCCTCCCAGAGCACAACCCTAACAAAACACCTGACACCAAGCCTGGTCTCCCTCCAGGGCGCTTCTGGGAGGCCTCAGCCTGAAGCGGGAGGAAAGGGAAGAAGGAGTCCCTGTGCAGCAGAAGTCGCCAGGAGAGCTGGCATCCAGGGGCGCACCCTCGGCATCCAAGCATCCGGGCCCCAAGGCCCTGGCTCCATTGGCAGGCCAGCCACATGCAGAGACGCTGGTCAGCATTTCTCTGTGTCACCCTTAGGACGGATGGCAGATGACTAAGGATCATGAGGTATTCCAAACAGCCAAGGCCATAGAGGATCAAAACACAGAGGGAGAGAGGGAGGGAGGGAAGACTTTGGAAGAAATAGGTCAATGGGAAGAACAGGAAATAACCAAAACAAATGTAGTTGTCAGGGATTTAATTAGTCACTATATCCAGAAAAACATGCAGAGAACTAGAAAGAGGCCTTACAATGTAAGAAAAAATAGGAAAAATCCCGTCAAGGGTTGGAAGACAAAGTCAAAGCAACCTCCCAGCAAGTGGACGGAAATCAACAAGAGATGGTGCAAATAAGAGAAAAGATTCAGGGATGTGCAGGTGGCCCACAGCCCTCAGGAGATCGCCCAGAAAACAAGTACCTCACAAGACACACGAGAAAAGTCCCCGAGCAGAAGGGAGACGCGACTCTCTGGCCGAGGTCCGTGGGTGGAGGAGGCCCATGCTCGGAGCTCCACCGTGAAACCAGGACACTAAACGGAGCTCAGAGCCTCAGAGCTGAGGATGAGGGAGAGGGTTTGTGTAAGGTAAAAAACAGCCCTTTTGTAATTAATTTTCACATCCCCTCTCTAAAAGCCCAAGGCAGTTCCTGCCCCAGAGGGTTCCGCTCTGGAATCTTCCACCTGGGAAACAAAGCCTAACCGCTCAGGTTAGCACATCAAAAAGAAGACCGCTACTGCTTATCTGCCCCCAATTTTAAAGTGACCAATCCCTAGCTCGCCACGCGGTTTTGTAGTGGGCTCTATAAAATCCCTCCCGTGCGTCCCCTCTCTTCTCTTCTTTCCTTTTTCGTTTGCCCGGGCGCCCACTCCCCTGAATAAAGGATCTCCTGGCTGTACAGAGGTATTAGTGTCTGGCTGGCCGATACCCTAACAGTTTGCACCTACGGGGAAGTGGGAACCCAGCTGCCGTTGGCTGAAAGACCCCAGCGGAATCAGATTGGCATCAAGTACTCAGGAAAACCATAGTGACAATCACACAAGAAAGACAAGGCCCAGGCATGGCGAGTGGCAGGGAAGGAGCCCTCCTGAGACCTGAGGCCCAGCATGCAGGCACTGGGAAGGTGGAGGTGTGCAAGAGCCTCAGAAAGCAGCCACCCAGGGGCCCAGCCAAGGCTCAGCAAGCGTCTGTCGCAGGAAGGCCAGGAGGGATATGCAAGCCACCCAGTGTGCTGCCGATCCCTTACGTGGCCCCTGGTGGAGGCTCTTAAGACATATCCACAGCCTTCCCATGGGGAATTAGGGGAAGCGCATGGGGTCTCCTTAGATTAAACTCATTCACAGCCCCAGAATGCATGGCAGGGAGCGTGTCTCATGTGTGGTGCTTGGGCCCCGAGAAGGTAGCCCCTGAGGCCATCGGAGCTGGAAAGAGGGAGCAAGGGGTCAGGAAGGGAAAGGATACCAAGTCTGGAGGTGGGTAGCACAGGGCTCCTGCGTGCACCACAAGGACAGCATCCCATGGTCCCCAGCAGGGCTCAGGGGTTGTGGCTTTTGTTCGTCTGAGCAACCAGCAGTGCTGGGTAGCCTCCATGTGCAGCAGTGTTGGGAGGCACAGAGGAGGAAGCGGCCAAGACCGGGCGAAAGCCTGCCCGTGTGGGGCAGAGGAGCAAAGCTAGCGTCACCCGGGAACAGGAAGAGCGCTAGAGAAAACAAATCCTTTCAATGTTACAAAATTCTGTGTGAACGAACAGTAGAAAATAGCTGTCTTACCAGGACAAATTACACCCACTAAAAACCTGTAAAGGGCTGGGTGTGGTGGCACACACCTGTAATCCCAGTGACTTAGGAGACTGAGGCAAGAGGATCACAAGTTTGAAGCCAGCCTCAGCGACTCAGTAAGACCCTGTCTTAAAATAAATAAAAAGGGCCAGGGCTGTAGCTCAGTGGTAAAGTGACCCTGGATTCAAATCCAGTATCCCCCACCCCCCAAAAAAACCCTTTCATAATTAAAACAAAAGGATAAAGCACAACTTGTAACAAAGTATTGCAAATCATACAGCTGGCAAAGGACTGGCATTGAAGACACAGAAAGAAGGACATGTGCCTACGTGCACTCCTAGGTAAGAGATGCAGACACAGATGCATGCATACGTAACCACACGTACAGTAGAATACATGCATACATAATTTAAAATATAGAAGCACTGTATTTAAGTTATATAAAGGTTGATTCGACATAGCTGACTGTGTATCGTGTAAAGAAATGAACAAACCTAAGAGGGAAAAAAGGCAGAATAAATATTTCATAGATAAGGAGGCCTGAATGCCAAAGAAGGTAGTTAAAAGTGAGAATCTCGTGAGAGGAGACACGTACAGGGTACAAACCCACTTTGAAAAGTGACTGGAGAGTGAAGCTGAAGTGTGCCCGAGCTGTGACCAGCTCCCCACTCCCAAGCTCAGGACCTGGATGAATGAACACCTGTGTCCCGGCAGCTTTGCCTTCCACAGCAGACGCTGGGAACCACCGAAATGCCCGCCCTCGTTGGCCACCTGGACCAACGGTCGCGCGCCACACCGTGGAACACTCCACAGCAACAGAATGGACCGATGGAGCTTGAGAGGTGAGCCCACACAGCTCCGAAGAGACGATGCCGACCCCGGGAACCGTTCATACAGTTTAAGATAAAGCCAAACCTGTGCGTGTAACTAGAACAGATTTTAAAAAATAAAGCAAAACATTTCAAAATATTTTTGTTCCTTAAATATATGATAATAGCAAATTAAAACTGTGTGGAAACGACAAATCCAGTCACATATGGGAAGAAACCCAGGGGCGTGGAATCTGCAAAGGGTGGACGGAGGCTCTGCCTATTGATAACACCGTGTGGGTTCGCAGGTCACCCACGGGAGACGCGCACGTGGCCTGGGGCGTGGTGTGGGTTTTCTTCTATTATCTCGACTGGCTTTCTGTGTCTGCAACACTTCACAGTAAGAACTCTGTCCTGCATACTTAGGGACAGTGCTCTGTGTCACTACTGTCCCTCACAGGTTCCTTGAGTCAGGAATCAGGGCAGAGCAGAGATGTCATGTCACTGCTCCATGGAGTCTGGGATCTCCAGGTGAGAGATGCCAAGGCCAGGGTGGGCTAGTGATGGGCTGGATCACCTGCAGCTGTTACTCACATCTGGTAGTGGCAATGGTGGTCAGCAGGGTCCTCGTCGATGGCTGTCAACCTGAACATCCGTACAGTCCTCTCCCTATGGCTCGGGCTTCCCACAGCATGGGATTTTTGGGGGAGGCCAGACTTCTTACACAGTGTCCAGGGTTTCCAAGTTGTGTGTCCCCAGGGAAGCAGCAGCATCCCCTCTGGACAACCATCACCCTCTCTGCATCTATGTGTGAAGAGAATGTCCCCCTCCCATGCACAGGGCTCAAGGTAGAGGTAGGGAGCCTGCCATCGGCCTCGGGGCCATTGGCACACAGCGCTCACCAGGGGCATTTCCTTGGACTGAGTTGCTCAAACCAAGTTCCTTAGAACCCTGGAATCCCCCACTGCCAGCTGCCAGCCGGTGGTTGTGGCACAGAGTACCTCGCTCCCAGAACCACAGTCCTGCCCAGTCACTGCTGCCATAGAGCAAGCCATGCCCAAGGCACTGCTGGACAGCAACCACTTTGCTGTGCCCGTGGATGCTGAGCAGGGCTTCAGGTCCTGCACGGTGCTCTACGACGTCTTGGCCTCTGCTGGGAAGCCTCAAAGGCCACAATGAACCAATGGCTGGCCTGGGCAGCTCTGGGGAGTCTCCACTCGCCAGCCTGGCGTTGACATTGGCTGCTGAGGGTACCTCAGCTGTCGGGTGGAGGGTTACGCATGGGCTTTCAGCGTGGTGGCTGTACGGCCGTTGGGTTCCTTCTGGGATGGATGACTATGAAGACCTGTGCCCCTAAGAACCCTCTACCCACCAGGTAGAGGCCCGTGGTCTTCTTGGACCTCAACCTGGAACCTCTGCAGCAGCACCCATACTGCCTGCCACAGGCGACAGGCTCGTCACTGGGTTGGTGAGCTTCGAAGGGACAGGGTCTCAAGCCCACCTCTCAACAGGAGGACATCAAGTGCTTTGAACACTTGTTTGAAACTCACCACAGAAGGGACTTCAGGGCCTTCAAGGACCTCCTCAAAGTCCAGCCACTCTTCTATGGGCCACTTGGAAAGGCCAGTAACAACAGTGGACATCAACTCCCCCACAGCAGACCCGAGGCTGGGCGTCAGGAACTTGGGAGGCCCATGTTAGGCCTGAGGCAGAGCCCATCCCAGGAGGCAGCGTGGTCCTGTCTGATGAGGATCTGAGCTCAGGAGGCCGGCAGAGCTGGGCCTCCTGTCCACTCGGGACAGCTTGTCCTCGTTCCCACCCACCAGGTCTGCTGAGACAGTAAGGATTTTAGTGTGGCCAGGCCAGAGCAGCCTGTGGCTCAGTGACCCACAGCGTTTCCTGGGGCTTCCACACCAAGCACCGTCCCCCAGAGCTAAGCTCGTGTCTCACGTCCTGGAGGCTGGAGCCCAGGGTCAAGGGCTGCTCCTGCGGAGCCCTCTCCTTGGCTTGCAGGCGCTGCTTCTCCCTGGTCCTCCCCTGGTCCTCCTTCTGTGTCCTCATCTCCTCTTCCATAAGGACCCCAGTCAGACTGGATCAGGGCCCATTGACCCTAGTGACCTCATGTTACCTCAATCACCTCTTTAAAGACATTGTCTCCAAATGCGACCATGTTCTGAGGTTTGGGGGTTCACTTAAACAGGACCCATCTTAGGGCACGTGCTTCAGCCCCAACAGCCCCCACTGGTGAGAGGTCTCACGGAGGGGGCTGAGTCCAGTTCACCCCTGTGTCCTCGGCCTGGCACAGTGGGCCCGTGGGGCTCGCAGGCACTTGCTGGGAGGACCTGCTGCTGAGCCCCTGCACAGGTCTTCCTGGGGTGCCATGACTCTACTCCTTTTCTCAATCTCACCTTCAGCCCCCTTTGCTGCCTCTGGATCTGGAACCGCTATTTGTGACCCGGAGGGGCAGAGGCCAAGCAGCAAGACCCCACAAGCCCAGCGATGCGCAGCATTTTAAGGGGGACGAGGTCAGCAGAGAGGCTCCGAGGCAGTGGGCTGCAAGCAGTGTGGTGTGCCCCGCCTCCCTTCACCAGAGCCGCCACTCAGGGCCGGGATGCGCAGGTCCTTGGGGGGGCACGACACCTCGGTGCCCTCGCGCAGGGTCTCCCATGGCTTGCTGTCCTCATGGGACGGCCCTGGACATGGGCAGGTCTTGTGCTCTTGGGGCAGCTTTGCTTATGCTGGTCCAGGCCCATCCAGGCCACAGGGGCCAGGTCCCATGGGGGAAACGGAGGCCAGGACAGTGCCATCCAGGTGGCTCTGCATCCTGCTCCTGGGAGGTCCAGCAGCCAGGCTCCCTGGGCCGCCCAAGGCTCCTGCCCAGGGCTAAAAGGGCACGGGAAATACCAAGGGAATTGGAAAACAGGACGGACAGGTAGAGGAGGGGATGGGGACAGAGGGAGAGGGGGCCTGGGGAGGAGAGCTGAAGTGAAGGCCAGAGGAGGGGTGGGGACAGAGAGGGGACAGAGGAGGGGATGAGGACACAGAGAGGGACAGAGGAGGGGATGGTGACATAGAGAGAGAGGGACAGAGGAAGGGATGGGGACACAGAGAGAGGGATGAGGAGGGGACAGGGACAGAGGAGGGGAGGGGACACAGAAAGGGACAGAGGAGGGGATGGGGACACAGAGAGAGGGACAGAGGAAGGGACTGGGACAGAGAGGGGACAAAGGAGGGGACAGGGACAGAGAGAGAGGGACAGAGGAGGGGATGGGGACACAGAGAGAGGGACGGACCCCTGGAGGAATGTGGGGGTCCGTGGGTGTGACCGTAGGTCCTATCTGTCCCTAACTGACAGGGCACACGTTTCAGAATGTTCTTTGCATTCAAATTGAAAGCTGACAGCTTGTCTTTGTGCCGCCCGCCCGCCCGTCAGAAGATTCTTGCAGATCAGCGTTTACTGGACTAGAGAACTTCACTAATCCGCTCACCTCCAGAAGGCGTCTGCTGAGAAACAGCCTCAAAAGACACGGGGACATCCATGTTCTCCATTAGCTCCCTGAAAGGGAGGCTTTCAGTCAGGGTGGGGAAAAGCTCACGGCCTTCACGGGGCGGGTGGTCACCACGTAGCACGTGCCTTAAGGCCAAACGATCTGCTCTTTTTAGCTTCTGGTATCAGAACAAATAGCAAGACTGTCCAACAGATAATCCCCGAATCATGACAAGTAATAAATCCGCCTGCTGGAAAATCTTTAAGAAAACATCCTCGGGAGGAGGCGGGACGCGGGAGCGAAGCCACCTGTGCAGGTACTGATAGCACGAGCCAGCGTGGAGCCAGCCCCAGGGCACCCATCCTCTGAAGCACCGCAGAGCCGTCTTTATTGAACTTGAATTCTTAATGCAGGGCAGCCTGTGAATAATAACCGAGAAAGAGCAGCTGGAGACCCGTGGGTACATTACTACAAGGTTGTTATTTTTGAGAAACAGTGGAAGCAAGACATCAAAATGGTCGTTAGAAAGTCTGCCTCCAGCAGGGAGCGCCTGCCCTGGGGTGGGGCGATGGAGAACCCCAGCTGGCTTTGTTCATTAATGGGAATTTATCATCCTGCAAACTCACCCTGGGAAGAGCCCGCGCTCCTCGGGCAGCGGAACCGAAGCAGCTGCCCGGTGCCACCCGCACCCTCACCAACCTCTAATGCCCAGACACGCCCGGGACTGAAGCTTCCCTTCAAGTTGTCTTCTGTGGGAGGAGGGCAGGACTCTGGGGCTCTGGGCCAGGACAGCAAGGCTATCCTGCTGCACTGAAGGGGTACAACATGTGTGGCCAGGTGCAGAGTCACGGCCCCATGCTGAGCAATCCACCAGAGCTGAAGGTCCCTCTGACCTCACCCCTCCCCCTGAGCGGGCCTAGAGACTAGAGCTCCCCCACCTCTTCTTCCCAAAAGCAGGCACCAGACCCAGACCTCTGGGCATGACCTCCCTCCTCCCCCAGATGACCCTCATGTGACAAGTGTCCTTCCGAGACAGCCAGAGGGACGGAACATGGCACGGGGGCAGGACGGAGCTGACGGAGCAGGGCTTAGTGGGGCGCGACTCTTGCTCGGCCCTTCACCTCTGCCCCGCCCCCTGGAACACGCAGGCACCCATCCCCTTGGGTTTCATCCTGCAGCGCCCAGGTCACACAAGACTCACATTAAACGGAGACCTGCATGTTGCCTCCTGTCGGCCTGTCTCTTGCTGCAGGAGTCCCGACCCCAAACCCTGGACAGGTCAGGAAGACATTCCCACGTGTGCCATTGCATTTGCTGACCTGGGACTGAAGGGAGGAAATGGGCTGGAGAGAGGGATGGGTGGCTTCCGGTACCGAGCAGAACCAACCCGAGGAACCCACGCAACACCAAGCAGAGAGGCAGAGCACCAGCTAAGGGAGTCTGGGAAGGACGCTGAGAAGCAAGGCTGGCCCTGGGCCTTGGAGGAAGTCGGGATTCCAGTCCGCTGGACGGAGGAGGGGCCTGCACTTCCAATATGGTGGCCACAGGTTGCCCCTGACCATCAGCTCTCACGTGAGAGAAATACACACCCAGGTTCAGAGACTTACTGCAGAGCCAGGCGTGGTGGCGCGCACCCGTGGTCCCAGCAACTCAGGAGGCCAAGGCGGAGAATCGCTAGTTCAGAGCCAGCCGCAGCAACACAGCAAGGCCCTAAGCAACGTGGCGAGACCCTGTAATTTCCCTTTTCTTTTTGCTTTTTGAAATGTGGTTATTAGAAAATTTGAAATTGCATTCACAGTTTGCCACCTGTTTCTACCAGCCAGCGCTGTCCTAGAGGGGGAGCGGGTCGCGTGGCCAGGGGCCACAGCGGGGCAGGTGGCCGCTCCAGAAGAAAAGATGCGTCTGGGCCGCCATGGTGGCTTGAGGGAAAAGAACGGCCAGGTGCAGGGAGAGGGCTACTGGAAGTTCCTGATCCACAGGCTGCTCAGTGGGGAAACGCAGGCCTGTTGGAACAGGGGAGTCCCTGTCTCCAAATAGAAGAAACACTTGGAAAAGTGTTGTGAGGACACACAACCCCGAGCTTAGCCCTGATGTCAGGAGCCAGGGTCTGGATCTGAACTGCCAGGAACACTCTGGGGTACAGAGGGCAGCTAAGTCAGTGGGTCCTTCCCATTCCGGCCACCCAGGTGGGGTCCCTCATCTCTGCAAGCAGGAAGGCCACATACAAGGACCTGGGAGTCAGGCAGCTGCCAGGAAATCCCACCTGCCCCCACTCACTGAGGCTTACGGGTGGTCAGAAGCCTCTCGGCCTGGTTTTGCTTTGGTTCAGGGTTGAGGCCCGTGTCTATGGCACATGGGGAGACAGGAGTTCCACCAAGGCCACACTGCAAAGAATACACTGGGCCTTGGGGCCACGTGACTCCAGGCACATGTGACTCCCATTGGTGGTGGCTGAGCCCACTCAACAGGACTGCAGGGCAGGGGTTGGGACCCTACATCACAGGTGAGGGTGCTGGGCAGGGCTGTGACCGAGGACCAGGTGTCCCTGGAGAAGCATGCAGGGGTGGCAGGTAGTGTGAACTCTGACCTGAGCTCACAAGCCAGCCAGTGTGGTGCCAGCCCAGGGGTGAAGTGGACCTTCCAAGATGACGGTCCCGAAGCACAGTGGTGCTGCAGGAGGCCCCTCCCCCAAGCCTCCCTCTCCTCTCGCCCTGAAGCCTGGGCCTGGTTTTGTGAGAGCCCGTGCCCAGTAGATCTGGGCTTTCTGTCCCTCCGTAGTCCACACGCCATGAATCATGGACCCACACACAGCCCTCCCTCCAGTGGGTCAGGAGGGAAGTGTTGTCACCTCTCTCCCTGGAGGGTCAGGGACACAGAAGGCAGGAGCCGGCCTGTTGGTGCATTTCCAGAAACTCCTCCCTCGAGTGACGTTCTCGCTTTGACCCTGTGGCCACACTGTGCAGGCAGCAGTCCTTCTACGCGGCAGCAGGGCAAGGACGGGGCCCGAGGCGGGCAGTCTAGGAAGCGTGCAGAGGAGCCAAGGGTGGGGACAGAAGTGGGAACACCAGCGCACAGACCAGATCCCCTGGGTAGCCGCCACCAAGGCTCTGAGCAGGACCCACGGGAGAAGCCAGGCCTGTGGGGACCTGGGCTTCAAAGGCAAGTGAGCAGGGCCCGAAGCCACCAACTCCCCACACCCAGCCTCCCACCTGATCCGTGCCTGGAGCCCTGGCAGCGAAGGTCCCGTCGTCGCACGGAAAGACTCACTTAAGTGCCGTGCATCCAATCGCCCTTGGTGTGGGAAAAGAGGGTGGGTTGGTGTGGTGGTCAGCACAGCTTGGGGCGCCCACACAGACCACGCCAGCATCAAAGCTGCCCGGGAGAGCGCCCCGTGCGGGCATGGGAGGGTTCTGGGCACACTGCTACTTAAGCAAGGTAAAAGGGTACAATTCCATTCTTGTTTGGAGAAAGTTTTCAGATATATTATGGGAAATTTTACCATGGGGTTATGAAGCATTTTCTTTTTGCTCGTCTGTATCTTCAGCTTTTCTATTATGAACAAAGATCGATTTTGTGCTTTAAAATACTTTAATGTTCATCATTTCTTCTACATTGCTTATGAGACACGCACTGGTCAGACTCGTCCTGGGTGGTTGTGCGGGGCGCGTCAGGCTCACGGGACGGAGACTTCCGGAAGCCCTTGCGCAGCCGATGCACTTCCCGCTGCCCTCGACACCTGCACTCCAGCCCCATGTTAATGCCCACGCACTCAGACACGGCTAAGATGGTGAAAGCTGCTACGTGTGCACTGCCACAATCGGAAGAATGTCTAACCCTAAAAGGTGATTGTCCTACTAACAGGCATTGGGAAGAGGCCAGGATCCTGGGCTGTCGTGCTCTGATGGAGTGATGATCGGAAGGCCAGGAGGAGCTGAGAGCAGCACAGGGGAGCCAGTGGGCAGAGGGCAGAGGGCCGTCCCCACCCCAGCACGCCTGCCCATCGTGAGGGTCCGCTAACGCAGCAGAAAGGGCGCTTCCTTCCAGCAAAATGCACTCAGCCCCACCACGAATACGGGCTGTCCCGTCTTCACCTCCCACAAGGCAACACTGTGCTTCTGAAGGCTGGAGGGTTCTTGGGGAGTCCTTGTGCTGAGCCCCACAATGGCTCCAGGGCCCCTTTCTTCTTGCAACTCGGCAGCCTCCCCAGAGGCCACACCCCAGAGGCACTCCTGGGAACAACAGTCGGGAACAACGACTTGATCCCAGGGGCTGCTGGAAAGCAGGGTGCTGAGCTTGCAGAGCTGTTGGTGTTTGATGGAGGGGGCACCACAGGCACGCGCAGCAGGGTGGGCTGCTAGGTGAGCTGCCAGCTGGACCGGCCTGACCCCCGGTCCCAGCCACGTGGCCCTCGGACACGCCCGCAGGCCCAGCTGGCGCGAGACCCACAGCAGTCTCCTCCGATCCTGCCCTTCACCTACTGCTCCCTCTTGATGAGCTTCCCTCCCGTCTCCCACCTGGAGTCCTGAGTGAATGCAGGACAGGTCAGCAAGGAGCAGCTCTGTGGGTGAGTGTGCTGGTGCCTGCTGAGCTCAAGTGCCCAGTATGCTGGGCTGCAGTCCAGCCTGCACTTCCTGAAGCCTCCTAGGCCACACAACACCCTTGCCCATCCATCCTGCAATGCTTCCTGGCTGTTTCTGGGCATCCAGAACCTGAGCTCTCCACAATCTCCTCAGTGCCAAATCCAGGTGTGGACTAGATCCATCTCGCCCTCTGCAACCTACAGGGAGCAGAAAAACATCCTTTCACCTTACTAAGACGCTTGGAATAGACAGGAGAATCTCCCCTAATCCAGCCACATCTGCACAGCCACTCTGACATGCATGCATTTGGGGACATTTTTCACAGAGCTGTTATAACCCTAATCAAAAGTGTACACAAAATTTAGTACTATTTTTACATTTAATATCATGTTCATGTGGTTTTTTTTTTTAATATTTTTTTAGTTGTGGATGGACACAATGTCTTTATTTTATTGCTTTGTATGTGGTGCTGAGGATCGAACCCAGGGCCTCACGCATGCGAGGCAAGCGCTCTACCGCTGAGCCACAATCCCAGCCCTGTTCATGTGGTTTTAAAGGTCTTAAATTCCTGGTTTGTAATGACTACATAACATTCCATCGAGCTAGTTAACTATAACTTACAGAAGTGTTCCTGTCTCTTTGTTACTTGTTACTCCTAACGCTTGTTTGCTATTATAACATCTTGATGCATATTTTTCTACATTTGGATGATTTAATTAAGATAAATTCTTAGAAATGGTAGTTTTGAGAGTCTGAGAAAAGGCATATTTTTGTAGCTTTAAAGACATTATAAAAGTTTTCTAGAATGACTGCTTAATAAGCCATGATTAGCGGAGCTGGCGTTGTGGCTCAGTGGTAGGGCATTTGCCTCACATGTGTGAGGCACTGGGTTCGATTCCCAGCACCACATATAAATAAATAAAATAAATATCCATTGACAACTAAAAATTTATATATATATATATATATATATTTAAAAAGCCATGATTAGCTACTAATGTGAGCTCACCCCTTCTGCCATCTATAAATTCATAACTGAAAGGTGTGACGAGCAGTTTTCAGACATCACGTGTCAGGGGGCCTAGGTCTGACGCCCGACAAGAGGGAGAAAACTGAGCAGAGCCCTAGGCAGCCCGCTCCTTCTGGGAGGCCCTTCTGTGATGGAGACGCACAGAAAGCCCACACAGGGCCCAGCGACTTCACCAAGCCCAGAGGGCAGCCGTGGTTTGGGGCCTGAAGCTGCCGGATTTAGAGTGTGGAGGACAGAAGGCAGCTGCGGCAGGAGCTCCCGCTACCACACAGCTGTTCTGCCGGAGCTCTGGCTAAAGCCTACGTTCTCGCGGGCAGTGCTGGAAACTGTGAGTTCTAGCAGGCGGCAGCCACCTGGGGTAAGACCACCGGGGAAGGACCTTACCTGTGATGGTGGGATGAGCCCTGTGCACAGGAAGACAGGCGATGCCCTGGGCAGCAGACGGAAGCCAACTGCAGAAGAGCTTGTGGGGACCCCTGCAAGACTGGGGGTCTGTAGCTCCAGATGCTTTTATAGAAAAGAAGAAGGGCTCAAAACCAAAGGTCTAAACTCCATCATTAGAGGAGAAAGGAGGACAAATTAAACCAAAGTAAGGGAAGAAACTAAATAGAGAAGGAATCAGTGAAAGAGAGAGCACAGAACCCAGGGAGGAAAGTTCCTTCTCTGTAATTACAATGGAGCAACTGGTCATCTCTTAACCAGAAAAGACGAGAAGAAAGGGCCAGTGAAGTAAGGATGGTGGATGACAGGACGGAGCACGACATCACTACAGATCCCACAGAAGTTACAACAACCAGGGCGATGAAGTTAATAATAAAGATTGATTTCCCAAAACCACACCTTATAAAATAGAGCTTCTGAGCACTCCGCCTGTTAACGAAGGTAAAATCAGTTTAAAAATCCCTGCAGGGACACTTGCTGGCAGCCTGAGAGCTGAGGCCGGAAGGCCCAGCGCTGCTCTGTGAACTGAGCACGGGCTACGCCCGCTTTGAACGCTCTGCTTGTCTGTGGTGGCCACGGAGGCTTCCCGAGTCTTGCACGACCTCGGGTGACAGATGCTTCTTGAGGGCAAATTTGCAAATACAGAACCAAAAATGAGAATCAACTCGTGGGAGAGGCAGAACTCGTGCAGGTGTGTGGGATTCAGGGGACTGAGAGTTTCATCAGGAATCTCTGGGGCTTGTACATGTCTCCAGGGTTCTAAGGACACTCTGAAGGGACTCCCTCCCTCGGGTCTCCTCCTGCTCCCCCCAGGGGCTTCCTGCCAGCAGGGGGTCTGCATTTCACTGAGACCCATGGCCTGTCTTTTGTGCTGCCTGAGTCCCTGGGGATCTCTGCCTGTCCAGGGCAGTGAGGTTGTCCTCCTGACCTCCGGAGGCTCGTGGCCTCACCAACACATGGAGGCTATGCTCCACCAGCAGCTTGCTTTCTGTGTGGCACGAGTGGGCTCAGGCTTGATGTTTACGTGTGTTCTTGTTGGCCAGCCTCGTCTACCCAGGAGACCACCTTCCCCAGCCTGCAGAAGCAGCTTGGCCGTGACCCGAGTGATCGAGCGACCACACATCCACGGGCGCGGGCTTGTCTGACTGCCCCTCGTGCCCTGTGGGTGGGTGTGCTGTCTGCCCAGCACGCCTGTGCTCACCGCAGCAGCCTGGGTGAGTGCCATCAGCTGTCCAGGATCCTTTGGCTTCACGTTCTGTTCCTTGTTGCAAATGTCTGAGAATCACTTGATTGACTGATTGATTGATTAGTACTGGGAATTGAACCCCAGAGGCATCTAACCACTGAGCCACATCCCCAGCCCTTTTATTAATTTTAATTTTATTTTGAGACAGGCTTCATTAAGTTTCTTAGGGCCTCACTAAGTTGTTGAGGCTGGCCTTGAACTTCTGATCCTCCTGCCTCAGTCTCCCAAGTCGCAGGGATTACAGGCATGCCCCACTGTGCTGGCTGAGAATCACTTTTAAATTTCAATTTTTAAAACTTCCTTGGTTTTTAGTACGATTCCATCAAACCTATAGATAAATGGAGGGAGAAATTGCATCTTTAAAATAATGAGGGTCCCCTGCCTTGGTGTCCATCAACAGATAATGAATAAAGAAAATGTGGTACACACACACAAAGGAGTTTTATCAGCCATAAAGAAAAGTGAAATCATGTCATTTGCAGGAAATGAATGGAACTTGAGGCCATTATGTTAAGCGAAATAAGCTAGACTCAGAAGGTCAAGGATTGTGTTTTCTCTCATATGTGGAAGCTAAAGAGGAAAAAGGAAAAAGAGGGTGGATGGAGATCTCATGAATATCAAAGGGAGATCAGCAGAGTAGAGGAAATGGCCCCGGGGGAGGGACAGCAGAAAAGGGGACACTCAGCCGGGCGTGGTGGCTCAAGCCTGTAATCCCAGCACTTAGGGAGGCTGAGACAGGAGAATGGCGAGTTCAAAGCCAGCCTCAGCAACGGCGAGGCGCTAAGCAACTCAGTGAGACCCTGTCTCTACATAAAACACAAAATAGGGCTGAGGATGTGGCTCAGTGGTCGAGTACCCCTGAGTTCAATCCCAGTACCAAAAAAAAAAAAAAAAAAAAAGAAAAGGGGACACTCTGGGGAGGGCTACTGGCAGTCACAGCGCCACACTGTGTGATGTGTGACTACACAGCAGCGACCCACCGTCACATACAGCTGTGAGGAGCCAGGGAAAAGCACAACAAACAAACAAAGAGGTCTCCAGTTCATGAAAGAAAGAAGTGTGACCTTCCACTTGGCACGTCCTCTTCAATTTTTCTCAATAAAGGTAGTTTTATTTTCAGTGGCAAATTCTCACATCTCTTTAGACAGATTTGATTGCTTTGCACTGTTTCGCATCCGCCGTTTTGATCTCTTTAACTGGCTGGGGTATGAAAACGTGAGCGGCCTGGTGACACTGGTGTCCAGGGACACTGCAGATCTCACTCCCTGCATGCCTCTCTGGAAGGCCACTGGGTCCCCTGCACATCACTGGAGGCTTGCCCACCACGGCTCTGTTGCTGTTCTCACCTGGCACGTCCCCTTGCCCTGCTGTGCCGTCCAGAACCCACTCTAGCAAAGCCTCGCTGCTGAGGACGCGGCGGGCGGCAGGAGGGAGGGCGCCGCTGTGACTGTCCCATTCCGCGCCAGACGGGGAGCTCGCAGGCTCAGGGACAGGCACCACCACCTGCCTCTGATGTGGGACCGGGAAAGTCCTCTCTCCTTTCTCTCTCGGGTTTCCAAGGGGCCGTGGGCGTCACCGTCATGAGGCTGACGTGCTGACGTGCTGACGTGCGTGGGGCCGCCCTCCCCGCCCGCCGCAGACCCCGTGGTTGGCCAGAGGCAGCCTCGCTCTCTGTGAATTTACAATGACTGCGGGTGATGGTGGGCACTGCCTGCTCCTGCGGCTGGGCAGGAAGGGGACAGCCTTGCCTGTCGTACAGCTTTGGAGGAATCGCCAGCTGCGTTACCAGGAAGCACGGGGTGGCTCCACACCAGCATCGTGCTTCATGGAGGACGGGCTCAGCGGCCATCCCTGCTTGCTGGAGGGCCAGGCAGGGAGAGGAGGCCCACTCTAGAGAGAGTGGGGGAAGCAGAGATGGGCCTCGTGTCCATCCTTCAGCCCTCTGGAGTTGCACAGATAAACAGACGGACCCTGAGGGAAACTCCAGGGATCACACGCACAGAGACGTCGTTGGTCAGAGATGCACTTGGGTACCCAGCTCTTTTGTTTTCCTGCTGACGTTTTCTGTTCCTGGTGACATGACTAGCCACGTCCTTCAGGGCCAGCTCAGCAGACGTGAAGGCAGGGAGACACGAGTGTGTGTGTGCACACGGGTGTGGGGACATGGGAAGGCCTCCCACACCCAGGACCGCTGGCCTGCTCCGGAGCTCTGGCACCTCCTGACGCTGCTCCGCGAGCCGCGCCCTGCAGGGCATCATCACCCCAAGGGCTGGGCCGGGAGGCGCAGGCCCCATGAGCACCCACAGAAAGGGGCCGGCCTCTCTGGCAAGGCCCCCAGGCCCAGGGATGGCTCTGGCCTCCCCTGTCCCCTCCCTCCCCTGCCGTGCTGCTGAGAATGGAGCTGCGCTTTAGAGGGTCCGAGGACGGGAGCAGGGAAGGTGGCCGAGGCCTGAGCGGCAGCCACCTCACACCCTCCTCCTCTGCTGCAGGGATTGCAGCCGCAGCCACAGCTGCAGCCGCAGCCGCGAGGCAGCACTGGGCCTGGGCCACCCCAGCCCTCAGTGGGGAACCTCCGCTCTGATGGCCTCCCGGGAGGGGCCCTGGCCTACCTCACTGTAGGAGCGCGCTCAGGAAGGGAGCCCACACCCGACCAGGGCCACGAGCCGGGCTCCGACTGGTTCCAAGGGCTGCAGCCCAGCGTGCACGGTGATGTCACATGCCCCCAAGTCCAGGTGGCAGGACTTTCCCTCAGTGAACACTGATCACACGCCACAGGAAGGGCTCTCCAGCCAAGCGCTGGGTCCTCAAGAGCCCTCTCCCGCTGAAGAGTGTTCACTGTGTGAATGTGAAACCAGCAGGCGGTCACAATTTGCTGCCCGCGGCCAGTGGAGAGGCTCATTTCTGGATAACAGAAGCACACGGGACTCCTGGCAGGTGTTAAAATGAGTCCACGGGAAACCCTAACTCAGGTCACCATGACCAGCGATGGCAGTTGCTTTGGAAAGGACCCGCCAGGTTCAGCTGAACCACAGCCTGCTGGGCAGTTCCCAGGGAGGCCGAAGCCACAGTCAGACTCACGGCACGGGCGCTCCTGCGGTCACAGGTCACTGAAGGCGACACACGAGACTGTGTGACCATGGAAGTCCCTGGAGGTTAAGCCCAAGAGCAGGTGGCCAGAGGCAAAGTGGGTCCCCTGAGCACCAGCTCTCACCTGTGGGGACTGCTGCTGGGGCAGCCCTGGCAGGTCCTGGTCCCTCTCGGGCTCTCAGGCAGGAGGCCCTGACAGCCCAGTGCTCCGCCCAGTCTGGAGAGGGAGCCCGCGGCCCGTGTGGCCCCATGGCTCGCTGACGTGTCCTGCTGCATACCTGCCTCCGTCACCTGCCTCATCTGCACATGCAGGCGGCTGGGCACCGCTGGCAGGCAGCAGGGAGACACACGTCCCGATGTCCTGACCCCTCCAGCACAGGCCAATGCTCTGAGGTGCCCTGAGCTCTCCCAGGTCCACCAGCCACAGGGGCCCCCTGGTCACCTGCTCTGGCATGCCTTTGCCTGGATTCCTTTCCCTCTGTGCCTGCTCCCAGATCACCTGGAGAGTAAACCTGCCCTTGACTCCTTGTGTCAGGGTTACCACTGGGCCTCACCCAACCCAGCTGCAGGCCTGCTGTCCCCACAGAAGACAGAAGCGACCACCACAGCTGCGGTAAGGACAAGCATAGCGATGAGCACCAGATCCCTGGTGGACGGGGAAGGGCCAGAGGACAGAGACCAGGGTTGCGAATGGCGGTGTGGCTGGACTGGAGTCCAGGACTCCCCTCCTCGCCCCACCGGCCTCGTCCTCCAGCTTCTCTGTGGATTGTTTGACTCCTCCAGGGACCCTCGGGCTTCTCGCTTTATGAGCATTTCCCTGGGGAGTAGGATCCAGGGCTAATTCAGTGCCATCTTGATCCAGCACTTTGCTTCCAAGAAGGGTCTGCACCAGCCTCAGGGCACTGAGCTGGGCACACAGGGTGGCAGGCAGCCTCCCCCGGGGCCTGGGGGAGAGGGTAGAGGACCATGGATCCATTGGTCAGGGCTGGGAACCACCCACGCAGCAAGCTGGAGGAAAGGCAGCCAGCAGCGTCCCTGGGGGCCTGCCCGTCAGCACTGTGGCCTGGACTGCAGAACTGCCATGTCCCCAAGGGCTGCCGGCCTGTCTTAGCTTCCCCAAGGTCCCTCTTGCCTCTGTCACCTCCCCACACCAGAACAGGGCCATTTGTCATCACTCATCAGAGAATACGCCACGATGCACCGCCACTTCAGACAATACCTAAAATAGGAAGCCAACGTGCTCACTGCCCCCCACAAAGCGCCCCGCTGGCACCACGCGACCCCGGGCTAGTCACGTACCCTTACGTCGGTCCCATCGTGTTCAGATTGTTACACATAAAAACATCACAACATGGGAAACTAATTTGCAGCTTGGGATTTCTAGTTCCCTGGATTCCCAAGCAGGGCAAGACCTTGGGTAGGACACAGGCCTCCATGAACGAGGCCTCATTTCCATTCGCCAAGCACTGACAGACAGTCTACCTGCCAGGCAGTTTGAGGAGCTGGGATTGAAGACTGAACAAAAACGACATAGGCTTCGACCCCATGGAGAAGTTATTTCAAACATTTTTTAAAAAGTCACCGTGGGAAGCAATTGCCTCCTAGCACTTGCAATGACGTGGGTGGGGCTGTGCCAGGCCCTGGACTGAGCTCCAGACACGTGGGTGGGCTGTGCCAGGCCCTGGACTGAGCTCCAGACACATGGGTGGGCTGTGCCAGGCCCTGGACTGAGCTCCAGACACAGCCCCGTCCACACGGACGCTGCTAACACAGAGTAGAAGGTGGTCTCAGAGCACAGTTCCATCCGAGGCGGCTAGAGAAGGGGTGCAGCTCAGGGTCCCTGCGACACAGGGACCTTGTTTGGATGTCACTGGCACCTGCTATCACAGGAGCACAGGGTTCATTAAGCTGGAAGCCCTCACCTGCAGCCCGGTGTCACGGCTCCTGTCTGACCTCCCCAGGGATACTGCTCGTCCCTGAGGTGCGCAACCCCCTCCAGTGCCACTGTGCTTACGCGCGGGGAGGCACGCCTGTCCCTCGCTTCCCTGTTCCTCATCTTAGCCACTGAAAACTTGTTAGTAGTTGTCAAATAAGCTAGCGCTATTGCAGAGCAATCAGAGAAAGAGCCGCAACCAGCGGGAGGGGAGTCTGCTCTTGCTCCGGGCCGCAGCAGTCCTGGTACAGGCGTGGGGTGCATTTTCTCCTGCACCTGTGTATCTGGAGATCAAGAAGCCCCTGACCCATACCAAAGGGGACACAAGCTGGTCACTTCAGTTCACGGAGACCAGCAGCTAATCTGGCCTGACCTTGCAGTGGCTAATCCTGCCAGCGTCCACTTGCTCCCGGCCACTTTCAGACCTACGTGTGGCCCACGGTTGGCCACCAGGTGGATGGTGCTGATGTTGAACACCATGCTGCTGCTTATGGACAGTCCCCCTCCCACAGGGCAGGAGGCAGGGGCTGAGTGAGGCAGGAGATGCCCCTATCGCAGGCAGGGACCTTCCTTACGGTGGCTTTCACCTGGACTCAGAGGGCAAGCCTGTGGGTGGACCCTACCCATGTCAAGTGAAGGTCACAGGAAGAATGAGGTAGCCCAGGAACACCTCGCTGCCGAGACCTCGCGGGGGCAGCGCTGAACGTGCAGAGACCCAGCACAGCCTGTGCAGAAGGCCCCCAACCCTGAGTGCATGGCTGACCTCCCCTGGGAGCATCTGCACGGGATTCAGAAAGCGAGAGCACATGGGATCATTACCCCAGAGAAGGAAGCAGCGCCTAGTCCTGGGGAGGCAGTGGAGTTTTCTGAAGGCAGGACGGTACCTTGAGGATAGAGGAGAGCGGCTCTTCCTAAGGAAAGGCCTGGGCAGATTTCAATGCAAGGGGAGACCACAAAAACTTCTAGCTTCCTGCTTTTCTTCTCCCTTGGGCTCCTTATAGCCGTACTTAGCATCCAGAGTGACGTCCAGCTACTGTCCCTCCCTCTGGTTATCCCTAACTCCAGCTCACACACACACCGGCAGTCACAGGACATGAGGGACACTATGAAGGGACAGTAAGGAAGACATGTCCATCCACACCACGACATTGCCCAGCCCAGAGCAGGGCAGCCACAAGTCCCAGGGTGGCTGCTTATAGTTGGGACCGGGAAGGCCCCCAAAGGCCTGGGTTAGAGGCTGGGTCCCCAGGATGGCACCACCACCACTTGAAGAGGTGGAACCCAGCAAGGTGTTCAGGCCAGCGGGGCATGACCTCCAGAAGGACGGGTTGGATCCTAGGCCCTTTCGCCTTCTCTCTTGCTCCCTGGTCACAAGGTGAACAGTTTTGCTCTGCTGTGTGTTCCCACTGTGATAAGCCACCAAAGCCCAGAGCAGCAGGGCCAGTCGGCCATAGACCGAAACTCCAGAACCGTGAGCCGAGGTGAACCCTTTCTCTGTGTAAGGTGATTATCTCAGGTGTTCTTTCCAGCAACAGGGAGCCGACTCTCCCAGTGGTCTCCACTCCAGACTCCCAGTGACCTCCACTCCAGACTCCCAGTGACATCGGCTCTCTCTATCCAAGGACACGGTAGAATTTTCATGGAAATTTGCAGCCAGCCCTTGTGCGTACAGAGTGTAAATTATTGGGTTTTGTGAATGTGAGCCTGTTTGACAATATGCAACTACATTTTTACCTGATTCAGGTTTGCAGAATATTTGACACTGATCAGGTTACTGATATCCACGTGGGTCTAAAGAAACTTATTTTCAATCCCCAAAGTATGTTTCTCCTGTTTAAGAGGGATCTTTCCTTTTAACCTTGCCAGGACCTGACGTGTGAACCAACGTGTTCCTATTTGTCCTATGTCCCTTTGAAAATGCATTTTACGTCTCAAATTTGTTATTATGTTTGTTCTTTGGACGGTTTGCCTCCTCCTCCTCCTGTTTTTCCTTCTTCATAAGCTACTTTGATGGGTTTTTTCCTTTTTCTGAATATTTACCCCTGCCCGTCTCTGTGAAATGCCTGCGGCTCTAGGACTCGCAAGCCGCCCCTGAGGAGGACCCATCCCACCCCACGGCTGGACAGGACCCATGACAAACTTGGACCAGCGGAGGGTGAGGAGGGGATTTGTGCCAAGTTTGAGCAGAAACGAGCCTCTGCCAGCCCCTCCACTTGGGAGCCTGACCCGGGGCCAGGCTTCTCTAGAGACACAGTGCTGCGAAACCTTTTGGAAACCCCTTTTTGAAATGGACTTCAGAGCCAGTTTTTAAAATCCTTAATAGTTTCAGACTTGGTTTCTGGAAGGCACATTTTACCTGGAAACAACCAGGTCACTACGGCCAAGAACACTGCATGAGGCGGGGGTGCTTAGAGTCAGCCGGCCTGTCAAAGCCAGGGCTCCGCTGTTGGCTTCTATGCAGGTTCTTCCATAATCAGCCACAAATGGGAGCAATGGCTGTGACTGGCCCTCATCCCAGGCCCTTCCGGTGTCTTCCCGTGTCAGGCCACTTCCAGGCTCCGACTTCTGGAGGAATGGCATGCTCTCAGAGAGTGCTGGACAGGGAGGCTGACCCATATTACCTCCCTAGGGGTGGGCAGCAGAGTCCAGAAGAGTGAGCCCAGGCACACGAGGTCCTGGGTGGCCCCAGGTGCTCTCCCTGCATCCCAAGCCTCTGATGAAGGCCAACCCTGACCATTGCTGGAGTCTCTTGTGGTTTCCCAGCGTGGGGAGCAGCAGTGAGTTCCTGACTCTGAGCCCTGAGGGTGAACCTGAACATTTATGGTGGACTCCATGTTTCTTTTTCCAGCCCTGCCAGTGGGTGGTTCCCAGCACCAACTCCCCATCTGCTTAGATGCCTAGTAATGTTTCCATTTTTCTGAGAGATCACATTTGCCAGAGGATTAGTGAATAGATTAAATGAGATGATATATATAAAATGCTTAAAATGGTGCCCCAAATGTACTGTGGCTCGTAGTTCCTAATAATGTTAGGAGAGTGATCAAAATAGGCAGGATGTTGTCCAGCTAGAGGAGAGGTGGCTGTTCAGCTGAGGTTGGCACCCACACACCTACAGTGCCACCCCACTCAATTCCACCAAAGTACTGGTTGCCCAGCCTGAGGGACAGAAAGGCTTAAAGGGAGAGAAAATAGTGTTCAAAGTGGGAGGAGCACCCTCACTATTAACTCTGAGCAGGCTGAAATCTCGTAGAGGTGGACTCTGCTGCCACAGACCAGTCAGATATCTCACAAACCAACAGCAGGGTGCTCATTGGTCCCAGTGTTCAACGATTGCCTCAGAGAATTGGATCTTGCAAATCAAAGTCGCCTCTCTTGACGTGTGATTTCTGCATCTATCCAATGCTGAACAGCATGCAATAAAGAGAAGATGGCAGTGTGTCCGCCGAAGGCTGCTCTGTTTTAACCTTGTGACGGCGTGAGCAGGAGAGACCTACTCCCGTTAGCATGTCTGCGCTGGGTGTCTGCTCCGGAATCCCGCAGGTCCCCGTGTCCTGATCAGCACGCTCACATTTCCTCCCTTGGCCCTGGGAGTCCTGAGAACAGGCTGCCCTGTGCCAGCCTGCCACCTGCTGAAGGGACAGGCATGAAAGCTCCCGGGGCCGGGGTGGACAGGCTCTCCACAGCTTCTGGACAGGCAGGGCGTCTCCCCCACTGCTGAGACACCCCGTGTGTCTCTCATGGTCTGAAAAGGCTCTTCCTGGGTGGAAAATAGGCCTCAGCTCTGGAAGGTGCACATGTCCCCCTGGTCACCCCTGAAGCCACAGGGAAGTCCCTCTCTGCTTGCTCTTAAGAGTCAAAACCAGCTGGCAGGACACCATTGCCACACGTCCTGTGTTGACGATGTCCCTCGTGGGAGAGGGGATGAGTCAGGGTCAGGCTTCTGCCCTGTGTTTTTATTTCTCAAGCCCTGTATTCTCTAAGGGCTTGCGTTGCTGGCATCTGATTTCAAACCTCCTCACCCTGCGAGGAGAGTCTGCCCAGAGCCCATGCACCCGTGTCCCTCTCCAGGCCCCACCCATCCCACTAGCACAGAGACCCTGGACCAGCCCAGAGCACGGCTGCCTCTGTCCAGGCCAGGGAGCCTGGGCCTGGGGTTGTACCTGCTGAGGGCTAGATAGGCACAGAGGCAGGTCTGCCCCTTGTCCCCAGAGTGTGGCTGTTATAGATGCCATCGTCCCCAGGAGCAGAGGACCACTGAGCAAACAAAGAGGCTCTCAGCAGTGAGGCACGCTGTTGTACCTTCTCCCCAGAGGAAGACACCAAGCAGGACGTGCCAGCTTGCACGGCTGCCAAGAGGACACCAAGAACACGGGTGACAGGCTCAGGATGGGCAGTGGGGGACCGGAAGGGCAGCTCCAGTTTGGACCTGCCCCCGCAGGGCCCACCGGGCCTGGAGCCCACACTCGCGCTTTGCCTGGGGCGTAGGATCTGCAGTGGCTGTGGCCAGACCGTGCTCAGCCGAGCTCTGGTTGGGGGGCGGCTCTGCTTTGGGGAGGGTTTGAACACCCTGGGTGCTCACAAGTGCTATCCCCTCAGCTCTGCCGCGTGGAAGTTGCCCACGCGCCATCTCAAGCAGTCGCATGCTCCCGGGTGTGTGAGACCACCGTGGTGGGTGGGGAAGAAGGGCCACAGAACCACACACTGGAAACATGACTTTGTAGCAGAAAACTGGGCAACTGAGTGGAGGGTGCCTCTGGAGTCCCACACGGGCACAGCGTCCTCCCCTGGCTTCATGCTCTGCGGGTTGGTCAGTTCTGTTGGCTCCCATTGAAGACACGCTCCTCATCTTTATTTTTTTCTCTTGAATTGACCCCAGGGGTGCCTAACCACTGATCCACATCCCCAGCCCTTCTTTATATTTTATTTAGAAACAGGGTCTGGCTGAGTTGCTTAGGGCCTTGCTAAGTTGCTGAGGCTGGCTTTGAACTCGCGATCTCCCTGCCTCAGCCTCCCCTCCTGCGGGATTACAGGCGTGGCCACCGTGCCCGGCACTCCTTGTGCCTACATGCATGTGTGTGGTGCATAGTTTTGGGTCTTCCACACATACGGACTCTGCGCTCTCGCACAGCCCAGAACACACACCTCAGCACTGTGGACCTCACTGCCGACGCTCAGCAAGAACAGAGGGCACAGGGGAACCCCACAAGGGGCAAGGAGAGCGATTTCCAGCCCCTCTGGTCTTGAAGTCCCCAGTTCTCACATAACCCCACAGCTTTTGTCTGAAGACCAGGCAGCGTGGGCACAAGAGCAGCAAGGGCAAGGCCAGTGAGACATGGCCGCAGGGCCCGGGCTGCTCGCCTTGGGGCAGAGGCCAGTGAGACATGGCCGCAGGGCCCGGGCTGCTCGCCTTGGGGCAGAGGCCAGTGAGACATGGCCGCAGGGCCCGGGCTGCTCGCCTAGGGGCAAGGCCAGTGAGACATGGCCGCAGGGCCTGGGCTGCTCTCCTGGGGGCAAGGCCAGTGAGACATGGCCACAGGGCCCGGGCTGCTCGCCTGGGGGCAGAGGCCAGTGAGACATGGCCGCAGGGCCCAGGCTGCTCGCCTAGGGGCAGAGGCCAGTGAGACATGGCCGCAGGGCCCAGGCTGCTCGCCTGGGGGCAGAGGCCAGTGAGACATGGCCGCAGGGCCCGGGCTGCTCGCCTAGGGGCAAGGCCAGTGAGACATGGCCACAGGGCCCGGGCTGCTCGCCTAGGGGCAGAGGCCAGTGAGACATGGCCACAGGGCTTGAGCTGCTCGCCTAGGGGCAAGGCCAGTGAGACATGGCCGCAGGGCCCGGGCTGCTTGCCTAGGGGCAGCAGCCTCTCCGCTGAGACCCCCACCTGTGTGGTGACCGTGGTGTCCTCCTGATAGGGAAGAAGCCCAGTCAGTTAAGCTGACGGACAGCTGGCTGGGCATGAATAGCAGGCCAGCAAGTGCCACCCTCAGCTGGTCCAGCCTCTCCCCAGGCTCACTTGGTTCCCACTGTGTGGCTCTTTCCTCGGTTCTGGTCTCCTCCTGGGAATTGATGCTGAGACATGGTGTCAAGGAGAGGAGGAGCTGTCAGGGGACACCACACAGCACCTGTGGAACAGCAGAACAGGGGGCAAAGTCAATGGCCAGCTACAGGGCAGCCCATGACAGCAGATCCTGTCCATGGAATGTCACACTACCACACAGTGACGCCAAAAACCACGTGGTAAAGTGGAAATGCCGTGAGGCTCAACAATGAGAACGTGCCCACCAGTCTGTTAAGACGCATTTCATCCTGAACGAAGACTAGAAAAATGGGATCATGGGTCCCCAAGAACGCCTGTGGACGATTTCCTTGTCACGAAAAACATCGTAGGGGAAACAAGAAACAAACGACCTTTCGGCATAAGCCGTGCTGACGCAGGTTTAAAACCGAGAGCGGCGGCCGCCACTCCAGGCGCTGGCTGTTGGCTGCACAGCCCCTCTCGGCTTTCAGCTGTACCGGCCCGGCCCCGGCCCCATGGGCAGAGCGCCGTCTTGACAGGCCTCAGCAGGTATCTGCCCAGTGCACAGAGGAGCGTCCTGAGAGGGGACTCCCCCTGCCATGCAGACCTGAGGACTGGTTCCAGGGGCCTGGCAGTCGTGTGACCTACAGGGCTGGGGAGGGGAGGTCCAGGTGCTTTCTGGGCTGCCCTTCTTCCTGCCAGAGCTGCTGTGCCGTGGTAGGAAAGCGCAGAATGTCCCTTAACAGCATGGCCGGAGCTGCATCGGACACCGATGGCTTCAGCAGCTCGGAAGGCCCCCACCCCCAGTCGTCTGAAGATTCCCTTCCTGGACAACGTGCGCATTCCTGCTCTGAGGGCACCTCCTGTCCTCTGCCGTGTGGCTGCTGACATGGTCTTTCCTTACACCTGTCTGTGGTTGTCGGGCCTACAGCCTGTCGCTCCGTGAAGATCGTCCAGCTCCGAGGACACCCCTGGGCACACTGAGGCTGTGTCCCCTCCCGAATTCTGACCGTCACACACTTCTAACTGCAGCAGCCCATTGCCCAGGGAAGTCTGCACCAGGATCAGCAGCACCTGGTTTTGTAGTGCTGATTCCAACTTCTCTAACCGAGGGGTCCAGAATAGAAGCTCCACGGTTCTCGGATCTGTTGATATTTGAAAGCACATGGACACGCAGTTTTAAAGCATGGCTTTATTACAAAGGCTTGGCGTGATTTGAAGAACGGTGCAGTTAATCACTCCGTAACACAAACATGAGCGCAGTCAACCTGGTGTTTTTCTGTTGTCTTCACTGCAGAAGACGAAAACCCTTGAGGAGCACCCTGGTTTACACAGCAGTTTTAATCTCATGTAATGAAAGGTGAAATCACTGGAGCAATAAGCTACATGCCATGTTCACAGATGAGACAGGGTGAGGACATGAGCAGCACAACGTGGACACACAGATGAGGCGCTGACCACGGGCCTGCGGCTGCTTCCTCCACAACAGGCCTCGCGGTTCACCAGCGCTCTCTGGAGAACCCCGGTCCTGTGCGGGTCACAGGAACACCTGCTGGCGTCGGGCAGCCAGGGGCTGTTCCTGGGTGGTGGGAGCTCCGGGCCAGGAGGGCTGGGCTGCTGGGGGCTGAACCTGTCCAAGCCTCGCCTGCATGAGGGCCACCTGGGCCTCCCAGGCCTGGTTTGCCTCCTCCAGTTTCTGACTCCAGGCAGGATTCTCAGGGTGCGAGTTCGCTTTTAACTGGATGAACAGATAAGTTCCAGGCTCACAGTGCCCAGAGACAGTGTGGGCACGAGGAAGGCATAATGCCCAGGGACAGTGTGGGCACCAGGAAGGCGTAGCTGGGAGCAGCTGCCTGCCTCTGGTTGCTGCTCACTCTCAGGCCTCCTCCTGCTCCAGCTTGGGGAAGGGGTGATCTTCCTGGGCCCCCATCACGCCAGCTGCAGATGCCCTCTGGAGGCTGCTCTGAGGGTGGCTGAGCGCGGTGCTGCTGGGCGTGTTTCTGGGGGACTGCAGCTTGCCACAGAGAAGGCGTTTCCGTCATCACACGTTGACGTGACCTGGGGAAGGGGCAACACACTCCTGGGATGCCAGGACGTCGGATGGACCGGTCTGTGTGGTGGTGAGCGTGCTCTAGCTGGGAGCCCTCCGAGGGCAGCGTTCCGGCAAGGTGGCAGTGTGGTAAGTACGTCACTTCCTCTCTCGTGCCACATCACAGTGGGATCAGGCTCTAAGCCATCAGAAGGCCACTTGCTGTGGGCTTAGCTATCTTCATGCACCTTAAACTTTTGCTTTTAAATCCACATTCTAACCTTCCTTGGATATTTTTATGTTGCTCCGTCAAAAACTGTTCCATAGCCGGGCACAGTGGTGCACGCCTGTGATTCCAGATACTCTGGAGGCTGAGGCAGGAGGATGGCAAGTTCAAGGCCAGCCTCAGCTGCTTAGCAAGACCCTGTCTCAAAATAGAAAATAAAAAGGGTTGGTGACACAGCTCAGTGGAACAGCACCCCTGGACTCCACCCCCAGTGCAAAATAAAAAATAAACAGATGACCCATCCTGTAGTGTGAATAGGGATGCACAGTCCTGGGTCTGCTGGGGTCAGAGTGGCTGGAGAGAGAGGGGCTGTCATGAGGAGGTGGGGCCAGAGGAGACACCTGGTCTTAGCATCCCTCCTGGGGACACTCCGGGACCAAGCAGCTGCTGGAGAGCAGGCACAGCATGTGGTCGCAGTGCCACTGACCCACCCAAGACTGAGGCTTGGCCCAGACTCTCAGCCAGGAGGGAACACCCCTCCCCGGGGCACCAAGGAGCCCTTACTTGGAACACACCCAAGGAGGTTATGAGGTTCTGGAATCTTCAAATATATCGTGATCTCACAGAATTATTTCACAGTGCTGTCAGTAACACAAAACACTCAGGCTAGCGCCTGCGGGGGCCTTGAGCCCAGGAAGCTGTGCAAAATACTTGTCAAAGTAGGAATTAGTTCCTGGCAAGATGGCCAGTCCTGGCTCTTCAATTTTGCTTCCCTGGAATAAATTAACAGATTCAAGAATTCCCCATGCCATGTGACTAGCTCACAATACTTTGTGAAACACAATTATAAATAATTCGGGAACTTGGTCCATTATTGAAAAATTGAGTCCAGGAACAAACTAATTATACCTATTATTCAAATATGAGAGTGTGTTTTTGAAAATGCCCCAGATGAAACTGCAGGGCACACAGTAAGCGTGTCCACAGGCTGCGCTGTTGCCTGCCGCGGGGCCCAGGGCAGTCGCTGGTGCCAGCAGGGCCTTGTCCCCACCTGAGGACCAGCGTGCCCACACATGGAAAGGCTAGTGAACAGACACGGCAGCGGGGCCGGGAAATGGCACCACTTGCTGCATGCCCCTGGGTCCTGGTGAATGCGGGAAGGTCACTGTCCCTGCACACAGAGAAGACAGGCCAGGCCAGGCGAGGGCCAGGCCAGGCAGGAGGCTGCGAGGCTCAGCACAAGTCGGCACACAAGTGGCCAAAGTCTGCGTTTGCACCAGGACGGCCCCAGAGAGCGCGGCCGCGCCACTCGTGACTGCGGCAGGAACTGGGCTTATCGGGGAGCAGGTACACTCAGGTGGGAAGCTCAGGGTTGGAGAGTCGAGGGGGCTCCTCACCGGCTGCCTCACGTGCACACCAGTGTGCGCTGTGCTCACCACTCTCTCCAGCAGGAGTGAGGCCCGGCATCTTTACCAAATTGACCTTTGGTTTGTGGAGCATCTCCCTGGGGCGCCTTCCTCAGTGCACGAGGGATGAGGCTGACTGAACAGGCTACTGTGCGTCGGCCCCCGGGAGTCGCAGCAGCCTGTGGGGTCCAGGGTGGAGCACCGCTCTCATGCCCGGTCAGCACTGCGCCATGCTCTGCGCTGCTCAGAAGGTCCACACCGCAGGGACTTTCCTGGCACAGAGGGAATCAGGTCGAGCAGGGAACGAGACTCAAAGGTGCCACTTGTCTCCTGGTCTATCCCCACTCCCACCCCATGGTGAACTTCAGAACGTCCCTAGGAAACAGACTCAGGGTCCTTCCTTTCCGTAGGCACACCTCTTGCCAGGAAAACCCCAAAAGCTGCAATTGCTGAAGCTGGTGTCTTAAAGAGTGTCCTCTGGAAGCTCAGATCAACTCTCTTGGGAGGGCGGGAAGCCCAGGGGGTGAGGTGAGGATCTGCCAAGCCCAGCTGGGGTGGCTGCTCTCAGAGCACAGCCCCGGAGGGAAGTGTGACAGATGTCCCTGAGGCTTCCTCTCCTGGGGTCTTGAGTCAGGAAATATTCTAGTGGTAGCAGAATGCAAAACGGTGCTGGGAAAGTGACGCTTTTCCAGAATTTCCAGAATTCCCTCCAACCTCTGTCGGGGGGTGGGGACTGAGATGAAGACATTTCCAAATCCTGTGCAGGACATGCCCATGAATGTCATGGGACAGGAACCTCTGAGTGACATTCAGAAGGAAAATCAGCCCCCCGCCCCCGCCAATATTCCAATTTGCAGACTCCCCATTTCAGTTCATGAGAGTGGACGGCCACCACCCTGCTGGGAGACCTCTGGGCTCTGCGTCCCCATGATTAGTCCAGGCACATCAGCAAGGCAGTGGGAACAGGAGTGAGAGTCCACCCTGGTGACAGCGTGGCCTACCTCCTCCCGGTGCCTGCCCTCGGGATGTGCCTCCCGGACACCAGCTGCTGGGCAGGAGGCTGCTGCCTCTCCTCCTCCCTCCTCCTTTGCTGTCTGGAGCTGCGGGATCATGGCCTGCAGCGCCTCCTTCACCATCTGGAGCTCCCCCTTGAGAGACTGTGCGTGTTGTTAAGGAGCAGGGGAGGTGATCGGTCCTGCCCCCACCCCTCCACCAGGGACCTCTGAGAGCCAGCGCCAGAGCAGATGGGCCCTGACACCCAATTGCAGTTCCAAGCTCTTCCAAATTGTAGGAATTAAATATTGATACAAATTTTACACTTCTTTTAACAACGGCTGCAATTTCTGCCAGGCCTGAGGTTATTAACTCTCTGAAGTCCAATTCTGAAATGTGGAAGGAAGAGTCGGCTCCCAGGCTGAGACCGGCAGTGGCGAGAATGCTCAGCGATACATGGTCAGTGAGAACACAACGCTGGTGAGCTCCAGGCCAGGGCCGGCGACTGTCAGGCGCTTGAAAACAGAGCCTCCCCGAGAAATCCAGGAGCTGAGGCCTCTGTAAGTACAGAGGGCCACACAGGACCAGCTCCACCGCAGGGACTGTGGCCCTGTTCACTGCTAACCAGCCTGGTCACTTTTGCAGACCGTCGAACCCGGCTTCTCAGTAAGGACTCTGAAACTGCTCTGAGCTCTCAGCTGCCATCCCTGTTGGTACACGCCCAGATGCCCAGAGGGGGCCCCAGAGTTGATGGAGTACAGGCATGGGCCTTTTTGGGGTTGGTTGGTTTCTCTTAAACTGTGGGGTTCTTAATTTCCTGCCTTATAGAGTTGTTTCTCACATAGAGAAAAGTCCCAAAGAACTCAGCAAGTCATAGTACAGCACAGATGAGGCTCTTCTCTTAAGAAAGAGGTTCACCTCCTGTAATCCCAGCAGCTCAGGAGGCTGGGACAGGAGTATCATAAGTTCAAGGCCAATCTCAGCAACTTAGCGAGACCCTGTCTCAAAATAAATAATAAAAAGGGCTGGGGATGTCATTCAGTGGCAAAGCATGCCTGGGTTCAATCCCTAGTGCCAGAAAGAAAAGAAAGAAAAAAGGAAGGGCTAAATCATCACAGGAGGTCAGGCTGCTGGAACATTCCAGAGGAGACACGGAGGAAGCTTGGGGAAGGCCGCCAGGGAGAACCGACTGCTCACAGGCCACTGCCTGCAATGCTGCTCTGCCTAGGAACAATACCAGAGCAGGAAAAAGTGACACATGCGGGGTGACTGGGGAAGCTCCCTTCCAGAACAAGGAGCCCTGGACGTGCAAAGGGGCCTCTCCCCAGCAGAAGGAAGGGCCCGGCCACCCTGCAGGCTCCAGGCAGCTCTGAGCCCGAAGCTGCCCCAGACTCCTCACCTGTCATTCATAGACATTTTCTACCCAGGTTCACTGCACTTGAACTTGAGGGGGACAAGAGTGGGGTTGGAAAGCAAGACAGGAAAAACCCAGTTTCTCTCTCTCTTTTTTCTTTTGAAACAAGCTTCTTTCCTCCCATTTATACTTGTGTTTAGTGAAAATTTTATGCAAACAAAAGCAAACGTGGTCCCAGAGCAAGTAGCAGCCTCAACTCATCACGAAGCCTGGCTCCGTTAGGGAGAGCGAGCGTGCAGTGCCCTGGGATCTAATTACCTCTGCTACGCAGCCTGGAACTGCGCACCACTGTTTGTAATCTGGTAAGCGATGGCAAAGGTTTTTAGAGAGAAGTGAAACCAAAATGTGATGTTTCTTTAAAAACCTGTAAAACTTCAGGGAGAACAAACTGGAAGTTTAAAGAGAAAAAAGCTGCAAAAGAAAACGGCTATTGCACAATCAACCCACAAACGGCCCTTGCACAACACTCTCCGCTGACCCTCGTCACCTACATCCTGGCTCAGACCAACTCTGGGGTCCAGCAAACCAGGTCCAGCCGCCTGCCCCAAAGCCACACAGAAAGGTCATTGTGAGCCCCGAGAGGAGCTGGAGTCAGGGCAGACACGGGGAGCAAGGGGCCCTGGCCCAGCCCTGTCGTCCAGGGGCCCACAGGGGAAACCGTGGTCCACCTCACGCTTGACACAGCCCTGGCTGCTCTGCTGCTGAGGCTTATTTTCACAAAGGACGAGGTTCTTTCTCTTCCTCTCTCCCCTCTCCCTAACCCGAGGGCAGGGGAAACAGGATCACCTGCCTTCCCCATCCCAGGCAGAGTTACCTGTCCTGAGCACATGCCCAGTACAGGACGAAGTACTTCAGACCTCAGGATGGCACCAGAAATGACCATCCCGCAAGTTAACAAGTGAATTACAGCTCTGGACAGAATACCTCAACGCAGCCCTGGAATCCCCTCTTCAAATCCCCGTTCTGACAGGAGCAGCTCAGCCTCTGGGGCAGGAAGCCCCTGTGATTCTCCTTTCCTAGCAAAGCAATAAAAGGTCTTTTTCTTTTTCTCAAAGCCTCATCCTCATTCATGGGTCAGCATGAGGATGAAAGCTTTTGGTGGCACAGGACCCTGAGGTCTGTGAGGGCAAGGGGGCCTCGCACGCTGCCCAAGCAGCTGGCCTGGTTCAGACACGGTCTGTCCATCTGGTCTTGGGGTCTGGGACCAGGGCTTGTGGGCAGTGAGAAAGCGGTTGGATCAGACCTGTCGTTCCTGGAGTCCAGGATGACTCAGCAGAGGAGGCAGATGGAAATGGAGGCCAAAGTGAAGCCTAAGTCCTCCTAATACACTGAGGAGTCAGATTGGAGAGTGCAGCTCTCCAGAGAAGCCGGGGACACAGCTGTCGCCTGATTGTCCCTCTGTGAGGTGGACAACCTGTGCCTTCCTCCCAGGCCAGGGCTGCAAAAACGGTTTTCCTCTCTTGCAGAGTATCGTGCCTTCCGTGAGGTACCACGAGAGTCGGGGTGCACTCCTAACATAGGACATGGGACAAACACCTTCTGCTTTGTCAGGGCAGAGCTGCACATCAGAAATCCTGGAAGCCTCATTTAGTGATCCTATGAGATGATAATCATTAGAACAATTAGAATCATGTTTACATTAACAAGATCTCTCCTCTCTAACCACCCAACCATTCCTTGCCAGATAGGAGTTCCAAAACATTTTGGATGCACTGAAATGGAAGAGAGTCTAGGGTTAAGTACGAGCAAGGGAGAAAAAAAAAAAAAAAGTTGCTGAACAATTTCATGAAACAATCTTAATTTTGCAATAAGGCCAGACAGTATTTTAGGAGGTCACCCTGATGTCCAGGTAGTGGCCCTGGGAAGGAGACAGTATTTTTTTAAATTCCCACAGCTCTGTGATATTCACAATGGATGTGCACGGCTTTCTTATTTAAATCAGGACACTTATAAAAGAAACCATTTGCAACATTTCCTGTGAAGCAGTCAGGAAATGAAAGCGCAGAGAGAGATTCTCATTATTCCTTCTCTCATTCAAATGTTCAAATGCTTCCTGAGCTCTAGCCAAGCATTCAGAAATGCTGTAGGCTGCGCAGGAGAGGAGTCACTGCCTCGGTCCAGCAGAAAGCAACACTGAGGGCGGGTAGCGTGCCCAGGACGACTGAGCACCCAGTGAGCCGGGAGCACAGGTGTGATGCTGGGGTAGGTCGGAGGGGCCGGGCAGAGGCACAGAGAAACCAGAGAGGCTACTGCATGTATGCAGGTCGCACAGGGCAGTGGCAGAGGAGCTGAGAGGTAGCCAGGCTCTGGCTACCTGTGTCCTGATGATGCAGCCCACAGCTGTGGCTTCAAGAGGGACACCTCGATCTTAATCTAAGCAAAGAACCTGAAAAACATCCTGCTGTCCTTGGAACAGTGGGAGCCAGTGGGCTCGGACTGGATGAGGAGAACTCGGTTTGGACAGGGTGAGTCAGAGAAGCCCATCAGCCAGCCACGAGGGGCTGTAGCAGGAGACTCAGGGGCTGCAGATGAGCACCTGGAGGGTACGTTGAGCCACATGTTTGTACAAAAATGAGCTCATGTTTTCCTACTGATTCACAGAAAAATAAACTATCCTGTTGGCTAAATCTAAACAAGATGCTCAGGCTGCTGAGCAGCAGGGTAGAGCGGACTCTGGTTTCTGCTCACTATCCCAGCCAGCTTGTAGTTGAAGCCCATTGACGTGTGAGCTTGAGTTGTGTCCAAGGGCTGCACACAACTCCAGGAACGGCATCTTAGGCCTCTGTAACTACGGTGCTTGCGGCATTGAAGTGAGGGTGAGGACAGGCCTCTAGGAGCTGAGTGAGCCTAGGGACTCACACCTGGGAACTGAAAGTGGAGTTCGAATGTCCCCAGACTCGCCACCAGGTAGCTCAGTATCTAAGAAAAGTAGCACATGAGTTACAATCATGTCCCAGGGCTTGGCACTGCAGTGTCTTCAGAGCACCCCTGGGACCCAGGGCCATGCTTGAGCACCTTGGGAAGGACCACCCACTCGTCAGGTAGGTACGGGACATGAAGTGCTGGTGATGGGTGAGGCCAAAGAGGTCCAGGAGCACAGGGCACTGTCAAGGAGGCAGCCACCGGCCCAGACCCTCCAAGTTCTCTGTAGAGTCCTCTGCTTTGATAGGAAAGCAACTGAGCCTTTTTTATTAGTGGGGCTTCCTAGTGAGCACTCAGACGGCTGAGCTAAAAGTAGGTCTCCACTCCTCTGACCTGGCTTGGTTCCAAAATGAACCAGAGGGCAGCTATGAAGCTGCTTGTGGTTTGCTACATGGTGTGTTCCTGTTACATCCACTGTGGCCTACAGTACTGGGAAACTGCCTGGAGGAGGCAGAGGCAGGGACCTCAGCCACTCATGGGCAAGGAGAGTCCTGCCCACCCCAGGACCTGGGCCAAGGGACTGGATGTGCTGCCTACACCATGCCGAGACCACAGTGTGCCACGCGCAGCAGGACACCTGGCTCTAGCCCCTCCCCACATGGTCGGCCCCAGCTCTTCCTACCCTAAGGCCTAGGTGGGAGCCAAAGGGAAGCGCAATAGCCGCCAGCCCTGTATAGCCCTCCTGTCTACAAAGGGTATGAGCTCCAGGTCCTGGACGTCCCTCCTCCAGCTCTTCAGCCCTATAGACAAAGAGTTTCCAAGAGAGTAGAGCTCGGTCCCACAACTGGGCTCTTTGTCTGTTCAACCTACAAATCTGAAAGTTGAACCAGGCCAGGGCTATGGGGCTTCTGTGTGAGTCTGGATGTGTTTAGAGTCTGCATGCCATTGAGCACCGCCAGAACGAATCGACTGGACGCCAGGCATTCCACATGAACAGGGAGCACAACTCCACGAGGGCTCCCCGGGCATGGACGCAGAGGCACTCTCAAATAGAATCTGTCCGTCCCCACCTCGTCTCTGAGTCAAGCCAGCAGAACTGCCCTGGGGGCTTTGAAATACACCCCAGACGTGCAAATTCCAGGTGTGCTTCGTCTCCTGTGGCAGTGGGCTGCAGAAGCTGAAGGAGAAAGAAACGACAAAATCGCTACTCGGAAATCCACCTGCACTACAAGGTTTTCGGTTTGCGTCTTAAATGTGGAGAAGCCATTGCACGCGCTCAAGATTCTTCAAAATGTGACAGCTAATTAGGACACAAAACGACTGTGAAATTGTGCTCGGGGCTGAGCCGGCTGCTCCTGGAGGCCCAGCCCACTGGCTGTGAAGTCACACCTCCTGTCCTCTCCTCTGCTGCCAGCGTGGGCCCCTCCGCGGTCTGCTCTCCTGGTTAGTGGCACAGACTATTCTGGACGCGCTCTGTGCCTTATCCAGCAGGCCTAGATGCTGCTTGGTTCTGCCACACGTGACGCAGTGGGCCCGTCAGAGTGATGAGACGAGGCCATCCCCGTCCCTGCTCAGTCTGGTCAGTCCAGTGCCTTGTTGGGAGAGCCCGAGACAGGCCCACAGCCTGACACTGAGCAGGATGCACGAGGACCTGCTTGGGCACAGCCGCACTGCCCAGCACTCACCGGCCACTTGTCAACACCACTCCGCAGGGCACACGCACGGCCCACGGCCTATGCAGAACCCAGCGCCTTCCACAGGAGGAGTGGACAGGGAGCCTCGTGACCACGGGACTCAGTGTCCCTGCCAGCCTGCCCCAGCCACGTCCCTGATGGCAGCAGTCACACTGTGTCCACGCCACATGCACAGCAGCTCCAGGGCGAGTCGGAACCACACGAGGCTGGCGTGGAGCCCGTCCTGTGCAGGCGCCAAGCACCTTCCTTCAACCACACTTGCAATGGCTTGCAGAGCAAGAACGAAAATTACCCAGTCGGGCTTTCGCTGGCAGCCTGGAATCTCCAGATAAACTCTCCTTTCATGTTTCAGGAGGCCCCACAGAGCCAGGAAAGTCACGTTCCTGTTTTAGGGCACAACGTCCCACCCAAACCTAGGTGCTACTCTGAGCAAGCCCGAAGGCACCTTCCCAGGGTTTGTTCCCAACTGGGCTTCAGAGGGAAACCTGGGCTGGGACTCGAGGAGGCAAAGGTTGGTGTTAGCCCAAGCCCCAAGCCCAGATGCCCAGCCCATGACCCTCCCCCAGGTGCTCCCTTTATCTCTGCAAGGATCAGCAAAACTCTCAAAAACAACTACTTCAGTAAACACTTCTATTCTAGCCTAGAGTGCGAGTAGCTGTCTTTGTGGAACGTGGAACAGACCTGTTTATTCACGGCCAGCTGCCTCCTCATGACCAAGGCAGCCGCAGGCCTGGTGGTGTGAGGTTCTACACTCACTGGAGACCACCTTGGTCCAGGTCTAAGCCTTGGTTTTCTCAACTGTCTAGGGGGGATGAGACTCCTCTCTCCTCGGAGCATTTTATGAGAGGGAGATGACCTTCCATGGAGCTGCAGCATGGCTGCAGCCGGCTCCTCCAATGCCTGCTCCACGATGTCCGAATTGACCCACCTTAGGCCTGCCCAGGCACACGGAGGAGGCAGCTTGGCCCGTGACGGGGTAGAGTGCCGTGAGACCAAGGGGCTCAGACGATAAGTCCTCGTCACACCTGTGGACTGTTACACACGCAACATGAATCCAGCCTCATCAACTCCACAGAAACTTAGAGGTGTGTGTCACTGTCCCTGCTGCCAAGTGAGTGACAAGAGGCTTTGCCACCTGTCCAGGAGCCCTCTACTTGGAAAAGCTCACCATGTCTCCTTCACACATTGCTCAGCCCTCCCAGCTCCTGCCCCCCTCCCCAGGCCTAGCAAGGAGACGCGATTCCCTAGAATCAAACCAACCTTTTACAAATCTTCAAAACGAGAGACCAACACAGACCTGACTGTGGCTCTCGGAACAGCTCCCAGGCCTGCCCAAGCCGTGGTACATCCTGCAGAGCCTGCGGCTGGCAGTGCCAGGAGCCCTCCAGTGCCTTGGCCTTCCGTCACGAGCTGCTGTCACAGACCTATTTGCCACACACCTCCCTCTCAGAAGAGCTCCAATCTATGTGCTCCAACACACAGTCACAAGGACACTGTCCATCTACTGCTGCCCCCCAGGGAGCATTCCAATAATAGCCTGAACACTAGCTCTGTAAGAGGAAGGAAATTGTGAAGAAGAGAACACCAGTTTTTAAAAATCTACCTTGAACAGTGTTAGAATACTTGCTGATTGAGTTAAAGAAATACCCTGCTAAGCTTAGAGCTCGAGCAAGGAAGGTGACAACGTGGAATGTATTATTAAACCATAGATCTGAATACTTGGATTAAGATGAATCCAAGCTTGACCATTCAGGGTCTCTCTCTCTCTCTCTCTCTCTCTCTCTCTCTCTCTCTCTCTCTCTCACACACACACACACACACACACACACACAGTAAAGTATGGTAAGAACGGGAATTTTCAAAGGAAGACAGCAATAAGAAGCAAAGTCCAAATAGCTAAATTTCCCATGAACACATCAGTTATGGGTTAGGTATGATCTGTCTCCCAAAAGCTCATTTTCAGAGGTGAAATGGCAGGATCCTGAGAGCTGTAGTCTAATCAGTGGATAATTCACTGAGAGATTAACTGGGTGGTGACCGTGGGCAGGTGGGTGTGGCTGGAGGCGTGGGTCTCTGGGGGGTGCTTTCAGGGTTCACATCCTGTCCCTGGTGAGCAAAGCTCCCTTTGCTTCCTGCTGCCCTGTCCTAAGCTGCTGTCCTCCTCCACGCCCTTCCATCATGACACTCTGCCTCACCTGGGGCCCAGAGCTAGAATTGGCCAACCGTGGACTGAACCTCAGAAATCATGGGCCAGAATAAACTCTTCCTCCTCCATGCTATTCTCGTAGGTCCTCTGGTCACAGTGATGAAAAGCTGCCTAAAACATCTAATAGAGGTCACGCTCCTGAATAGAAAGAATGAGTGGAGAGGGAAGGAGCCACGAACCTCCTCTCGACATTTCATCACTGGAAACACGCAGCGTGGGCTCATGTCTCTTTATCCACCTGTGCACCCTCCGCCTGCCCTGGAAAGAACTAGCCAGTGGCAAATGGCCCCCATGGATCGCCTGGGGCATGGGGCTTCTCGTGGACACCTGCCTGAGCTGACAGTCCTTGCGCCTTGTTCTCTGCAGCCAGTGTTGACAGAGGTGACACCCGGGTGCAGCATGCAAGAAGAGCCTGTGGCCAGGAATCAGGAAGGACTGGTGGAGCTTAGCCCCATGTCCCTGGTTAGACACTGAGAAGGAATGCTCCACATGCCGTTGGTTTGGATACTCTAGCGCCCGTTACATGGCAGAATTGTAGAACCAAGAATTCAGAGGGTGGGTTTGGTTTCTGGGCATCAGGAAAGCCCTTAAAAACCCGAGCCTGTCTAGTGCTGGCCTGACTACTGCCCGGCCACTCGGCTCGGCTTTGCACTCCCCAAAAAACTTCACCTTGCTGTGGCTTCACTGCATGCATGTCTGGCTCTGTGGTAATTTTTTGTGGTCATGTTTAATAATCAAAAATACTGCATTGTTTATCAAAGACTAGAAAGAAAATACTGCACCCAGGACACCTCAGACCCAAGGCGCACTACCCGGCAAGCAGCAGCTGTACCTGCTTCCGTCTGCTGAGGTGTGGAGAAATGAGGCAACCGTTAAGGGTTTCTTTTACAAATAACCTTGCAGGTGTTCAGTCTGCAAGATGGAAAGGATATGAATAAGCGCTTCATCCTGACTACGCATTGCCGTGTGAAGTTCGTCTTCCAAGTGCAGCAGTTTCTTGCCTATGGCTTCGCATTTTTCTCCAAGTTCTGCAGAAAAGATGTAGGATTCCTGGCCAGAGAAAAAGAAAAAGATCACGTGTGAGGCACAGAAACTTCAGGGCTCTGTACACGGCAGGACTCTCAGGGAAAACGTCCGGGCTTCCGTGGATTCTGCACCTCTGGGAATCACACTGGGGACTGTGCCTCCCTGGAGGGTGTTATGGGGACACGTGGCCCATTTCAGGTTCTGACTGAATGAGGCGCCTTGTCAACATAGTCCCTCGGCTCCTGCTCCCATCGCAGGCTTCCCAAGTGTCGACCCCTGAAAGGGGCTTATCAGAAGGAAGCCTGGACTTTCCAGCCGCCTTCACAGGTGAGCTCACACTATTATAGGAATTCTGGCAAAAGCTGGGCAGGAGGGGGTGTCGCAGGAGCAAAGAGGCTGAGCTGTGACGACGGGTTTTCCTCGAGGGGCACAGGAATCTGACCAGGTCTGCACGCTGGCCACCCCGAAGCACATGAGAGGGGCACTGAGTGCGACTGCACACAGGTCACACTGTCTGCTCTGCTGTCACCTCCCCTGCGGAACACAGGCCCCGCAAGAGCAGGGATGACCGTGTCGCCTGCTGCTGGGTCCTGCCTGGCACCTGGCACCCAGCGGGTACTTAGAATTCATCAGTTCAGTGAAGGAACAGTAGAGTCTTGGAACAGCCTACTCCTCTAAGACTTCCCCTCCAAAGGTGTGTCCCACAGGAGCCAGTAAAGGGCCCTGTGTCACTGTCCGGCGCAAAACCACCACTGAGCAGAGTCCAAGCCTTGCAGCTGGATGAGCTGGTCCGAGGCCCCGGCTTCAGGTCTAGCTCCTCAGCGCTCTTGCTGTGGCCTGACCTTTGCCAGCTGCCCACCTCCCACTGTCCTCCTGTACTCCCCTCCTTCAAGCCCCACAGGACGATTCCACCTCCTCACGGATCCACTCTTGACATGTGCTCGATCCTCCTGGGTGACTGAGAACTCCTGCGGATGAGGGCCATGGGCTGGCCACTCCTCCCAGGGCCCCAAGTGTCACTCCTGGTTTATAGGCGCCCAAGATTATTAAAGGGAACAAATCAACAAGATCAAGAAACCTCGGCATTTGTAGGTAAATGGATGGAGTTGGAGAACATCATGCTAAGTGAAGCAAGCCAATCCCAAAAAACCAAAGGCCGAATTTTTTTTCTGATTACTGGATACTGATCCATAATGGGGGTGGAAGTGGGGAGCAGGGGAGAAACGGAAGAACTTTGGATGGAATAGGGGGGAGGTGGTGGAAGGGAGGGGCATGGGGGTAGCAAAGATGGTGGAATGAGATGGACATCACTACCCAGGTACATGTGTGAACACACAAATGGTGTGACTCTATCTTGTTTGCAACCAGAGATGGAAAACTGTGCTCCATATGTGTACTGTGACTTGAAATGCATTCTTTTGTTTTAAAAAATTAAAAATAAATTAAAAATAAATAAAACAAAGAAACCTCAGAAAGAAAATAGGACATCTTAGAATAAAAGGAAGAGAAAAGCAAGAAATGAGCTCAGAATTAAAACTTGACCAAATGTAGAGGCAATATTTTCCCAACCAATAGTGAAAGGCTTACAACGTACGCTACAGGAATTTAAGGTACGTTTTCCAATTTAGGCACCAGATTGCTACAGTAACAACCAGGAGTCCCTAACAGCAACCACAGAGGGCCCAGGAGTGGCAACCCTGGGGCAAGCCCTTAGTGATTCTGTGTCACATGATGCTAATGTCAGGGTCTGTGAATGACATCTAAGGCCAGACGTTCTTTGGCACATGCTCTGTTAGCTCTGGAAGGCTTTAAAGTCTCGATCCCGATGGTCCACTATGGTGGGACTGCAGGTCACCCCTGTCACCACTGCAAAGGCCTCGTGGAATGCAAGGACGTGTATACACGAAAGAAAGGGGTCGTAGAGACGGGTCCCTGTCTGGAAGCGGAGGACGGCAGTCAGTCCAGCTGAGGCATGGGAGGTCCAGGAGGAGGAGGTGCGGCCACCAGCCACGGGTGTGGGCAGCAGCAGCCTTTAAGAAGACTTCTACCACAAGGGCATCTGATGACAACATACTCAGATGGACAAAGAACCAGCTATGCACAAGTACTTTGAGGGGTGGTATTATTGAAGATTTTAATTTTCTTCTCTATACTTTCCTAAAATTTTCCATATCTTTAAAGTATAATTAGAAAAAAATCACCATAAACATCATTCCAAACAATGACGGTAGAGTGCAGAAGAAACACACTGCAGTGTTTTTAAAGGTTACAAAGACACGAGCACAAGGCACCGTATCTGGTGACGGAAGGTCTGACTGGCACAATGGCAGGGCTGCTTTTCCAAAGCACAAAGAACCTGCCAGGCCCCTGCACCAGCCACGCTGGGGCACAAGCCTCCCTACTGCAGGTTCTGCATCTGTGGGTTCAATCAACCTGGGATCAAAATGTTTAAAATAAAACCACATCAGTACTGAACATGTACAGACTCCTTTCTTGACGTTATTCCCCGAGAACACATTGAACAGTGATGCCACCTTTACATCGTATCAGTTAAGTCATCAGAGACGGTGGAGGTCCAGGCGGTTTAAAGCAGAGGTTACATACCATGCTACGCCACTCTATCTAAGGGACTTGAGCAGCCGCAGATTCCTCCATCACAGAGGTCCCAGAGCCCGTCCTCTGTAGATACCACTATCCTGAACCCTGAGGACATGGAGTGTGACCCAGGCACGTACTGTCCCAAGGCCAGAGGCCCGGGTATCAGCCAGAGAGAAGCCAGGCTGCCTGCCAGCCTCAGCCTCAGGGTGAGGCAGAGCGTCTCGTCCATTGCCATGCTGCTCCAGGAACTGCCGGCGTGCGTGGTCACAGCAGCGCTCTCCAGATGCAGCCTGTCACAGGACAGTGGAGCACTTCTCTCTGAGTCTGGATGCTCCTAAGGCCTCTCCAGTGAATGAAAGCCAGCAGAGGCCACACTGCTCGACTCCAGAGCCAAGCCATAAAGGTGGCCTGTCTTCTCAGACCACCTGTTGTCAGGAAGCCCAAGTCACAGGGACAGGCTGTGTGTGGACCTGGCTGAAAGCCATGGGCAGCCCAGAACAGGAGGAGACAACTGTGCTCCAATCTTTGGGTATGGTGGGAGACAACAGGAGGTGGGAGGCTGGGGGTCAGCACAGCCCCAAGACAATGTGGCCTGCAGAGTTGCCAGCTCCGGCCAGCCCCACAGGCCTGCTCTGTCCTGAAGAGAGAGCTATTAGAACCTTCTCAGATGGTGGGGCAACTCCAGGAGGCAAGGGGCAGGAGCCCGTGCAGTGCAGTCCCTGGAGGGACACAGTTACCTCTGCCGTCCTAGCCACACAGCCCAGCTGGAGACCAAGGCGGCGAGGAGGTGGGAGACAGCAGCAGATGCCAAGCAGGACCACAGGCGACAGGCCCTCCCCCACGGTGATGAGAGACAAGCTCCCACGGCCCCTGCATGCTACAGAAGCTGTGCCCCATGTCCTTTGCTGGAGCTGGCCTGGGGTCTCTGTCCCCAGAGTGCTGCACCCTCTGCCCTGGACAGAAGGACCTAACAAAGCTGTGCCTGTGCTTAAGTTCTGCACAGGGCTGGTGTTCGTCTCTCCATCTCTGTATCCAAGAACCCAAGATCAGTAACAGCCACCACCAGACCTGAGAGGCAGAGACAGCCTCCCCTCTGCCTGTCCCAACTCCCGTCCCACAGAAGCATAAGTGAAACAAATGGCCATCTCAGCTCACAGGGTTTGGGCTACGCAGCCCAAGCTACACGGCTGACTGACACAGGACCCTGTGCAGATGGACAGGACAGCTGCAAAATGCCAGCAGGAAGGGCCTCCCCCAGCTCCTAGTTAGAGTGGTGTCCACGACGCGTGACTGGCAGGTCCTTGAAGCCTTGAGAGTGCTGGGGTGACTGGTCTTAGAGAGAGGGTCCTGGAGGGGTGGCCAGGAGGCTGGGAAGTGTAGGAGAGAGGGCAGCGAGCATGGCTGCTGCTGGCCACCGCAGGACCCAGGACCTGCTCCTCGTGCTGTGTGCAAGCTCCTGAAGACTGCGGGCACATAGTCCAAGGGGCGTGTGAGTCAAGACCAGAGAACTCCCTGGGAAGTCCTCCAGAAGGCATGCCCCGGCGCCCAGCTGTTGGCAACCAGAGCCTGGGCCACTCTTCCCCTGGCTTTGGGAGAAATGGCTCTTTGGTGGAGGCTCAGGCCAGCTGAGAAGCAGAAAGGCAAGAGATTCCCGCTTCCTGGCCTCACGCTGGCCTCCGCTCCCTCACTGCCTGGAACGGCAGAGCTGTGTCCTCCGGGCGTGTATGCATGTCACACAGGTGTCACACAGGAGCACACAGTGCCTGGGGCCACGTGGAGTGGGCTGCACCCGCGGCTTCTCCCTTCTCTGACAGCGGCCTGCCTGAGTCTGTCCTCTCCAGCGGGGGCTTCAGGATCATGGGGCTCCGCTGGCAGGAGGAAGAGGCTTCACTGTGAACCCCACTCCAACTTAGAGCTTTTTCCATTTTACCTGCTAACACTTCACAGGAAGTTAGAAGCTAATAAAAGAAAAGGGACACTATTGAGGAGCTTTTGCTTGCTTGGCTGTTTTAAAATAAAGGAAACTTCTCTTCTAATCAGTCGTCCTCAGTACCAACTTTGGTTTCTTTATTGAAAGGTGAAACTAGTCACACGTGTCCACTGGGGCATCTTGGGAGGGGGCCGCACCAGGAGGAGCCCTCCTCTACCCACGCTTCTGGCTTCTTGCTTGCGGGGATCCAATGCAAGCATTTGCAAGGAGCCTGCTCAGCCCAGGTGCTGAGAACACCGGGGCTTCCTGCAGGGCTGACCACCTGAAGCAGAGGCCGGAGCTGGGAGCCATCTACTTCCTCTCCTCTCGGGGAGTCTCAGGGCTCGGCCATGAGGACACAGTGCCTACCCTTCCTCCACAGGAGACTGCAAAGGCCCCCTGCAGGGTCCAGGCCTCTCTGGGGGCTGCTCCCTGCAGGACTCAAGTCAGCACTCACTGGCAGTGACCATAACACCATGAAGGGAAGCCCAGGAATGCTCGCGGCCTCGTGCCCACACAGCGTCAGGCTGGACATGGAGGAGGAAGGTGGGTCATGTGAAGGACAGCACGTTCCTCTTCCTCCTCTCCACACAGGAATGGAAGGCCAGTCTCTTGTCTCTCCAGTCCCCTCTTGGATTCCAAAAGAATGCATGCTGAGGCTCAGCCAGCCCCTCACGCACTAGATGCCCTTGCGTGAGATGTGACTTCTGCTTCCAGTTTGATGTTTAAACTAAGTGTGGCAAGAAAAGAGAGAAACTCCTGCAGGATCGACACTTGAGAATTAGATGCCGCCTGCCACAGCGTGCCTGGCGTCCCGACTGAGGTGGGATTGTGCGGGATCTGCCCTTCTGGGGATAAGCTAAGTGCAGGTTGTTCCCGCCCCGAAGCTCCTTAGGAAACCCTCCAGTAATTTGTCCTGCCCGCAGTCTTCGCAGAAATTCAAATTATTGCTTTTCCCCCTTTCTAAACATGTAGCCCATCCTTCAGCCCCAGGAGGGACTGTTGTCCCTGAGGGTTGTAAGGAAAAGCCACTCCAGCAGGGGAGCGGCTCGCTGGGGAGTTCCGGCACTTCCCACCAGCCACCAACCTGTCTTCAAAGCCCTGCAAAGCCCTGCAGACTCCGCTTGTTCCAGGAGTGCTCTGGTCCTCAAGCCCAAGCCCCACAAGGCAAACGAGCGTCCCTGGTGTCCAGCGCCTGTGTCCCACGGTGTCCTGCACCCTGCAGCCCAGAGACCCAGAAGAGACACCCAGGGAATGCTGATGGAAGCCATCAGACCCTTCTGCCTGGCCAGGCACCCTGTGGTTTGCCCTGGGGTCCAAGTGGGAGGCCGTCCTGCTGTGGCAGTGATGACCGGTGGAAGCTTTGAGAGGCAGGGCCTGCAAGGAGGTGATTAGGTCACTGGGAGTGCTAGCCGGGAGCAGTGCTAGGCTCACGGAGTGAATACCCTCAGAGGGCGTTGATAGAAAACAGTGAGCCGGTCCACGGAGCTCTCTAGCTTTCTGCCTTGCCATGGGATCTGTTTCTCATGTCATAAAGTCATCTGCCATGACATGACACAGCCAAGGGGCCATCCCCAGAGGCTAAACAGATGGGGCTGCCTGATCTTAGGCTTTCAGCCTCCATCACTGTGAGCTAAATAAAGCTTTTTCTTTATTAAGTATCCAGCTTCAGGTATTTTGTTATAGCAACAGAAAATAGACTGATACAAAGCTCTCGAGGAAGGTTCACTCTTTCTCAGACTGCACTATCCAGTATATCATCTCTCCGTGGTGTGAGAGCCAGCTGGGGAACTGGGGTGAACTTTTCCAAACACTGCCTGACTGCAGCCAAGGACAGTCTTGTCTGGGATGATCCCCCAGCCTCACAGCAGCCCCTGTGTCCTGCATGCCAGGCCCCATACTTGATACATGGGTCTCTGTTGGCCTCAGGGAAAGCCCTGCAGCCTTGCATGGGAAGGAGTCGGTAGCACAGCCTCACCAGGCAGCATTTCAAACACAACTTGCTTAGCTCACCTCACGAGCAAACCTGGAGGCCTGAACGAAAGGCCAGCGACATTCAGGTGTTGAATCAGAGCTGATGTCACCCTTCTGTCCAGGGCTCCCCTCTCAGGGAGCATGATTTAAAACAGAAAACAGGATTTCCTACGTTGGGTAGGATTGTCTCATTAAAATGACTTTCTGAAAACATGTGTCTGTGAAGGTGTGGTCTCAGGCCCACAAACAGACTTGGTGGCTGACCTGAGCAGTGTCCACCCATGGACACTGGTGAAGTGGGTGTACGTCCCTGACCAGGGCCTCTGAGGGGGACTCGACCACTGAGCCACATCCCAGCCCTATTTTGTGTTTTATGTAGAGACAGGGTCTCCCTGAGCTGCTTAGCGCCTCGCCATTGCTGAGGCTGGTTTTGAACTCGTGATTCTCCTGTCTCAGCCTCCCTAAGTGCTGGGATTACAGCCTGAGCCACCGCATCTGGCTTCAATTTTTTTAACTTGATTTAATTTCTCACAAACAAGGCTAAGTCCTTGCCTAATTTCCCACAAACAAAGCTAAGTCCTTGCCTATGACATTTGAGAAATACCAACATTTAAAATCATAGACTTGAGCTCATGTTCAAGGAGGACACTGCCAACAGCCAGGGCTGCCCGCCTGGACGAGGGCACGTTCCAGCTGACAGTGGCTCACCAGGCTGTGGAGGGCCATGTGAGGGTGTGTTTACTATCTCTGTTCTGGACAGAACCTGCACTTGGGACAGGAAACCCTTCCAGCTGATTGCCACTTAGGCAGGCACTGCTCTATCACCAACTCTGCAGAGCAGGTCGAGGGCTTCTGAAGCTGCTGCTCCTCGGCGGAGCTCAACACAAGCACAGGCCTTGAGTCTGTGGCTGGATGGAGACTACGGAAGAGTTGGTGTCTTCCTTGCTTTCCTTGTTCTGTGCCGCTGTGGCTCTGAGGTTAACCCGAGAGCTCCGAGCACCCTGCAGGTCTGGCTCCCGCAGGAGGTGCACGGTGCCGGGGCTGTGCGTGCGGCCCTCACGGCCCTGCTCCTGCTCCTCTGGCTCGCCAAGATCCCTGTCTGCCCTGGCCATGGGTTAAGACTCCACAATGGCTGCCCACCCATGAAGACCCTGGTGCTAGCAGCCAAAGCCCCAGGCCACACAGGAAGACAGGACAGGGGCAGAGCTCCTCCCTGGTGTCGCAGCTGCGGAAGTCCACAGAGCACTGCCAACAGAGCCCTGCCCGGCTCACACGGACACTCACCCAAGACGCGGCCCAGGGTCAGGCTGCATGTGCTGGCCGAGCCTCACCCGCTGTCCCTCTAGGTAAAGCAGATGTGCTTGCCACCACCCAAGAGCTCAGCCGGGGCTGAAGGCGCTTTCTTGGTTCAGCACTGAAGCCACAGACTTCAACGTGTTCCTTCGGGCTGTTTTCCAGAACATTTGCATGGCAAATGCATTCCAGGAACGCTCTACGGTTTTCTCTGCCTTTTAAAAAATATGGTCCACATGAAGAACAAGTACCCAGACCACTGCCTGCCTATCACACGAAGGGCATGTTTCACCTCTACTTGGAAGAGATTCTGTGATGAGCACCCGTCTCTCCTCATAAACGCTGCGTGCCAGAGGCAGTGGGTAAATGCCAGTGGGTGCCGAGGCACAGATGCCTCTTCATTGCTCTGAATAAAGTTGTAGCCCCTCCAAATGCCCAAACCACAAGGGTGCAGCCCAAGCAATTGGGTGTGGCCTTTAAAGCACCCAGTGCCTGGGAAAGGTGAGGAACCCACCTGAAGTGTCCAGACCTCTGCAGATGGCAGCAGGGAGTCCCTGTCTCCAAGGGCATCCACACTTGTCTCCAAGAAGGCGTGAGGAGCAGCTCGGGACAGGAGGAACCCACACAGCCAAGAAGCTGGTAGGAGAAGGAACTGTCTCGTGCCTGATCTGCATCGATTGGCCTGCCGTCTCCAGTTTGCATAAAGGACAGCCTTAGAAAGCCACCGTCAGTGCTTTGTGGCCACTCAAGTGCTTTGGGACTACTTCCCTGTCACTGTGCACTGGGCTCAGACCTCAGAGCTGAGCAAGGCCAGACCCCACCAGCACTGTTAGTAGATGAGACCCACGCGTCAGCTGGCACCTGACTCATCGCCACACCACAGAAGATCCAGATTCTGGGGACAGTGACAAGGAACCCTAAAGACTATAGGAAATACAGATGGAGCACCCCTGGGGATGCTGTCAAGGGATGTGCCTTTGAGCTGCCTGTTGCTGAGGAATGGCAGGCGGGAAGGAGCAAGGAGCTACGAGAAAGAAGCAAACGCCACGCTCCACCCATGTTCACTTTTTATTTTTTAAAAACTTGAACTTCCAGGTGTTTTTTGCAAACTACACAATGAGAGACTGGGGTCGCGGTTTCCAGTGCCACTGTCCAGGCGCCTGCTCTTCCCTCAGGAGGTGCTCCGTGCGCCCCCCAGATGGGGAGCAGGGACCACACCCCCTCTCACACACTCGGGCTTCTAATTATATCAGAAGTGACAGCGGCTCTGTACCATCCATGGCTCCCACAGCGGCACGGGGCCGGCGGAGCCAGCGGCTGGCAGGCGAGGCTCCCAGTGTGGCTGGACAGGAGAGGCATCACCTGTTCCACTGGGCAAGGGGCAGCGAGCCTCAGGCAGGGCGACCCCACGCAGCAGTGCCGCAGACCTCAGCCCAGGCCACCCCAGGCTCCTTGCCAGGACGGCAGTGGTGGCTTGCGACCAGCTTGTGGGTGGGGGACCTCCTGCGCCAGCAGTCCTGGCCCCCAGGCATGGGGAGGCACGACTGGCCTGGCATGATGAGGGGCGGAACGTGAGCTCGTGTATAGAACCAGGAACCTCCAGAGAAGCCCCTCAGCTCCCAAGGGGCCCACGAGCCATCATGGACATCATGTGTGTGTCCTGGCCGCTCAGGTGGCCATCCCATGGGGGCCTTCAGTCTTCACCACTGAAGGACAACAACCACCAAGGTGCAGAGTCTCCAGGACCCCTGGGGAGTCTTCCTGGGAGGCACCAGCTGTGCTTGACAAGGGGAAGGGAAGTGAGCGGGCAGACAAGAGGAGCGACTTCCTCCCCTGGAGCAGGGGAGGCTGAGAGTGAGGACATTAACCAAGGGGCTAGGGGGAGCCTGCAGAGCCCAGAGAACAAGTCGAGCCAGGCGGGGAGCTTGGGCTTCCATGGGTGGAGTTGTTTCTGAACCTATTCGTGCCATTTGTACTTAAAATCCTAATTATATGACTTAATACTATGTAAAACCATGAAATATTAGTGTGAAAAAAGTATTTATCCAAATATTCACCCGAAAGAACTAAAGTGGGACGTGCCCAGGAATCCAGCCGTCGTGTCTGCAGCAGCAGGACTCACAGCGGCCAGGTGCGGGTCCAGCCCGGGTGCCCGTCCACAGACGGGTGGACAAAGACAACGTGCTGTGTGCACACGGTGGGGTTTTACCTGGCCGTAAGGAGGAACGGAATCGCGGCACTTTGTGGTAAAAGGAGGGAACTGGATCAGGCCAAGTGAAATAAATCAGTTCCAAAAGTCAAAAGTCGTCGAATGCCCCCTCTCATGTGTGGAAGCTGTGCCAAAATAAGGGGGAAGGGGTCCTACGCAAACAGAGGGAACGGGTGGGGAAAGGGAGGGACTGCGGACGAAACCATGGAGCCACACTAGGCATGCTGGGGACACGGCATCAACACCTCTACGCGTATCTGTGAAGCACGTCCATGCCATTACCAATAAGTAGAGGGAGGGAACGGGGAGGGAGAAGGGGAGGGAAAGGGGAGCCCTGGGGACTGAGGTGGAGCCAATCGCACCCCTGCATGTGCCCCAGGTCAGAACGCACCCCACTGTTAGGCAGGACTGGGATGCACCAATGAAAACATCTCCCCAGGAAAGGGCAGAGAGGCTGTGCTGGGCGCCCAGCACGTGCCGCGTGCTTGGGACTGAAGGGCGCAGACCGTCCCAGAAGCAAGGCCACTCTGCCCTCCCTCCTGCCTCCTGCCCCTCCCCTCACCTAAAGTGAGTCAGGAGCCAGCACCCCGTCCCAGGATGAGCCATAGAGGCCAAGGGCCCCTCCCTGACAGCCATCCGCAACACCTATCAAGGTCACCCCCTGCTCCCTGGAAGACCCTCACTCCAGAGGGGTCTGCCCCCAGGCAGGGGAGGGCTGTGACAGAGAGGAAGGAGGGACCTTAAGTGGCCCCTGGGCCACCACACTGCTGCACGGCAGGCCATCCTCCTCCACCCAGCACAGAAGCGGTTCTCCCTGAGTCCCCAGGTCCTCGTTTCTCAAGGCTCCCCGTCACAAGAAGCTTCGATCTTACCTCGTGTTTCCTCTGTCAACGGGTCTTTTCTGATGGGCCTGCTGGCCATGACCCTGAGGGTGGGCCAGGGAGGGATCACACCTTCCCCTCCTAGACCTACGAGCTTGGGGGCTTGAATCTGAACAGTAAAGCTACGGCGTCCGGCTTGCCTCGTTGCTGGCTCCTCTGGACACACGCCTGGACAGGCTGGCTGCCCAGACACCGCGGGAGGCGGCTGGAGGTGGCCAGCGCCTCTCTTAGCCTCTTTCTTTCACCTTCGTGTTGGCAGCTACCCGCTCAGAACGGAAGCAGCTGGGATGTGAGGGGGTGACGCTGTCCAGGGAACCCTGCAGGAGGGGACCCCGTCACGTGGCAGAAACAGGAAGCCCCCGGGTGGCACAGGCTGCAGATGGGAGAGAGGCAGTGAAGTAGGCACCACGGCCAGAGAGGTGTACAACACAGCTCCACAGCGAGGGAGCCAGGCCCACCGACCTCCCAGCTCCTGCCTGGCCCCCGCGCAACTCCTGGAACATCTATCTATACACCAGGCCACCAGCAGCTGATTGTTCCCAGAGTCCTCAGAAGGGCTTGGAGAGAGCTGGGTGGACCCGAAAAGGAGACGGCTCTTCCAAGTCGGAAGCACGAGCCGCCATCGGCCTCGAGCCCCTGCTGCCTCCTCTGGAACAGAGCCCCACACACACGACCAGGCCTTCCTGGGCCCAGCTGTAAGTGGGGGGAATGGTGCCCAGCAGCCTGGCAGGGACCCCAACACCAAAGATGTCAGTCCACAGCAAAGTTCCTGCAGGAAAAAAGTGCCATCATAGTGCACACCGCTACCTTGGCCAGCCTCACTCGGGAGGCTCCCGCAGACCCTGCAAGGAGCCAGCAGTCTCTCATGGAAGATCTGGATCAGAAAGAAACCAACAGCCTAACGGGCTTCACACTCCCCTGGGGAAACCGGTGTGGTGGCCATGCTCAGCAGGCCGCAGGCAAACCTCAGCCCATGGCTGTCGCTTTACCGCAAGATGCTGCACCGTGCCCCAGACCTCAAAGCCTCCCTGGAAACCAAGGCAGGAAACAGAAACGCCTGTCTCTGAGAGCCAGGGCCCCTCTTCTCTGTGCCGCAGGGCTCTAGTGTCCTGGGCCCCAGCACAAAAGGCTTCGCCTCCACGAAGGGCTCTACCCTGGGGGCCCTGCAACAACTCCCCCTGGCTGCTGCTGCTCCATAAAGCATGCACAGTGTTCAATAATGTTCCAGGGAAGCCGGGTGCAGTGGCGCATGCCTGTAATCCCAGCACTTAGGGAGGCTGAGGCAGGAGGATCTTGAGTTCAAAGCCAGCCTCAGCAATGAGGCGAGGTGCTAAGCAACTCAGTGAGACCCTGTCTCTACATAAAACACAAAATAGGGCTGGGGATGTGGCTCAGTGGTCAAGTGCCCCTGAATTCAATCCCCAGTACCAGGAAAAAAAAAATGTCACAGGGACACTTAAGACTTCCAGGCAGACGATGGAAGTGAGCCTAGCACCAACCAGCTCCCTGTGCTCACAGACCAAGACTGGGGTGGTGCCCATTCCCCTAACTTCTGTTCTGTTTCAGCAGAAGAGGACACCAGGCTGCCAGTGCCACCCAGCCCCTGAGCAGTGGCCTCTCATTCGGTCTTGCTTTTTGCTGAGACGGAGTCTCATGTGTAGCCCAGGCTGGCCCTGAACTCCTGGACCTGAGCCTGCTCCTGCGAAGCCTCCAGAGTGTCAAGACCACGGTGTGTGCCACTGCGCCTGGCCCCCGGCCCTCTTTCCACCACGTGGCACTGTCTTCTGAGTCCAGAACCAAATGCAATCATTCAAACAGCTTTAGCTCTGATTTTAAGTAGGAAGACATTCTTAAAAACTTTCAGTCACTACTGCGAAGTTACCCACAATAAATCCACTCTTTTTGGTGTAAAGTTACAAATTCTATCTACGCACACCATCGTGTGACCTCACCACGAGATACAGGTGCTTCTCCTACCCCTCCCTTCCTCCCTGTGGCTCCTAGTGAGCCCCCTCCCCTTGTTGGCAGCAAAAGATCCGCTTACTGGTCCCACAATTTTGCCCCTCCCAGAAAATATCCATCACCTCAAGAACCCAGGGACTCGTGAATCCAAAGAATGGCTGCCTCTCTGTGAGTAGTCACCCCACCCATGGGGGATATGGGGGTCCAGGACCCCCAGCAGGCACCCAAACCAAAGGTAGCACCAACCTGTATACGCTGCCTCTTCCTACACATGCACACCTGGGACAAAATTTAATTTATAAGTTGGGCACAGAAAGAGATTAACAAAAACTACTACTAATAAAATAGAATAATTATAACGATGTGCTACAAGTTTTATGAAATGGTCTCTGTAAATACCTTGCCGTCCTGTGGATTGTAGCAAGCTCAGCATATGAATTGTTTTTCTTTCCTTAGGTGGAGAACTACCCTTTCACCTTCAGGAAGCCCTGTGCAGCTTCTCTCTGGTACCTCTGAACTGCTTTCATCACTGCTCCTGTACTTTGGGGCCATTACGAAGTTCAGTAAGGGTGACCAAAACACAAGCACTGAGATAACATGATGATCTACCCAGTGACCTAGGTGGCTACTCAGTGACTGACGGGTGGGTAGCACATAGAGCGTGGAAACCCTGGACAAAGGGATGCCTTATATTCCAGGTGGGCCAGAGGAAGAAGGTGCGAGATGTCATTATGCTGCTCAGAGTGGCACACAATGTAAAACACATAATCGTTTGTTCCAGGACTTTCCCATTTAACTTTTCCCAACCACATTTGACCACAGGTAACAGAAACCCTAGAAAGCAAAACTGAAGGTAAGAGGAGTTGCACCACCTCGATGCAGGAAGAGAAGATGGAGAGGCACCACTAGGGCCCCTCTCCAAGAAAGTGACAAGCAGTCAACGGGCACCTCATTAGTGGGAGGAGAGGGTCCAGAGGGCTGGAGCTTGCAGGAGGAGCCAACGCAGGGCCTGCTGTCGGCCGCAGGAGGCAGGCGGGCTTTCAGCAAACAGCTGTTTTCCACAGCCAGAGATTGACATTGGCAAGTGCTTACAATCTGCTGGATGAAGACCAGTCCTTCCACACCTGGGAAAATCATCCTCAGAAAGGCTGGAGGGCGGTAAACCTCTTGGGGAAGGGGAGGGAAGAAGGGTTCAGGACACATCACCCCAAATCATGGCACTTTGGCCCTAGAGGCAGTCACAGAGCAGATCTCCCGAGCCTGCTCTGCCCTAGTCACCTGAGGTGGGGCACAGGGCTCCTGCACCGCCCTCTGAAGCAGGTCCCAAGACCCTCCGTATACCTTGAGGGAAGGAACAGCCTGTGTCTGAAGGCAGGGGACACAGGGATCTGAATGAGCCTCAGGAGGCCCCCAGGCCATCAGCCTTGGCTCTCACCCCCCGACCCATCACAGGCCATGGTCAGCAAGTCAGCACACAGGCTGCCCGTGTCCTTGGCCCTGTGTCACTTACGACTTACACTGTGTGCTTTCTCTTCTTCCAGGGGCCTCACTTCTCCTCCCTCCAGGAGGAAGGGCAAGGGCACTCTGGCAGGCAGCCTCTGCTGTGTCTGTGGGTCCTGACCTGGCAGCCCTGGCCCGGGAGTCCCCTCCCATAACTGGCTTGCCCCCCTCCATGCAGCATGGTGCTCCTCCCAGGACCTGCCACCATGCAGATCTCAGGTGTCCCTCGAAGGCCCAGGGGCTGAAGGCTCGCCCCCAGCGTGGCACTGCTGGGAGGGGTGGGAACGTATGTGGCCTTGTGAGAGGACTTAGGTCCTCAGGGGCCCTCAAAGGACAGCCCTTCCTCCTCCTCTCTTCTGCTCCTCAGCCACGCAGAGAGGGACCTTGCTGTGCCAAGTGCTTCTGCCACGATGGCCACCACAGTCCACACATCAGGCCCACGACCATGGACAGAAGCCTCCAAAAGCACGAGCCCACGTGAGCCTTTTCTCTCAGCGAGCGCGTCTGAGCTTTGTAGCAGCAACAGCTACTGACATTCACCTTGGATAGCCAGCCCTACCTTCCAGGGCGCGGCCCAGGACCTGCCGCTCATCACCCAGGGCCCCCACGCCCATGCTCACCTGGAGCGTCCCTTATGCCAGAATATTCTCCCAAGCCACTTGCAGCAGGGGGTAAGTTTTCACCTCCTCCCCTGAGCTCCAAGGGCAGGCCAAGCCTGGGAGTGGGAGGTGGCTAGGATCAAACCTGAGCTGCTGCATCAAGCCCTAAAAACACTCACAGCCAAGGGTCATGAAGGACACATGGCTGCCGACCAGAGCTGCTACACAGGGCACAAGAGCCTCCATGCTCATGAGGACACTCTGCAAGGACATCTGCAATGACTTCCTGTCTAGCCTTGGATGGCACCACCCTGTGACAGGCCCTGTGGCCCAGGATTCCTGAACTATTCACATAATGCTCTGCATTTGGCCTTTAGGAGCCCCGGCCTGAGGCTCCTTGACAGTCACGTTCACTACGGCCAGTGTGCCCAATACAGCGTCCATTCTCAAGCACACCACGTGGCCTCTAAGAACCTGCCTCTGCTGCTTGCTCAGGTGACAGGAGGGTGTCACCCATCACGGCTGGGTAGCAGAGGAGCTCACCCATGAGCTCAGTGGAGAGCCTCACAGCACATGCCACATGTGTGTAGAATCACACACACACATGTCGAACAAACGTATAGTCACCCGCTATTAATGTCTATATTTGAATTCTAGGCATTAAATTAGAATAAAAATAAAACTAATGTCTGAAAATTTTCTATGCCTGTCTATAATTAAAACTACTACAAAAATTTGACATTATATTATTCTCATATTCAAGAGTTATTCAAACCTTGAAGTTCGCCTGGAACCCATCCCATTACTGACTGCCCACCTGGATGTGGTCACCAAGCCCCTCCAGAAGGCACCCCAAGAAGCCATGTGAAAAAGATGCACCTCTTCCTGTTCTCCTGCACAGTGTGTGTTGGGGCTGTCGTGAGCCCTCCATTCAGGAGATGCCTTCCCCTTGTCCCTGGAGTGGGGCCAGCCGACACCGTCCCTCTGGCCCTCATCTTCTGCAGACAGGCTGCCCCCTGCTTCCCGGAGCTTCAGACTCTGCAGCAGCATCTGGCAAGCCTCCAAGTCAGCTCCCCACACTTTCTGGAGCAGTGGACACTCGCAGCTAGGACAGAGGGGGGAGAGGCACAAAAATGAGCTCAGCGCTGTCTCCTGACACATCTGGGCCTGTCAGGCTGGGTGAATGTCACCGGGTATGTGGGCACGTAACAAACTAGCCTTGCACGGTGATGGGGCATTTCAACCAGAGGACTCAAAGGAGCTGGCTGTGTAGAGCAAGTCGTTGTGACACAGGTGTCAGCCCTTCCTAGCCACTTGTCTGCAAGGACACCCAGAGTCTCATCTGCATCTGCAGATGCAGCCACCCGGTCCCACACAGTCCCTGAGCATCCTGCTCCACCCAACTGACTCAGAGTCCCCGGCCACCTAACCCCTATGCTACCCCATACCTAGACTGTCACCACCACCTGCCAACACACCCACACCCTGTCACCCACCATCCCATCACCTTGCTGCCACAGCAGAACACACAACTCATCACCTTGCCAACCAACCAGTGTAAAAGCACACCCTGTTCCTGCTTGCCGGAATCTAGCAATATGGACGGAGCTCAGGTGCCTGGTGTGCCCAACACTCAGTGTGGACAGGGAGTAGAGCAGGGGCCACAGGATCATATTATGGCTTTGCACAGGGAGTAGAGCAGGACAGGAACCATAGCACTCCCTTGCAGCCCTTGGTAGAGCCTGGGAGGAGTGACTGTCCAGTAGGAAGGACAGACCCCTCCACAGGGAACATTCAGCTCAGCTGCCTGAGGCTGAGGAATGTGGCTCAACAGTAACAGAAAGCTTGGCCTTTCATGCAGAGCCAGCAATCTGGGATTTTAAATTAAAAACTCACCTTTCATCCATCCATTCAGCTTCAGGATAGATATTTTCTACAGACCCGTGTTCCATTTAATAATCCTTCCTTCTACTGTGTCTAATCTGCTGAATTCATCTACTGTGTTCTAAATTTTAGTTACTTTTCAGTTTGATTTTTTTATATATTACAGTTCTCTTGAAATTCTCCAATGTGTCCTCTATATTCATTTTTTCTGCTGTGCTGAGGATCAAACCCAGGGCTGTGTGTGTGCTAGGTAAGTGCTCTCCACTAAGCTACAGCCCCAGCCCTCTCTAATTTCTTCAACATATTAATCATCACTATGTTAAAGTACATGTAGCCAAGCACAGTGGCACACACCTGCAATCCCAGCACTTTGGAAGGCTGAGTCCAGAGAATCACAAGTTCAAAACCAGCCTCAGCAATGGCAAGGTGCTAAGCAGCTCAATGAGACCTTGTCTCTATGTAAAACACAAAATAGGGCTGGGGATGTGTAGGAGCACTCCCCATACCTTCAACCCTTCCCCTCCCTCTTTCCCCATTCTATGTTGATGGACTGTGCACCTGACACAGAGCAGTACCCCATTGGTTGTAACCTTGGGGCCATGATTGGTCCAAGGACCGTTCCTAAGCTGTTACACTTCCTGGAGTAAACAGATTCTGCATCTCGCTCTGGCAGGGCAGTCTTACCAGCCCCCAGAGTCTGGGTGAAGTGACTCTGCAACCGACCACCCCATACCTCGTCCCGCAGGACCCCATTTTGTCCTTCCTGAGGACCCCTTTTTGTCCCGGGGGCCCCAACTTGTTGGCAAACCCACACAAGGCATGACATAAAACAACAAGGATGTGGCTCAGTGGTCAAGTACCCCTGAGTTCAATCCCCGGTACCAAATAATAATAATAATAATAATAATCTTAGCCAGGCGCAGTAGCACAAGCCTGTAATCCCAGCACTTAGGGAGGCTGAGACAGGAGGATCACGAGTTCAAAGCCAGCCTCAGCAACGGCGAGGCGCTAAGCAACTCAGTGAGACCCTGTCTCTACAAAAAACACAAAATAGGGCTGGAGGTGTGGCTCAGTGGTGGAGTGCCCCTGAGTTCAATCTCCAGTACCAAAAATAATAATAATAATGTTAAAGCACACGTACATGAATGAGGAAATCAGAAGAAAAAAGAAAAAATGAGCCAGAAGCTGTATGAGAAGATCTGTCAGCTGAGAATTCTCGAGCATTGACAAGGGGCAAGAAACCTCAAGTTCAGGAAGCACGGCTCGGCGACACAGGACAAAGCAGAAGGAAGAGCACACGTGGCTGGTCACGGCAGAACAACCCTCGGGGCAGAGCACAACTCGGCGGCTCCAGAC